>JAFBJW010000116.1:659165-1134875 GCA_016785235.1 Pseudorhombus dupliciocellatus
GAAAAGCATCGATAACTTGTTTGTAGAAGTCCTCCTTATCTTTCTTCAGTTTTAAAAGTCTCTCTGGCAGGATGGATGGCAGCACTTGCTAACTGTTTACTGTGCTGTCACTAATTCTATTATTCTGCCGTCGCAGAGTAGTAAGAACAACCCCTGGGATCACCAGCGCCCCCTAGCATGAGGCGGGAGAACTGCGTGCCTCACCCAGTGTCTCTTCGCAGGCGTTTTATGATCGCTCAGCACAAGAAACACGTTGATTAGAAAACACTGTATATAATATACAGCCGCTAAACTATGGAAAAGTGTTTAAACATTTAATCGCGGCATACAGAGCGACAGCAATACCGTCTCACTGCATTGCGCAATCCATGGTGAGCCTCAGCCGGCTGCTGCCTCACCGCACGTCTCTTCTTAGCATTTGAACGGTAAATGTGAAAATTCAGCGATTTTGAAAAAAAAACATCTAAAAATGGTGAAGTTACAGGGAAAATAACTTAAAAGTACACATTACTGAATAAATATAACCATTTATTTTTTCATTTTATTTTTTTTTTCTTTCCATGGTGACGGGTGAGGCCGTGCCTCACCGGCCTCCCCTGACTGCACGTCACAGCCTGTCTGTGCTGTGGAAGCATAAAGGAATTAGAATTGATCAGTATTTAGTAAAGGATGTAAAATGCTTCATTGAATCTGAGTGAATCTCTTTCATCCGGTGTGCTTTTAGATACATGGAGCAGCCCACCACACACCACACTGTACAGTGACCTTGAGGGTGTTTGCCTCTGATGTCGCACGGTACCTCTTAGATGTTGGGTAATGCTTGAAGCCAGTGTTTGACCAATTCTTCACACACACACACACACTGATCCCCTTCTACTCGTGCCTCTGCACACCTCTTTCCTAGACCCCAGTCCTTGCTCTAATCCTCTGGACTGGATGCTGAGGCTGCAGCCCGGTAATTCACCAAATCCCCTTCTGCTCCCCTCAGCCCATACCTCTCCTCTGATGTCAAGTGCTCCTTGACAGTGAACATGCCAACACACACACACACACATACACATACGCAAAGAAACCCTCAGATTCCTCAGTCTTCATATTCAATATATTTTACATTCACAGCTTTCTCTTGCAGTAAGAATGTTCTTTTCTTCTTTTTCAGGGGTTTGAATTGATGGAGCGTCAGCAGTTACAGCCTGCATGGTTTAGGTCTGCTTTCTGGCGCCGTAATGAGCTCATCTTTATTTCTCCCTTCTCAAAACTGTCACCGAAAAACATCCGCATATTATATTATTATTGCATTAGATGCTTTGTGTCTTTTTTTCTCGAAAGACACCAAAGTGCTCCCTGATTTGCCATTAGAGAGCCCCCACAAGAACAATGGGTAATTCCAGGCCTGTCGTTTGAAACTGTGAATGTGCCTGTCAAGAGCACTCAGCACTATATACAACTTGAAATGTTTTTCTTTTCAATACAATGACACATGATACAATGGGAAAGGAAAGATAAATATTTTCACATCCACACGTATGGTTTTAAAATGTCACTGTCATCTCGGGAGATATTCATCTTGTCTAAAGGGTCATTGTTTTAGGAGAGGTGGTGGATAGTTTTGGTGCACATGGAAAACAACTATAAGCAGATAAGACGCCTCTATAATTACTGGAGGCAAAGCCGACTGCATATAAAACATCACTGTCAAATACTTTTGCGCCCTACAGATATTTTAAACCCTGCCAATGTTCGGCTGACGTGGCCTCTTTCTACACACTGCACGACGATGAAGATGCTCTGGAATAACAGTTGCATCATTTTGCTGGCTGGGGATCTGTGTGATAAACTGGTTTAATCAGGTGCTCTGTTGGATTACACACACCTCACCTATCTCCCCGCTCATGTGAAACAAGTTACCTAGGCACCTGACTGGACAAATGGAAGTCGTAAGTAATTTTAATGATGCTTGTCAGAGACGTGGTGAAACATCCAGTCAATTACACAGAGGCGATAAATGAGGGAACTGTGAGTGAACTTGAAAGTCAGGTGAAAGAGAGAAAGGGAGAGAGAAAGTGGATGAAGAGGACATATTATAAAGGGATATAAAGGATTTAGCGCTGTGTGACTAGTCTGTGGAGGAGGGTGAAATAAGGACGAAGCAGCAACATTTCAGTTTGCTGTATGAGGGGTCAGTGAGAGTACTTTATAAATACTGGAGCAGCCAACGATCGGGGCCTCTGCTCGGCTGCTTTATGATTAGTGTGCTTGTTTTGTTAGATGCGACGGGACTAATGCTGTGTAGCTCCGCCCCGAGTTAATGGTCTGTGGTTACTTTCGCAGAGCACCGCTCCTTGATTCAATTATTCACTTAATATCAATTAATCTTGCAATTAATTGGCTGGGTCAAAGTAATTTCAACTTCCACTTTGGGTAACAGCTGAAGGAAAAAATAGTAGCACTTCCATTTGATGTCGCTCTGTGAGTTCTTGGTGCTGTATTCTGATGAACTCAAGAACCCCTTGATGAGGTCACAGGCATCTTTTATTTCCTGTCGATGTGACTGACATCACATCTGGCACAAACAGCATTGCCTTGTGGGTGAACTGAGTAGAATAAGGAGGTTTTGGATTCTTGAATGTAATACCTAAATCCAGGCTCGAGGTTACTTCTATGGCTGTTTTATTCATTTCATTTTGTTTGCAGGTTAGTGCAGGTTTCCATGGGGCACAGTGCAAGAAGGAAGCTATTACATTGTCTGTTTAAAAATGGGGTGGATTGAGGACTCTGTATTTCACTGTAATGGAGGATATTGTCAAAGATTTCCCAGGGATTAATTAATGAAGCTTCATGAGGAGAAAAAACTGTCATATCTGATCATTATGAGTGTGTGTGCCATTTGCAGCGTGATTGATTTCCCAGACTTCAAGGGTAAATCGTGGGGAAAAAGGTCATTATCTATATGAACTTCAGATAAAACAGAACATGGTTAGTATTCTGTACAAAAGCCCCACTGGAACGCAATGTAATAGTACACCCTTGGCAGCACTATATGATACAGTACCAGTGTGATACTGTGCTGCAGAGGGTAGGACTATACAGCAACACAGTGTAAATACAGTCCCTGGTTGTAATTGGCACGCCATTTAAAGCTGTTGTTGACATATGGAAATAAAAGGGGTAGAAACGATCCTATCATCAGTATCACCTCTAATTTACATTAGTTTTCAGCTTTCTCTGGTATCTTTATCCTAACTAATCGCAGTAAGAAACAGATGGCTTGCAGGACACGAATGAACGTGTGCACGAGGTGATGTAGAAGTGAAGAATAAAGGTGTACTGTACATGCCATATACCTCCATACACCCTGCACTCCACTACTGGTTTTCAGCCAAGTTTGAATGCCATTGCTCTCACTTGGTTAAACATGTGTTAAATGCTTCACAGTCCATATAAAGTGCTCCAAGA
This sequence comes from Pseudorhombus dupliciocellatus, assembly GCA_016785235.1. Taxonomy (NCBI): domain Eukaryota; kingdom Metazoa; phylum Chordata; class Actinopteri; order Pleuronectiformes; family Paralichthyidae; genus Pseudorhombus; species Pseudorhombus dupliciocellatus. The sequence goes on from JAFBJW010000116.1 coordinate 662,622, forward strand.
GAGCTTGGTCGTGCCCTTAATCTTTGACTGCTTCAGTGGAGGAACTGACTTCTGTGTTCGAGCTTGAAAAAGGGCAAAGAGAAACCGAGCACTTTTATTGTGTGTTTTATCTGGTGTGTGTGGGTAGAGTTCCAAAGTTAAACTTGTACAGCAGGCTAACACACTCCAGAGCCTGCCTCAGCTGTCAATCATGCCACACCCCCTTAGTATCGCCTCAAACATCAGTAACACAAAACCAATGAGGGAAATAAATTCAACCAAAAATGGGAAGTAGATATGTAAATAAACAGTTGCAGTACTTTTTTACACATCCATTATATATATATACATACATATATACATATGGAGTGTGAATTGATGTTGCAATAGAAACCACAACAAGACTGATTAAATTAATAATTGATGTGTGTTCCAATTTGAGTTTGGAATTAACCTTTTCCATCCGTGCATGTCCACAATTATCGATGTGATATAGCAGAAGGAATATCGATTAAGCGAGGTAGAAACAAACTGCAGGCAGAGTCGAACAGAATGACTGATGTACTAGAACACACAGTTTGGATGAGCAACAGTACCTGTACACTGTTCTGCACTAAATTTCCTCAGGAGGGCATTGTTGTAAAAAGCTCTACCCTAAACACAGAGGCACTTGAGTGATGCAGGTGAAAAGATGCAGGCCTGTTGCTCCTCCCTGCAGGAGCTAAAAGTCTAAGCATTCCATTTTAAAGGGCTGGGATACATTAATCACAATCTCACACCAAAGTACAAATACTTTTTAGGCACAAGGTCTAAAGTTTGAAGATTTCAGTACTTCCAACCCATGATATTTGCATATGTCACAGACGGAGTATAATAATGTGGACTGTGATCTTCAGTCGTGTATTTTTCTCCCTTTTTCTGCAAAGGCAAGGGTACTTAAATCACATGAATGAAAAATGCTTAACCAACTGGCTTTGGGAATTGGGAATGCAAATCATGCACCCAGAGAAATCACTATAATATCTTATTCATGAATGTGCTTTAACGTTAAAGCGGGCTATAACTTACGCAGGACCTCATTTGTTCTCAATCAACATGAAAGCCCGCAGAGCACATGAAGGTCCTCGCCCCTGCGTAATGGCTACTCTTGATGTCGTGTTTCCTTTCTTCCTCAAATCCCCCTTCCTTCTCCCAGTCCCACCACTTTCCCTTCTTCCTCATAACATCTCGGGTCCCCTGGTGCCCGCTGAAGAAATTACACCCCTTGCTCCCATTTTGACCTGTAATTACATTTTTCTTTTTGTGTGTGATCTCAGCTAAGAAGGCGTCCATCACGATCGCCGTGCGTCTCCGCTGACATTTAGAACAGCGGCCATTAGTTATGCACTTGATCAGAACAGCAACACGAATCACCCCCCCACCACCACCCCCCTTCTACCTGCTCTGATTGCAGTTTCAAACAAGGGGCCTCTAATGTTATTCCTCCTGCCTCACTGACTCCGCCCGTATGCTCCGATGAGCAGGAAACCACCCATTGCCCTGTGAATTTGCTAAATTAGCAAGGGAGTAAAAAGGGGCGGGGTGATTCCGAGAGGCCGTGGACATTTCCACATGCTTTTCTTTTTTTTTTTTATTTTCTTTTCTAAGGAACTGACTAATGTGCTGCAGTAAAATAGGATATAATTATTTTTTAAGTCTTTGAACTAATTACTGGTGCGCAGTCTGTACCTGTGACAAAAGACACGCCATGTCAAAGACGATTTTAAAAAAGGCTAATAGATTATTAACAGGGCTTTATTTTAATTTATGAGTTCCCTTTTACCTTGGTGAGGAACTTTGGTGTTTCGACAGTTGACCTTGAGGCTGAAAGCGCAGAGTGAATGCCGAGAGCACTGCAGACAGTTGGCACTGGCTCCTTATCTTAACAAGGGGGAATTATTTTGGTTCACCAAGCCTCAGTAATATCTGAAAAACGTCACTGCACAAATTGTCTGCCCAATTAAACCCATTTGGAGATAAGATAGGTACCTTTGATCAGTCCCATGAAGGGAGCCATTTGGAGGACAAGGGCACTTGGAGTCATTTCTCAAATGTTTGCAAAACGGAGTGGAGACCCCGACCTGCGGCGTCCGTGACTGACAGCGAGCCATGGTCTGAGGATTTGAAAAGTCCCTTGTACAGCATTATACTCATGGCTGTTGGTTACATGGTCATATGTCTTTGTACATACAATACAAAAACTAACATGAAGCCACAAAGGAGAAAAACAAACCTAGCCTTTCCCCCCGAGATGTTTTCGCCTCTGGGCTGACTAAGTTGGCCTCGCCTTTTTTTCGCTACACTTTTAAATCCCCACATATCTTAATAATGTTCTCTCTCTCACCCAAATCCCCTTATTCAATTATGGCAGCCTCTAATACATGTGTCAACATGTTTCATTAGTCTGTCCTCCTCTCCCACCAAAGAGATTAGCTGTACCTCCTTTCTTTTTGTTTACTAAATGCAGAAATATCATTTTCTCCAGGACACAGGGAAAGAGACTGTGAAAGAGAGAGTGATTATTTTTGTTCATTACGTTCCCCTCTCATTGGCCAGCCACTGCTCCTTTTTTCTTCTTGAGAAGACTATTAAATATGCGGCCGAAAATTTACTTATTCAGCTTTCAATTTTGCTGCAGTCTACATTTAAATGCTTAGAGAACATTACACAGAGGGCGCAGAAGGGCCGCGGTTTTTAACTCTTTCTCTTTCTAAACTTGTCGCCTGGAAAGCTTTTTTATCACAGAGCTGGTATTCATGAGCGTTACGCAATCCAACAATACTAAGACGTTAGAAATAAGATATGGGGCAAGACTGCTCCATGGAGTGTGTGTGAGGATGTGTGTGTGTGTGTCACAGAAGAGGGTGATTAATTCTATGACTGTGCGATCGCTTTGATGTTCCTTGTGGTAATTGTTGGGAGTTCCTGTTCCCTCAAGGGTTTTACAGCAGCTTCTGCATTGTACGAGTCTGGAGGCCGCGCGTAGGCAGCGAAAAGATTACACATCACAGCACATGCATGCTCTGTGGGTTTCTCCCTGTGACACTACATCTGTAGAGAGCCAGAGCGGTGAGAGGCGAGGGCTCCATGGTCATTATCATTCTACTCCTGTTACACTCATCTTCTGACGGGCCACGTCCCTCCATCGCCCCTCCTCCCCGCGTCCCCCTTCTCAATTTCCACAGATCCCTGTCTTCATCAGTTTCCCCTCACCACCTGATTTTGTCTCTCTGGAGGGAAGAGCCCAGAAACAGGAACAGACAGAAACACAGAGAGAAAGCGCGGGAGATGACACCAGTGAAGGAAGGAAAAGGCAGTGGACGGAGGGAAGGAGGTAGAAAGGGAAGATAAGGGAGTGTATCTCTCTCCATTTGAAAGCCTTTGGCCGTCTATGTCCTTTAGCTACGCTCATATAAACAAAGCACCTTTAGTTAGACAGTATCAAGTGAAAATATCCCATTCTATTTCCTTCCTCATCCCTCTCTCTCAGCGCTCACTTTCGCTTCTTTTTTATATTCTGCGAGTCTCTTACTCCTTGCAGTCATCTTTAGATATTTTCTTCAATGAGTGCCATGACTCAGTATTTTCATTACTACTCATCCCAATAGATTACTCACTCTTCCCACCTCCGTACTTCTACCACCTCCTTCTGTTTCCAATCTATCGTATGTGCTGCTCTCGCTCTCCTTCCCCATTATATTTCCACCCATTCCTTTTTACCCCCTGTGACCTTAATTACAACATGTAAAAACCTGACCTGGATCCAATTTCCAGCCTCTGACCAGACTGCCACAAGATTAATTCCCCTCGCGACAAATTCAATTAAGTCCTCTCTAAATAAGGACTACACGTTTATTAAAAAGTAGGGATAGAACAACAGGGTCACACAATTGAGTCTCAGGGCAAAAAACAAAACAAAACAATGGGGGGTAGGGGTTTACACAATAAAAGGAAAAAATAGTTATTGTTTTTATCAGGACAGTAGTATATGTGTGAGAACAGACACATATTTAAAAAGTCTTGGAGTAGAAGTTGATCACTTTGCCTGAAGTAAGTCAATTTGAATTCTAAGGGGACTTAAAGTAAGAAGAGCAGTGAGGTTTGTGTGTGAGGTAACACTAAACTACAGTTTTATTTAGGGTTACAGGGTTGGACTGTCTGAATTGGAAAACAGTGATTCCTGTGGATTCCCAGGACTGGGCTATAAAGAATGTATGGGGTAAACTTTGGGTGACTCCACTCAGTAAAGATGTCAGAGAAATTAAACAGAGAGCAGAATAGATGATTTTATGCACGAAAGAAAAGAAAAAAATCTGTCAACTGTTAAAGGAACTCCATGTATCTTTAATATTTAAAGTGGTTGACTGCAGCTGACTCAGACATTACGCCCTGAGACGAGGGTGCAGAGTGTATAGAAGCAAGATTTATCCATGGACAACATTAGCTTTTTTTTTTTTTTTTTTCTTAAGAATAAATGGATTTAATGTCTTTCTCTTCTGTAGATTTACTCCTGACTCTTGGGTCAGCGAACACGTAGACATGGGCGGGAGGCCAGCATCAGCCAGTCCTCCACTGTGCTTCATATTTAATCCACGGCTTTGCACTTTAGTTTCTGTAAATTCTCCGTTACCCCTGTGCTTTGTTCTCACGCAGCCAGAATATATTATAAATATTATACACTTTAGATATGCATCATATTTGACTGGGGAAAAGATAAATTATGAATAAATGACAGACATAATGAAACTTAGATGTGGCGGAATATTCAATTATTTCAACATAATCAAAATTAAAATATGTTCTTATATTATCTATGCAATCATATATGAAGAACATATAAACAATGAGTTACAACTTTTTTAATTTGGACTTGCTTTAACTGTATTCTGTTCAGCCTTTCAATCTTACAAACCTTTGGGTTCAAGTAAATATAAAAAAAAAAAACAAAACCAGACGTGATTTTTTCCTTTCGGTCAGGGCCACATTTCATTGTAATGAATTTTATTTTTACGTTTCTAAAATTAGATCAGATAAAATGTTGTGCTGTGCCAACAAGCACATCAGCGCCCGTGGCCTTGGAAGCAATTTACGTGACATTTAAAAGCTTGTCAGATTGTATTAGATTAACTGATGAAAATTAATATTAAATAAGCGACAATTAGCATCACAAAGCATACATTTGCCCTCACAGAGGATAACGTTTTCATAATTAGCAGGCTGTAATGAATAATATTGTTCATATTAATTTTGTTCACACTTTTTTGAAAACTGAGTGAAAATGTGTAAAAGTAATATGAAGGCGCACACGTAGAGCTTGAAATAGTTATTTGAACATGTACGTTGCAAGCCTCTTTTGTCGATAGTGACTAAGGTCCAAGCGTTTCTATTCTGGGTGAATGTGGCACCGATATTGTCAAACTGTGCACAGCCATACGGCTGCAATCTGTGTTTTAATTACCAATTCACGAGAAGGGATTTGGGAGCCAACCTGCAGTGTTTACGAGCTGCTTGTGAATACTGCCTTCAGCCACACATATTTAAGTCAAGGTGGACTGATTGGCTGCGGAAATAAAGAGAGGACAATAGAGAGGGTGTCATTAAGCTACTCACAGCTAAACTTCTACTCCTGCATTCTTAAATTCTATGAACAGATGGGAGCTTGTGTATTGTCTGACTGTTGAAGTTTTTTACACTGTTGTCACACTATAATGTGTTTATTCCCCATTGCTATGGCGACAATAATCCAAATTTAAATTTCACATTGGCATTTCCTCTGATGTGTTTTCTCAACATTATCCTTTTGAATCAGATGGTTTGACATGAGAGAACATGTGGGTTATTATAGCAGAGGGAATTTGTTGTGTGTGCACGTGTGTGCGTGCGTGGAGTAGGAGTTTTCTGTCTGTATGACGTGTCCTGTCACTTTCTGTAAGTGAAGCTGCCAATACTGAGGCGTGACTCGCCTTGGAAACACGACGCACGCCTCCAATCAATCTCACTGGGGTAGGGTGGGGGTGAGAGGGCGCAGAGGGACGGGGACTGTCGCACACCTCACACTCCGTCACCCAAGGGACCCAATGAAGGTCACACAGGGTGGCCTCTGTGCAGTCCTGTCAATCAGCATTAGCCTCACGACCGTGATTACGCCATTAACAGGGACTAACTCACACACGTACACCGCTGACTTGCTAATAAGACAGCAACGTCTATCATCACTATCACAGGGTCAGCTACAGAAATACACTATGTGTATTGTCAGCTCATCTTTTACATCACTGTGAATAGTTTGCTGGCGGTGTCTCACGGAAAGGTCCCATCACCCTACATCTGCTCCTCTCAGGCGTTTCTCTCTATGCCTGTGAGGACTGTGTTAAGCAGATTCCCACTGCTGTGGAGCTCCATCCATTTCACACCGCTGCTGTGTCAGGAGAAATTCTTGCCCGTGTGAGAGCTTCTGTCATCCTGGCCTAATGTCTCTGCAGCAGCCTCGCAGGCTTCGAGCCAGACAGCCCACCATGCCCAGGCTGCTGAGCAGGGTGGGAGAGGTCACGGCAAAGATTCTAAACGATGATCCCTCGGGACACGCGGCACGGAATAATGATTGCGCATGGAAGGGATGCTCAGGCGTGAGTGCACTTGGTGGCACCTTGAACCTTGTGTAAGATCGGACAAGGTTATTTTTAAACTGTCGTCAAACATTTGTTTTGGCTCTCCTATGAACAGAATTCAGTATTTCTGGTAAGTGTTTTGAAATATACATGTGAAATTGCCTTTGTGTTAACTAACAGACAGGTGAAGGGAGTGTGGTAGAAAACAAAAGGACTCTTTTCTCAGGGATTCAGAGGGAGCTCTGGGAATCGAGAGCTTTCACAACCAACATTTGGTTGGTATTATTCCTTCTGGACCAGTGAGTAACAAATCCTGCCTGCTTATTAATAGGAATGTGTGTTTTTATCGTAACACTGACAACGGAAACAACCCAGTCTTTGTGACGGCAGCGCCAGCAGTCATACCACTTGGAAGTGCTCTGGGGGGAAAGTTAAAAAGTTGTCTGTTTGAGTCAGTAATCAGGAAGACACAGAGCATAATTTGAATATCAAGTACATTTCAGCGCCTTGAGATGTTCTAATGTATCTCTGACAATTGCATTGTGGCTTCCACTCTGTCTGTGTGGCCCATTTTCAGTGGGTTTTAATATAGGTCTGTTGTATTTGTGCCATTATCCTCGCTGTAATAAAACAAAAAATATGTTTTATCTCAAGCCAAAGGTTCTTCAATGAGCTATTTAACAGAGTGTGTTTATATGGCTCTGTGCTGGGTTTTTCATTTGTGTGTGTTTATTGCTCTTACATGTACAAATGCATATCTCTGAGTCGTAAGCTCATAGCTTAGAGGAGAAAACAATCCCCGTGGCTCAAACAAGGCCTGGGGAGATTTTAATTATAGTGGGATTAAAGGAGGCAATAGACAGTTATGAATAACCAGAACATGCTGATGGGTTTCTGAGGAGAATCATTCTTGGAAGCTATGTGAAGACATAAATAGGACATTGGAGTTTAGCTAATTTAATTGTGGTGATGTTTTCGGCACTGATGTTTCCCAGGGCAGGTAAAATATTCTTTTTTTTATGATATTTTAGTAACAGCCCAATGGTGAATTTTTGATATTAGTCGTTTTCAGGTTGGATTAAATAATACTATTTAATTAAAGACAAATACTGCTCTGCTTTATCTACATTAGCCATATTAAAATAGTGTATGAAGACAAACCACACACAGTGGCCCCAGGACTCTATAAACCGCATTCAGCAAGTTTCCATAGCGATGGCTATCTTGACCTGGACCTAGTCTATTACATCCGAGGTTAGATACAGATCAGGAGGGATATTCCTTTCATTTTCCCTCCAGTATCGCCGGGGTGATCTACATTAAAGCCGCCAACAGACAATCTCCCAGGGCCTGGTTCATTTGATTCCAAGTATGCATCGTGCTGGTCTCTCCAGAGGAGGAGGTTGTGGTGGCGGCAGGGGGCTTCGCTCACGTGGAAACCAAGTGATTCGTTCAAAGCTACAATGCTGGAAATGTTTCCAATTTACAGCCATTAAAGTGCACTTTTTCCCCTATTATTGGAAATGGTAGTTTTATTTATTTAAGGGGCCCTTAATTAGTGTGTTAGAGCTGAGATGGCTTCTGGGCTGCATTCAAGAGCAATATGTGGACACCTTGGAGACAGCTGGGCATAATAAACAGGCTACAGCTACATCCATCTACCCAGCAAAGTGCAAAATGGATGGTTGATATAACTGCAAATTGAGTTTTATGAGACAGATGCACAGTTATTGTTTACTGTTGATGCTAAATTATAATTAAGTTGCTTGTGGACCAAAGTGATATTGCATATATTCGCAGCTTCAGTTTATGTCCCAGCAGGGGTAGACAAACGCCATGAAAACATAACGTACAATTACCCCATCGCATCATTGCTTTGCTTCGATATAAAGGTCAGCGCAGTTAGGAGGCGAGTTAACAATGTGGTGGGAACACAGTCCACACTTATTTTTCTATTTCCATTCCATTCAGGGGTTCGGTTATCAAGAGAGAGACAGTTTGCTTCTGTCAGAGCTTGTGCAGTCTGTTCTCACCGTGAGGTATGTACTGTGGTCACATATCACATGTCCAGCTTCCTGAGCGTGGCGCCCAATGTATGGGGCCGGCAGATAGAGATCAGCTCTGACTGAAGCCCGGGGTCCGTCCTTCCTGTGAAGGACAGCCGCGGGTTGAGATGAGCCTGACATTGATTTTCTCGCCCTGGTTATGTGATGGCAGAGGCACCTGTCTCTGATCGTTAACATTGACCAGGACCGCTCATTTTAGTTTTGTTTTTCTGAACAACGTGGCTGGCACGCACGCAGGACATGCACAGACTTCAGGGAGAGTATCGCGCGCAGAGAAGTGGCTAAATCCTCTGGTGAAAATCATCTAATTCGCGAACATGTCACACGCCCTCGCCTTTACCAAATTGGTTTATCGATTTCTCTCTTTCTAGATGTTTTTTGGCCGTCCACTGGGAACAAACACTGTATTAATTCTGGCTACAGGGTGATCAATATAAATGGCTGGCTGGGCCTTGTTTGATGAAACAAGCATAATCAGCTCCTTTATTCTGAACTGAAAATACAGCATCCATCCCCGAGGTAATTTACCTTGTACCTTGTTTTACTTAACTTGCAGTGGTTAACCCTGATGAGAGGGAAACAACAAAGTGTCAGCTGTGCAGGAATCCTTTTCTTTCATCCCCAGACTAAATTATGGATTAAACATCTGAATGCCTGTGGCCCATTTGTGGACTGTTATTATATGCCAGATTTTGAAAATGTACTCTAAAGGAGTCAGAAGCTAGATGCAGTGAGTCACAGGCACACTACAGCAGTTTACCTGAGTGTGTATGTGATCTATTTTGTTTATTCTTAACTTTGTTTTCCCCTAACCTTATCTTCCACAATCCCAACCCAATTTTTATCTTTTAAAAAATATGATAGATTTTCTCTCTCAGGCACCTTTCAGCTTTTGATCCTGCTGCTTATGATGGCAGATTTGATGGGAAAGGCACGGCTACAGTTTGCCCTGATGAATCAGGAACTGGATGTCTGATCTTGAGACCTGGGCATGTCTCAGGGGAGATGGTGGAGATGGATAGATGGCACATTTTCTCACTCCTCTGGCATGTCCTATCAACTCAATGTGTGCTCCTCTCACTGCTGTGGCAGGAGTAAACAGCCGGCCCAGTATGGGACGGACTACAGACAGGCATCTGTGGTAAAAGGCAGGAGGTTGTGGGAGAAGGAAGAAAAGAGGCTGCATGGAGATGAAGGGATTACGCTTATGAATCATCTGCTGGTGGCAGCGAGTGTCTGCCAAGGGTAGAACATTATATTCTGTCTTTGTGGCGCAGTGCATAGGAGAAATGAAGTGTTAAACTTGTTGCTCTGAGAAAATGAGAGAACAGTTCATAGTGCACACGCTTCCTCCTGGAATCATCTGTGCAGGGAAAGTGGTTTGAATGGAGGGTAAATTGGCCAAAATGTCAGAGAGAAAAATATTCAAGAGTGTTCTTTCGCAACTGTACTCGCCTACACTTTGCAATTTTGTTTGCACTTTTCCAAAGTTAATATCTATACGTTTTTTATAAAAAAAATATAAAACTGAAAAAGCTAAACAATTTCAGTATAAACTGAACTGCCAGAAAACAGAGATTGTTTTTTAAATTACATTAAAATAGTTGGCCCTATTTAAATTAACTAAACTGTCACTGCTAAGAAATCAATTTAAAATCATCCATCTGATAATCAGACTGGATAACAACCTTGTTTCATTCAACTCATGCACGCGTTACTGGATACACAGTTATTTACATGCGCCATATCAAAGGACTGCTATGCCGCTGTTGAGCGTCAATATTGAGCACCAGTACAATATTTCCTAAATAATGAAATGCATCTTCCGGTCAGTCTAATCCACTCTTTGTCCTGGTGATTGTTCAGGCACCATTTCATCTAATGCACACGTCTGATCTTAGAGTGATGAATTAAATGCACTCTTTCACACAGTCTGATTACATCCGCTCAAGGTAATTTTACTTTCCTGCACTTCTTCACATGAGGAACAAAGTCCCATAATGACAATTTATCACAGCGTCAGGAGAGGTTGCGCTAACTCTTTGATTTCTGTCATACACACATCAAACACACAGTGGGTCATTTTCTTCAGTGATGAAATTGAACTTCCTTTAACCTGCACAACATTCTGGAGGGACTGACGCACACAGCGACCACAGGGATCAGAAATATATGACGGAGATGTGCTGTGAACCAATCCCTGAGCTTATGCCGCAGAGTCTCGACAGGGGTGGGCTCTGAGTGGGCCTCTCCAAACATGGCTCCTACTGATCTTCAGCGAGCTGAGAGTCACTCTGTTATGATCACGCCTGATACCTTAATAAACTTGAAATCCACGGTGCAGAGCTCTGAATGGTCTGTGACATCACTGTCGTGTGAGGCATGCAGCAGACGCTACTGAAAATGTCTGAGCATATTTCTTTACATGAACGCACCTCAAACGCCACATGTGCTAACTACAGTTAATAATATTAATCCAAAATGGACATGGATGATCAATTTGGTAATATCTTGGTCGACATTTATAAATTAATTTAGCAAATTCTAAATAATTTAATCACCTTTTAAATCTCTGTGTATTCAGCCTAATTAATTCAGGCCGTACGTCTTATTTTCAGCATTTCCCAATAATAACCTACTTTTTCTGGACGGTTTCATATGGAACTGACATTTATCTAAAGATGATGAAGAGGTCAAGGAAAGTAGTACTGTGTGCCGCATTGGCATCACACCCAGTGTTATAGCCGGAGGCAATCCCACTGTAGCACGGCCCACCGAAATTATCCACATACTGATTATCGTCCTCGACAGGGAGCCGGTAGAAGAAACTATGACCTTCACTGCCTACCTCTTGTTTAAAGGGGAACATGACGGCATGCTGGGTGTGAGCAGTGGGGCCGGCTTTGCTGTTAAGCCTTTCCCACAGTTGCTTGTGAAACTTAGTTATGAACAATCAAAGGAAAAGGCATGTCCCTCAAATCTTACACAAAGACTGAACTGAACAAAAAAAAAAAAAAAAAATACACACTAGTAAAGCTCAGAACATTGACTGGCAATCGCATCTGTCCACTTGTTCCTTTCTTTTTTTGTGAACTTTGCTTTCACACTTTTATCTATAGACTGTCCCCACTGAAGGCCAGAGGAAGAGAAAGGTCACATGAACTTTGTGGAAAGAAAATAGTCAGGTTGGAATTTAGTATGTAGTTTAAAATACATTGCTGCTGCTATTGCAGACAAAGAGACATGGGATTTTCACCAGTGCCTGTCAGTTTAACACCAGGGAAGAACTTGCAGCAAAAGGAGAAAATAGTGAAACATACATTGAAGAGTGTGTGGTTAGGTTAAACAGCTGTAGTGAAATATGCATACATAGCATCCAATACAACACAGCAACATTCAAACAATAGCAGACACAAGTCTAACATCATTTTAAGGTAATATATCTTAACTTGGAGTCCTTTAAAAACACTGAGTGCCAAACAATGGGAATGTCAGCAGAGTGGTGATGAGAAACTCTGCACATTCGACAACACTTTCACCTTGAAGTGTTAGTGAATGGAAGTCTGGACATATTATTTGTTTTTGTTACTTGACCAACAAACACATTTCCAATAGAATCAGCATTGTTTTCTCCTTGACTTTTTTTTCTTTAAACCCAAGCAGAAGGGATAGCAGAAAAGTGTTACCTTCAGCCCCGGGTCAGGTCGTCGGGGTCAAAGGTGGTCAGAGGTGAAGGTCCAGGACGTAAGCCATAGGACAGGACAAGGGGTGGGACGCACATTGGTGGAGGTTACAGAAATGCACAAAGAAATGGAGCAGGGGGAGTGAGGGGAAGCAGGAGGGACAACCCAAAGATGAGCATGGGAGGAGAGGAAGAGGGGTACGGCAACCGGGTGGGATTTTTGCAAAGGTTGAAAAAAGGCAAGGGGGGATTTGGGAGGAAATGAAGGGATATGGCGGTGAGGAGAGGTAAAAAGCAGAGGAGAGGACTTTGAGGGAAAGCGGCAATATAGAGGGGACTGGGGGCGAAGAGGCTGAGTCAATTCCTCTAAAAAAAAGAAAAAAAACCCAGAACCAAAAATAAAAAGGAATGAACCCATACCTTGGTCGTTTAACGTCAGGTGCGCCAGACCTTGAAAGGGAAAAAACAGAAAAAAAGAACAGAAAGAGGAAGAAAAGAAGGTCATAAACGGCACGGGAAGAAAAAAAGCATTGTCACAACGTTGGACTGCAGTTTGTGACAGACATCCTGGGGCAGACTTGGATGTCAGAGTTCAAATCAAAGGTAAAACGAGAAAGAGATAGGACGAGAGAGATAGGACAAGAGAGAGAGATTTTTTTTTGATTTTTACAAAAACACTTTATTTACATATATTCAATTAAATACAAAACAACTTAATGTAATAAATAAGAGTGTTAATGTAATAAATAATTAAAAAAAACAATGTTAATATTATTAATCAATCAGATAAAAAGTGAGGAAAAGACAGCTGTTCCTCGTTAACGGTGCAGAGGATGTTTTTAAAACACCAGCAATTTTTAAAAGACTCAAGATCAGACATATGTTTGTAAAAATTGAACTCGAGTCTGAGTCTGGCCCGGAGGTTTGTTACCCACAGTGCCTTTGCTTCCTGGCCTTCTCTGTTCTCTATCCTGTTTTTTCTGCTGACGTAAATGGCCAGTTTTGCTTCACCTTCTCCCCCACAGCGAGGCCAATGTCCTCAACGCTGCAGGGGACCGTGGCAGCGATCTTAACGCCGTGCTTGCGGGTTAGATTTTTAAATCCCCCGCTCGACATGGCGGCTGCCACGCTACCGGCAAAGTGCCGGGGAGAGAAAAGACGGGAAAAAAGGACAGATAACCCACAACCCACACCTGATATAAACTATAGTGTTACCGCTTTAACTTTAACCAGTGTGAATCAAAGAAATAAACATTTAAACTATGAAAAAAAGACGAAAAAGAAACGCCACGCTCCACACACTCACAGCCCACAATCTCCCAGCATGCACCGAGAGAGAGAGAGAGAGAGAGAAACACATTTGGATGCTTTTAGAGCCCACATTTAAGTCCATCTTATGACAACTATTGATTATCCATTGACTCCCAGAGTTCAAATCAAAGGTAAAACGAGAAAGAGATAGGACGAGAGAGATAGGACAAGAGAGAGAGAGAGAGAGAGAGAGAGAGAGAGAGAGTCGTAACAGAAAACAAGCAAACACTTCTTGAGTGAGGTGTGGGGGGGTTTAGAAAAAAAAGCATTTTCATTTGGCGCAACCCCCGAAGGCTATTGCTCTCACAAATGCTTTTTTTTCCTCTGGAGTACTTATGGAACACACAAAGAACTGTTTGGCAGAAAAGGCTCGGACTGGATTTGTCATCTTCCTCTGTACTCAAAAAGAATCTCAGCTCTGCAGGGTCTCACACAGACAGAGGGTCAGAGAGAAACCTGGGAAAACGCTGCAGGATAAAACGCTTTGTAAAAAAACAAAATATATATATATATACCCAAAGCCAAAGATTATCCCAACACAGATGTGAGAATACAGCATCACAATAGCCGCCTAAAATAGTAATTTGGTTGTCTGAGGGCTATTGTGCACACATCTGGCAAATCTACAATCAATAGATTTAAGAGATGTCACTGATCAGTGTCTGCTGTGGTGAATGAATTCCTGCAACCTCTGAATCACAACACCAAATAAAACCATTTCAGATCCAGTAATAATCCACATTCACATCATCATGAAACATTGCTGCACATTTGGAAAAAGAAAAATGTTAACAGCATGATTTCTCAGTTGCAAGGCTGCAGGTGGCACCTTTCTGCCGTCTTCAAAAAACCTCAAGCTTCTGGTTAAACACATCTGAAGCCAGAGCAGTCGCAGCGCAACGGTCCCCAGAGGAATAGCGACAACACTGTCAGCCCTGCCATTAACAGAAGCAGCTCCAGCCTATCAAAGGTCGCTCCTCAGACTAAACGGAGCGAAAGACCTCAACTGTCGCTGAGCAACTTTGTTGTCGAGCGCGCGTGCGTGCGTGCATTTGCACGTGCACGCCAGCTTAGTGTGTGAAAACGTTCCTCCGACAGTTCTAAAGCGGCAGCCGCATTTGCATCCACAATGACACAGCATCATAACCCACAACAATGACGCTCACTGTTTGAAATTTCACATTCAGCCTCCACAGAGCAAGTGTTTGGGAAGTTGACTAAGCAGAGAACCGTAAATGCCTGGTAGGAGAGATAATATTGTAATATCTGTTCAAACAACTTCGCCGACAGTTTCCGTGTACCATAAAACACCCGGCAGTGTGTCTAGTGGAGGGAAATCCTTTGAGAAAAACCTCAAAACAGAGAAATAAACCAAAGAGTGAGCATGGTCTTAAAGCAGGGTTCATTCTCATATAAACCCAAGGACGACAGCAAAGTGGATTTAACCCGAGGCAGCACAAGGTATGTATCCACATCACAGAGGTCCCGGAAGGTGACTCCTTTCAAGCCAACCTGTCTCCACTTAATCAATACTGTTTCAAACATAACACTGGTTGGTAGCCTGAATATCCCTTCAACATCAACACTGTGCAGCGCTGCACCACTGGAGTTTTGTCTTTCACTCTCCATCCACTTCAGACTTGATCCACATCGCTGGCGGCTGCACGCATTGGAAATTCAGCCGTGGAATCAGCGATAAAAAGAAACACTTAAGGGGGTTTTGCCTCGATGCTTCCGGGTTCCACTCAGTGCTTCAACATTTACACCATGGCCGGGATAACTGAGGTGTTTCACTGATAAGTTTACATTCAATTTCAGATTCTTTCTTTTTTTTAAGGAGCAGGAAGAGAAAGATAGAAATGAACACACAGCCAGGGGCTGGCCATTCATCTCCAGCGTGACTGCGCTAAACACACTTGAACCGCCACCAGCAGGTAAATCAGAATGCAAAGAGCACAGAAGCTCCAAAGACTTTCCGCGACAAGCTTTCTCTATTGTCCTTTGCCTTAATAACATCTGCGATTCTGGGGTAGAGGAAATGTACAGGCTGAGTGTTTTATTTATCTGGATGCCGTCAGTTTCCTGCCGGCCCTTTGCAGGGAGTCCAATCATTCTCACTCTGCCTCCCTCTGTTTTTGTTCCCTTACTCATAATCCATTAAGGAGATAAGACGGAGGCTCCTGCAATGAAACAGAACGGTGCTGTCACTGAATACCAAATCATTCAAATGCCCCCCAACACCGCCCCGCCCCGGCATCACACCGCTCAGGCAGCCAAAAAGAGAGCGGAGCAATTTAATGGTGGAGGAAGCCTAGAAGAGGTAGAGAAGAGGAGGAGAGAGAGAATCCACACAGAGCAGAAGGAAGGAAGGAGGACAGAGCAGTGACAGCAAGTTGTCACACGGCGTCCTCAGAGGCTGTTTCAACCAGAGACCCTTGGACACGTCCACAGGTGGCAAAGAAAAGCCAAAGGTCAATCACAATGGGAATCCATTGTCAGAGAGTGAAATTAAAAATTAGAGTGTTGTGGTTTGATCTCTGCAAAATACAAAACTTTTTAATCCGCACAGCATTTCTCCCGTAACATACACACACTGACAGCCACACACGTTATGTTTGCCTGGCATCCGACAGGCCAGCCTCCTGGTCAGGAAGTGACGGTTCCAGTAGCAAGAGGTTTGACTGGAAAATTCAATTATACGTCTGAAAAGTTTAATACATCCCAACATAACAGCCATAAGGTAAAGATATAAGACTCTAAACTACAACTGTTCATCAATAGTGGAGCACGAATCCAATCACAGCCGGGACTGTGACGAAAGCCCAGCACAAGCCATGCCTCTCCCCATCTCCTTGACATCTGAGCATTTGATTATTTCCTTAATTCGGTGGCGAGCACAGATGGGAGTGCCAAACGGAACCGCAGCCGATTGGAGAGCAGCTCTGATTGGCTGGGTGTGATTGAGTGACAGATGGTGCGCGGCCATAATTCTGTCATTAGGAGTAGACGTGCTCACGCCCTGTCTTCCTACTTGTTTTTTTTCTTTTTCTTCCACTTTCCCTGTCTGCAGCTACAACTGCCTCCTGCTCTCCTCTTCCTCATCTGCCGCCTTTGATGAACACAAGCCATTATTGTATTGCAAACTCCTGATTTAATCCTAATGGCTTCTGATGCCGCATACCGCATGGTAAGGATAAACTAAAATAAGGTTAACCGGCGTTTAGCCATCACAACAGGCTGATGCTTGCAGTGAGCTGAATGCAGTCAGCCACCAAACACACTTAATGATGTGGTTATCACTGTGGCTTGTATCAGAAGGATGACATGGAATGAAAATGATATGGCTGCCTTTATATCGCCCTACATCAATGACAAGCCGAACAAAGATCAATGTGCAGACGTTGTTGTTCTGTATTCAGCCACAGCGTGTGACAGGAAAGGCTTCATAACAATAAGAGATTCATCTGATTTAGCTCAAGTAATTACAATGTTTTGCAATCAGCATTCAACTGGCACAGCGTCATCTTGAATGACCTTGTAAGAAATTCATTTGTCAAACCTGTTTCCCAAATATTCACAGATTATGATGAGCCTCATCATCCCACACACACACACACACACACCCAAGCAGATGTGCTGGGTCTCAGGGAGACGCAACAGCCGACAAACTGGAGGGAACAGAGAAAAATGGGACTCATCATCATTATCCCCCCCCCCCCACTTCTGCGCTGCCTTTCTTCACACTTCCACCATCCCTCGTTCATCAGATGGACACATGGACTAAGTCACAGGGAAGAATGCGGTTGCTTCTCAGCCCCCTGTGGCGTTGGGCTGGCATGTTAAATAGCATCATCCTCCGAGGACTCTCGCCAGCATATGGCCGCCGCTCTTTAGGTGCCTCTGGATGGCTCATGACACGCTGACACAGAAGCCCCTTCCTTACTCGCTGAAAACACAACAGTAGTCGCACAACCTATTTTTTTTTTTTTTAAGGACACCGCCTTTGATGACTTTAGTGTGTTTTAGTGTGTAAAAGTCACGAACTATAAAATAAGAACAATAAATGGTTTTATGTGCTGCTTATTGCTTGATGCACCCTTGGCACGAGATATAAAACTGCACACTATCCAAAACGTTTGACACATCCACAAATCATCGGCTTTTACTGGGCCTGGGCATAGATAACGTTTCATGGAGAAATCAGCGCTGGAGGTCTCTCATTGCTTGAAAGTGCAGACATGGCCCTCGAGGGCTCCAAAACAAACCAGAGCAATTTGTAAAAACATCTGCTTAAAAGACGTCGGAAAGCGCTTCTGATTGAATGTGAATAATATTCATCTCAGTAGCCTGATCTATAATGCATAGTGTCTTTGCAGAGCTTAAGTAATATAGAAACTGTGGCAAGAGCTTTAATAATTCACAATGTATTTCTACTCCATGAGAGCCAGAAAGAAATAGAAAGTGGGAGGCAAAGGGCTGAGAAGACGTCTACAATCTCTCAGAGAGCTATAGATTGATGTCAGAGGTTTCCACGTCTTCTAGCGCCCTAAATGATTCACAGAGAATCGTTCAAAGGGAAGGAACATGTTAAGTTCGACACTTTAATATCAAGTCAAATTTGCCCAACGAGTCCACAGTGGCTCAGCGGCTGTGTGGAGTCATACACCGCAGCTCACTGAGATTTTATTAAAGGATAAAACGCTTACAGGGAACATACTCTGACTTGGTCGTAATATGTTGTACACGCTGTACAGTCTAAGACACGTCTGCGGAGCGGCTTTGCTGAACATCAAAAAGCCTTCATTGGTATCTCTGGCCCAAAAAAAGAAGAGAAGAGCAGGCTGATGTGAAACCTGGTCAATTATCAGAAGTCTGCACTGACACTCAGTCAAACAGCCTCCATTGCATTGTAGGAAAGAAACGATGCATGACATCACCCATAGGTTTATGAATTCATGCATATAAGAATACTGCGCGCTGCTTCATTAGGCAACCGTGGGCAGCAGAGGCCTGGGCGGTGCTTGGGGCTGAGCATACGATAACCATTATTTTTGATGAGGCTGACTCGCGTGTCAATCAAACAAACATAAAGTCAAACCTTCCACTCAAAGCCTCTATGACACAGCCACGAAAGAAACCTCATTTAGATGGGTTCAACAATGAGAGGATTTTCTTAAAACTATCCAAAAGAACAGTTGTTGAAAGTCAAGTTTTACATGAGCCAAAGATACTGTTAGAGCTGAGACGAGGGATGTGCCTCTCCATCACTGAGGCTGATACGATACACGCCTTGAAGCATTGCCAGTTATTGTTATACCATATCTCTCCTGGTTCTCTGTGTGGAGCCGATGAAGACTAATCCAACTTTAAAGGTCACAATGAAATGAACGCGTGCTCATGAGTACTACTGCATGTCATATTAGCTTTGGTGACCACTGAATCATTCCTAAACATATACGCTTAATATTCACAAATTATTCTATAAAAAGGTTGCATCCTCTGAAAATACATTACAGGTTTATTTTTTTACTCGGAGAGCTTGTTTTCTGGAAGAATGCCCCAGATTCTAAAGGTATGTGAATAAAAAATGTACTATTACGGCAATTTGGAATTCTCTCCTGTGTGTGTGTGCGTGTATGTGTGCACACACGCATTTGATTTCCTTGGAAATACCACAGGGAACTGTTGACCCCAGGCGAGGCACTTAAGCTGAGCGAGTGAAGCATTAAATCTTTATGGTCACTTTCCGCTTTAAACAGCGGCGGCGGCGGCGGCGGCAGCGGCGGCAGCAGCGGCAGCCATCATCTGTCAGCAACGATACACTAAGTTGTTTGGAAGCCTGTCAAATGATGTGATTTACTATTCAAAGTTACAATAACACAGGGCCACGCTATAATTAAGATTCCACACAACATTTGCACACAGCAAATTCCACCGACGTTGCCATGGCAGATGAGAATAAATGTTAGAGTCTGTTTCGCTATCGGCTTAAACTTTGGTTGCTTTAATGTTTAATGTTTAAAAAAAAAAAAAAAAAAAGCAGTGTCCCGACTAAATAGCAAAATTAAGGCCCAAACACTACATGCGTAATAATTTAATTCAGCAAGGCATCACACGTTTTGCTCTGACTTGTGTTTATTGGCTTAATATCTGTCTATTTTGTTTGTGGTGAGATCATAGTTAAGTCCGAAAAAAGAGAGAAAATATCTCGCATCAAGATATTATGCACCCCACAACTCCTAATTAAGTGCATAACACTGAGTGAATCACTCTGACTCATTTTGTTCGTGAAAACACATTTAATATGTCATGGGATGTGTCTGGAAAAATAAATCAGAGCGTCTTGGAGATTGGTGAGGGGTAGAGATCTGAATGCTTGCTGCTCCGTCTTAATTAAACAGTTCATAAATAAATAGAGCCTCCATATGTCGAGCCAGAGAGCTCGGACTAATTCTGAATGTTTTAGCCACTGAAGCTGACACGCAGAAGGATGCTGATGATTTCTTCTCTGATGCTAATTTACTAAAAGCGGTCTAAAGACGCTCAGAGGAGCTGCGGTGTTTTATTAGCTCTTCAATAACACCCCACTGCATTCACTTCAAAGAATTGGCCCCACCAGCACTTATAGAGCGATGGTATAGATGTGTAATAGCAATGTTTCGTCCAAAATTCAACTTGTCTTCTCTCTGTGCTTCCATTGGCTGCATTTGTTCCAGTCAGAGCTCCAGGCTTGTCGGAACCAGGCTGGGAAGATTTTGCGAAAACCTTTAAATGCAGTGTCTGACCTCAATTTCCCTTTCATTCATGAGGTCAAAACTAATCATTTGTTCCCAATAAGATATGATGTCCTCTCCAAGAGCATCCATCTGTCCTTCCTCTGCTCTTCGTCATCTTCTGCCAGTGCCACAGATGCATCCTGGTCCATCCGCTCTCCTTCCACAGCCAGTTTCCTAGAATGAATGCCTTTGATTGCCACTTCTGGACTCCACTCATTAGGGAAGCTGAAGAAAACTGTGGGCAATGAAATGTATGTCATCCTCCAAGTATTTTATTTTTGAATTTTTTTTTTTTTTTTTTTTCTTCCTTCCGGGAATGGTGGGAGCTGTGATTGCAAAGCCAGATGTGATGGAGAGACCAACAGCATTGATGGAGGGAAGGAAGCAAGCCCTCGAGTGGATGATTAGCCCAAGTGACTTCACCCTTTCTTCTGTATAAACCTGTCAAACTGCCTCTGCCATCCACACTCACACGACCAGACCAAAGGCACTTTTATTGTTCTATAATCCTCATTCTGCTTTTCTAAATCCTGAATTCAAGAATCAAAAATATTCAAAATAATTTAAAAAAAAGTTCACTTCAAAATCAGGAAAGCAGGACAAGTCGCCTCTCTTTTAAAGAACCACAGTCAGTGAGATAAAGTAAAAACAACAACACAAAGAATCTCCGGGTCCTCTGAGCCGTGGAAGCTCCAGTCAGAGCAAAGTAATCTACAGGGACATTAGTACAAAATAGCACCTTGCCTTGAGCGCTCGGGGATGTTTAATGTTTCATTTTGACAATTTTCTCCCTTCAGTCGGTGTTTAGGAGCACATATCCTTTTCCTCTTCGCTAACAGCACGGCAGTGAACTGTAGTTTCCCGTCAGGATAGAAAAAATAAAACCGTAATGACTTTCCTTGAAATGTGGCTCCCTGTGAGGTTTTGTTAGGGCGACTTCCTGTCTCGGTGTGTCGGGGGGTGGGCCTCAGCAGGTAACTGCAACAACATCCCATAATGGAAAATTAATGTCTTCCAACTGAGATGACGCGCTAACTTCATTTAGCTCATCGGGTCGGGTAAACACCATTAGACCACGGAATCGGCGGTGCTCCTGGAAGTTCATTTCAGAGAGTTGGGTAATTATGGCTAAATTAATGGAAATTGTGTTGCAAATGTATTAATAATTCATGTGTCTGTGTTCTGAAGCTGGAATTCTCTGTGTGGAGAAGAATAAACAGCTTGATTTAACCGCGATTGGAAAGTCCCAACTGGTGTATCCACTTTGCAAATTGGCGAATAAAATGGTATTGAAGAAGATGCTTACGCAGACTCTTCCTCAGCCAGCTGCAAAACATTAATGGTAAAGAGTTTAGTCAGTTCTAATCTGTTAATTGTCCTCAAAGCGAGAGAACACTTGTGACTGTTTACATTAACACAGTTTTCCTGTCACATTTTCTCACCAGAATGTTGAAGCTCTACTGAGAAAGAAAGACATACACTCCATCCCAGCAGGTAAGATCTAAAGAAATAAGATATAGTGCTACCTTTAACTTGAGCCATTTGTGAAGTGCATGCGACAAATAGTCAGTGAGTGATCGGAGACGCCGTGCAGCCTTCAGGAGAACAAACATGAAGGTGAAACCATGGCATTAAATGGCAGAGCTCAATTCTAAATTACAGAGACAACAAATGTCAAGTAGTTTTTTTTTCCCTGTAGACAACAGTATCTCATTTAGTTTCAGCTGCTGAGCAAAAAGCCCTGCTGCTTTCTTTCATCTCGCCAAACTCTAATTAGGCAAACAGCACAAATACGAGCGCGAGACAGAAGTCCTCTGCATATTCAAACAAAAGGACTCCTGAGTTCGAGCAAGCAGAAGGAGCTAAAGAAAGAGGAGGGAGCGCGAGCTGATCACAAGGAAATTAAACGGCACTGAACCTTGTAAACAAATATTTCAACAATGTTAAACACAATGTAGGAGACGTCTGGTGCCGCTGCACTGTGAAATAGCCCCGCTCCGTTTGGAATTGGGTTTCACGTACGATGGCTGCTGAAAATAAATATAAACCTCAACTGCGGGGGAAAAACAGGAAAAACAAACATCATCTGTGTGTTTCTGAAGGCGTTTCAATCAATTAAATGATGTTTCTCTAAGTGGTTTGCATACAGAAGTTTAGATATAAATATAGCTGGTCATACAAGACTGGAAATGCTTCAATCCTGCAATCCTATTAACATTTCCTCATTTGTTTTTGTTTTTTTACAGCATGGTGCATTTCACCTTGAACTGTCAGCTATACATCGCTGAAACATGTGTGCTACCGTCAGTGGAATAACAGAGAAAAAAAAAAAAGACAGTCAGTGTTCCCCTCAACAAGTTTATTCCTCTTGAAAGTCCCTCATCACTTCCATGGACAAAAGCAAGAGAGGCTGCTGTCTGACCTTTGTTGGCATGGCAACTGGCTCCAGTATCTTTCCCTACAATGACGACGGCCATACTGGTGTATTCATATTCATATTCTGCTGCACATTCCTCTGCTCCCTTTATGTCTTCAATGCTCAGTCACTCTCATCCACAGACGAGAGTCCTATCCTGTTTTCTAACCATCATTAGCTAAATTTTTTTTTTGGTTCACCTTTCTTATTTGGCCACAACACTCACTGGTGCTCACCCCTCCCCTTTGCGGAGCGCCATTCATCCAAAGCAATAATCTTTCTATTGTGAAATGTTTCACATTTTCCAGACAGATACAGAATACACAGCTATTTGCATTTAAAAAAAAAACTTTATAATAGTGAATAAGAGAATTCTGTAATTGTATGAGCGTGCAGTTGAATCAGCAGTGGTACTGACGGATACTCCGTCTCCTGGTTCACTGCCTGCTGAGGTAAACTCAGCAGGGAATACACGTATAGGGCAAACCCAACCCTTCCATAAATCTTCCCAGTGCAGTGGAATTGCCTCGCGGAGCCAAACCCTTTGTATATTGTTAGAAATCCTGAATATCATTAAGTCCGGCACGCTGTAGCTGCATTGTTTAACTTTCAGCATCTGACAGTAACATAATAACACTGATTAAGTGCGAACGAGTGGAAAGAACACAGGCCTGCTATTAATTTACATTTTCTCCCATTACTATACTCAATTCCTTGTTTTAATTAGGGTTATAAAAATCAAATACATCGGAGCCAAGGGTATATTTGGAGTATGTTGCTGTACCAAACACAGTAAATTACAGATTCAAATACACATGAACCGTATGCATTTCTCTGGCACCTGGCTATCTGAAATAACAGGAGGAACAGATTGGAGCGGTCTGTTATGCCGGGGGAGCTCTCTGGAGACCAGCACAACCCTCTGGTGCAAGACGTCCACGTTATCTCACAGCCACACCTGACGTGTGACGAGTGCAAAGGTGTTTTTTTTATTTTATTTTATATTTTTATTTGCTAATACTGTAAATATTGTCTCTATATCATTATTTCCCTCAAAACCATCGCCAGCCCTTTCATTCCGCTACTGCTCATACAGAGTAGGCTCACTTAATCAGATAGAGCTGCATTGCTAGGCTCCGCTGATTCCATCTGTCACGACTGCATCCTCAGATCCACCGTGATGTGTGGAGCCTCACGACAGCTCTTTAAGAAGACCCCTCAATCTGTTCTCGTGGCTATTTCTGCACTTTATTCTAAGGGGGAAAACACACTGAGCATGTACTCATACTGCTTGACAATAATAAATATTTGTGGGGAGTGGAGAGCAAAACCTCCCGGATGTACGAGCACACCTTCCTCCGCCCCCGGTCACTACCTTCACCCCTGGGGGAGGGGCCTGGCCGTACATCAGACGAGCTCGGTGCAGCCTGAGTCACCTGGCATTTGGCACTGGATGCCCTCATCCACGGCAACAGTGTGTCTGCAGCTGAATACCAGTTACAGCTGGATCAGCTCATCCCCGGGACACCCAGAGGGAACTGGATTAGGGGCTAAGAACACACACGAGAGAGAGAGAGAGAGAGAGAGAGAGAGAGAGAGAGAGAGAGAGAGAGAGAGACCCCTAAACACGTTCTCTTTGTCACTTCTGTGTTTAGTAGGGGGTCATTACTTGGTCACCAGTTTACAAGTTAAGAGGGCAGATACGGCACTTGGAGAGAATGCTGCTTCCAATGCATTTCCCCACCGCACTTGTTGGGCTTGTACTGGATAATTAGCCTGGCTTAAAAGCACAAGGTCCAACCTTCTCCTATAAATCAAAGTCTCGTCTTCCTTGGGTAAACCGGGTTAATATGTTCTTAGGCGGGGAGGGATTCTATTTTGTTTGTTTTATTTAGACTGAGACTTTAACAGTTAGTTAGCATTGAACTGAGAGAGTCACTGCGACTTAAAAAAGAAAAGAGTGCCATCGACAGATGGAAACCAACGGCATAAACAGATTTGTCAGCGTAGCAGCTCCGCTCTTTGATATCAGAGTACAGTCTCTGTGCAGTGCAGTGTGAAAACACCAAAGCCATGACTGGCTAGCACCAAAGATATCGTGAAAATCAGGGGGAAAAAAACAAGCTTCCTGAGGATTATTGCTCTAATCCACGATACCCTATGAATGCTAATGTGCCAGCTCAAGATACAAAGAACAAAATCCCCCGGGGCCGTGTGCTGCTCTCCTTTACTTATCAGAACTTTTTTATGCAGAATGTGACACTATGTAAAGATTGATTTGGTTGATCCACACCAGTGATACCATCACCATGTTTTAAACAGTCAGGACTACCAGAGGACCAGTGTCTTACATCAGGTCACCAGAGATTAGGCTGACATGTATTGTCTGGATGAGAACGTACGAGCTGACGTGCACGTTATACACAAGTACATCAACTTAAATTGGTTGCTCTTTCACTCTTACCCAGGCTATCTACTCCTGAGTCCAAAAACCCGAGTACAAGGTCACTGAACTGCATAATCTATAATCCAATTATATGCAATTATTCAGTATTCCTTCTACTACGGAAAATAACTTTATCCGAGCAGGGGAGAGGGAGAAAATTGAAAGACGGAGCAGTTTCCTCAAAGGGATATTTTCCTCTATCGTGGGGCTCAGTGTGTGGCATGTGTGAGCCTTTATATCTGCATGCAGTGGCAAGTTCAGATCAGTGTGACTTCTGTTTGTCAAAGTGTGCTGCATATGCAACAACAATGTGTTTTTTACAGGCTGTGATAACAACTGTAAATATACAATACAAAGACTAATGGGTTGTTTTTGATTCAAGGAATGAATTAGATGCACACTAATAATTCCCAACAATGCTGGGTGAAGGCAGCATTTTACAAATGCCCCAGATTACAGTGATTCAGATCAATCAATTTCCATATAAGCTTCTGTAATTAAAACTAATTGCTCTGCTAAAGAAGGCACCTGAAACCCAGATCAGGATTGATAACAGCTGAACAGAAATGGATTTGTCTTGGAAAAAGAGTCAGGCAGCAAAATCAATACTTGTTTCTGAGCATTTCATCAGTGTCGGTAACAAAAGTATATAATTAGAGCTGCCTCAGAAATATCAAAATCAATCATGGGGGGGTTTTACATCCTGCCATTAGGCCCCACTTGTTTTCTTTTTTTTAGATAAAATCATACAATGAGTGACGTATGAGCCGTTCTTCAATCAAGACGTGATGATGGTGGAAGAAAATTGTTTTGTGTCTGAACAATTTAAAGCAAATGTGTGAGTATGTGAGGGTTGTCCTTAAAACTCTCACTAGTAATGGGTTAAACGGGCGGTAGCGCTACCCTGTCTGCATCCCAATCCCCCCCCAGACACTCCCCCCTTCACTTCCATATTGCCTCTGTTCTCCTTCCACTCTCTGGGCTCCTCTGTGTTTACTGAAATCGTGGGAGCTTGGGGAGGAGGCGGAAGAGCGATCAGTGTCATCTCCACTTCATATCCTTCATCGACGGTGCCTCTTAGGGCTTCAACCAACAGATCTAGGTATTCGGCACTTTTGAACAGGCGCCATCTGCCACATTCGTCCCTGAGGCAGGGTGGCAAGCTGGGGCTTGGCCCTACGCTGGTGAAACAGAATATGAGTGTATATATGTGTGTGAGCGCTTCACCCTGACTTTCTGGGTATGGTGAAACATATTAATGAGCATCTGTGGCTTAATGCGAGCACGTTTGCTGAAAGGCTACATACCGATCGCCGCGTAACTAAACAGAGGATTCAGCCATGTCAGTAACATGAGCCACTGTGGCATGTGACAGACATGCAACTCGTAATATTCCAAAAAAAACAATGCTGTCAGTGCAAAGAGTGGCTATGGAAGTAAGAAAGACTGGAGGAGACACTGAACTTATCCAGTTTAATTCAATCTGTCCATAGCTCATTGGTGTTTCTGTCCTAAAATATGCAAATCAGTATCTGCTGTATGTGGCAGTGTGTGTCTCGAAACACGTTACGCGCTACACACGCGTAGAATGATATGATGAGAGTGTCCTTTGGATTTGGGGTATAGATGTTTCTCTGTCCTTTTTTTTAAGCTTGGACAAAATGTGTGTGTGTGTGTGTGTGGGCATGTGTGAGTGTGTGCGCAGCCTCCTCTCCTTATCTCCTTCTGCCAGGCCACTCTGCCGACATACACTCCAAAGAGCCCCTAGTTGTCATTCATGGCGTCACGCAGCCCCGAAAAATGTCACCATAAGGGGAAGGGGAGAAACAAAGAGAGAGAAATGCACACTGCGAAAGTGGAGAGTGGTGTGGGTCTGAAGCCCGACAAGCCACCCGTTACCTCGGTGGGGGGGGGTTGTTATCTCCTCTGTTATAGCTCGTCCGTCCTGCAGCAACACCCGCGCACACACACAGTCACAGACACACACACTGCGCTTTAGGGCCAATCTGGCCTACGTCACAGCACCTAACACACTAAAGACGGCCTAAATGTGTTGTGACAGGGAAGTTGGAGGGAACGGTTATTGCAGGACTAACATTCGAAACATCTGCTCAAACAAAGTAGCGACAACAGAAAGTTTCTCAGGTAGTAATTATGCAAATGGTGAGAGGAGAGAGAGCGTGTGTGTGTATACAGAGACCTAGCACTGTTCCCATGTCCATGATGAAATGTTACAGTGTTAGACTGCACTCAGCTCAGCATTGGGCTCAAAGTCCTCTCAGACTTAAATTGGAAATCTAATCTTGTCCATGCAGAGAAGACTCCATCCACGTCACAATCTTTATCTCTTTATGTTTCCCTCACTCCGCACACACTGGGCTCTGGCCAAATGGTATTTGTGCGATTATCATCTTGTGGCAGCTGACGGCTCACGTGGTGACAACGCACGGTGACGGGTGGACGGCGTCATAAATAATGACTGCCATCAATTCTAGCTGTCAGGATGAGCGGCGTCTCACAACGGGCTGTGAAGGCGAGGAAAACACAAACATGTGCTCGCACGTCTAGACAGTGATTTATAACCCTTTTACCTGCAGCGTGCAGGTGCATGAGCAAAGACCTGCACACAGGAAGATGCACGTAGCTGGGTCATTATATTTACTTCCATTCTTTGTTGACAGCCAAACACAAACATTAACCAGGTCCTCGGAAATAACATTTTCCCTCTTTGCGTGGGCTTTGGTCCCCATGGCAACGCCTGGCACCAACAAGGTCAGGCACCACAGCACACATGTGCACGAACAAAAACTGTATGTATGTATTTATACATATATTTTCATAACTGAAGTGGGATTCACTTTAGATAAAATCAGGAACAAACAGTGTCGGTATCTTGTCTGAGAACAGAGGACAGCGGTGAAGCACTGAAGTGACAGGGTGAGTCGTCTGGATGATCCATCAGACGTGGATCTATATTTTGACCACATCTCATTGCTGCTGTGGCGCCCTGTTGAACGCCCTCTGTCTCCCTGCTGCTGCTGGAATAGATTAAAACATCCCATGTTTGCCACTGATTTGACTTGATGGACAGTTCTATTACAATCTACCGCTGCCTCTGGTGTCATCAGTGTGTGTGTGTGTGAGACACACCTTCCATCTGTTCACAAACACACACAGTTGTGCGTGAAGGAGCTGTACCTGTGATGCACATTATCCATACACATGTAATCTATTCTGTAAGCACATCGAGGCAGATAATACTAAGTGGTGGCGATGATGGTTATCTTGTAATTTCAAAGGTGTGGAATATTTTTAAAGCAGCAGCAGCAGCAGCAGCACGTTCGAGCTGATTGTCCTTATCGCGACTTGCTTTGAACACAGACTTGCTTGTGAGCAAAAACAAGAGTGAGTGCAGGATGCAGCAAAGCAGCATCTCCATTCTGTCTTTCCACTGGGTGCTGGAGATCAGAGCATGTGCTCACACTGCAGGGCTTTCATGCTCAATTCTAAAAGTCTGTTCATTGCTTCGATTGTGTTGCTGTCTATCTGTTAGGAAGTCAGAAAACACTTTGTTGCTATGCATTTTGGGGTATTTTAGGATTTAAATGAAGAAGGTCAAAACAAATAAACTCTCCTCTCCTCGTTGACAGAGCACTGAAATCATTTGTACTTTATTCAACTATACAGTTTGCACAGTGCCCTAATGGACTGCACACACAGCGTGGCTTGTTTGGTGTTTTGTTGCACACTGCACACTCGTGGTGCAGCTTTCTGCCCTTCATATTGATTCTCAAACATCCTGTTGGCAGTACACGGGGGAGGAAAACAAAATCAGTGGTGAGACACTTTTGGCTGCTGCGTGAACATAGCATAGTTTTCCCAAATGATGGCTCCTCTCAAGCAACATGCTGTCAGGGCAGGCCTTGTGCTCGACGGGGAAGCGATAAGATAAGAAAGTGTTTATACAGAAAAGGCAGAATAAATCCCCTGAGAGCCGTGCAGTGGCCTGATGTGTCAGGCTGCCACGTTGGACTGATCTTTGTCAAGGTGCGGGGGTGTTATTACCTTGCAGCGGGTTGCAGCAAACCCTGCAAAACAAATACCACATCTCCCATTAAAAAGCACCCGCACCTTGGTGAAGGAGTGAGTGTCGGTGGCTGAAAGCCCTCGTGTTTTCTCCCTTGCTCTCATCATCTCCCTCTTGGTGCCTCAGGATTCTCAAGCAGATAATCAAAGGAACGCAGGTTAAATGTCAAGACTGCAGTATGTGGCTACATGGGCCAAATGGTATACAGTGTGATTAATGCCGTTTGAAAATGTAGATGTATTCACTCTGAAAAGTCATGGAATAACCGCGTGAATATGGATGAGTTTGTGCCTTTGCATAACAATCAAAAAAGATATGGCACAGCATGGTGTCAATGGGAGTCAATCAGAAGTGGTGCAGGCACTGTGGGTGTCTTCTATGCTTTCAAGTTTAGAAGCATTATGGGATGCCACTTTGACAATAAATGCTTTTAAGACACAACAGAGAATACATGAATTAATTTGGTAAGTAGGTGATTTCTCCGTTCAAAGCGGAAACACAACAGAAACTCCCATCTTTTAACTCGCATTAAATGCGAGCAGTCGACTCGCTTCCTCTTCATTTAAATGTAATCTATAGGTTGGTGCACAAATGATTGACTCTGCACCTACTCCATCAGCCTGGGAGCGCCTGATGCATATGAGGCTCAGTTAGGTAACACGGTGTAATAATTGCCCTAATCAGGCCATAGGCCCCTTCAGCAACGACTCAAGTGGATTTGATTTTAAAAGCCCCGGCTGATTGGGCACTCATGGTGTGTGAGATTTGCTCTGCTCTTTGTATTAGTGTCTATTAGCTATTGATTGGCCGCTGTGAGAACTGAAAACGGAGACACTTGGAATAAAAGCAGTAATGGTCCCCATTTCTTAGAAAAGTTTCATGTATTTGAGAGTACTTTGTTGTTTACTGCAATCAAAAGCTGGACAAAGGCCTGAAAACACGACAACACATTAAACATGATTTCTCTTTGAACAGCGGCCATTACGTAAGAGTCCATGTATTTCAATATTATGGTTTAATACACAATGGTGTTGTTAAATGATTGGATATTGACTCAGTGATTTCTCAGACATGTACCTAAATAAACCGGTTTCTAATTAGCTGTTCACAGAAACTGAGTGGTACACGGAAAGGAGAGATCGTTACTGACAAGTCCTATTTAAAACTCCAGAAGAAAAAAAGAGAGTATTTAGGCAGTATGAGGCATGAGTTAGAGGCATGTAGAAACACTGAAGGGCTACAACGTCCCCATCAGACTCGACCTGAATCCTTAACATTTTTTTTTCTTTTTTTTCACAAGTACAAGTACAATGCAAGACAAAAACAGAAGAACATCTGAAATGCCTCTTAAATAGCCGACAGGAGCTTCTGAGTATGGACCGGCTATTAAACCAGCCACCGCTGCTGCTGCTGGGGAAATCTTGAGAAACCACCTATTCATCTGGTGCAAATCAAAGTTCACTGCAATGCACGGAGACAAGAGAACAACAGAGTGAGCCGCTGTCACACCAGAGAACAAGGGACGGCAGATAAAAAGCCTGTTCAAATAAGGATCTTGCAAAGTCATTTAAAATAATTGTCTGCATCTCTGCTTTGCTTTCCAGGAGATAAAGGGAGACAACGCAAAGGCCAGCATCACCCTTGAATGAAGCCACTCTAATTTGGAAAATGAAAAAAAAAAAAAAAGCCTAATTTTCTGATGACCAAATCTCCTGGATATTTGATGAGCAGAACAGGTGCACCAAATACCTTCCAGATAAAAGTCCGGGAAGTAAATTGACATTTATTCTGAAGCCGGGGCTGTGCTCGGATGATTTGGTGCAAAAACCCAAGGAACAAAGAACACCTCAGGGCTAAAGATATAAAACATATTGGAAATTAAGCAGAGTGCAACTGAATGCTTACACAGTCCGCTGCAAGTTATACCGATCAATAAAAATGCTATTTAAAGGGTAGTTGGGGTTTGTGGAGTAAATCTCGCATATGGACTCACCAAATTTCAAAGTCATCATTGTAATAGAATTAGGGTCGGACGAGTGAGTGAGAGACAGAGAACTATCCAGCTCAAACAATAAAAATCTCAAGGACGTGAATTCTTGAAGCAGTTTCCACTAACAACCACTCGTCAGAGTCACACAAGGTTTGGCATTTTATTGCAACGTGCCGCCGATCCCTTAAGTACACTTCTGGTGAAGTGTCACGGGTGCCGATGAAGTGTAGTGGAATTCTGTCACTGCTCGTATCAAACAACTCAATTCTTTCATCGAGGGGAGATTAACAAAGGACAAAGTGAGAGAGGTATGTGAGTATTGCTGTACTTATTGTAAAGTGTAATGTATTTCCATGCTTGTTCATGAGCCTAACAATCCAAGTAAGTATAGACACTCTGAATGCACAAATTACTGCACTGGTGTCGTGACTGGACTGTGCTGCCCTCGATGGCCAGGACATCAGCACCTATCTTTAACATGGAAACACCGGAGGCTCTGCTCCAGCAGGCGTGCACACAAACGGCGCCCAGTCAAGGGAGACATTTATGGTTGCATGGCATAAAGCAGCGTCATGAAAAATGTATAACGTGTCTGATGTCATTTCATGTACAGAAAAGGGAAAGGTGGGGATGCAGGGGGGCAGAGCAAATAACGCTAGCAGGGGGGAAAAAAAATCCTGAAAGGAGGCGGTGTGACTTTGACTGATGCCTCTTTTTATGAGAACACCAATGGGGTCTCCGTGCAGAGGTGGGGATAAATAAGGAAGACGCCATGTTGATTCTTTGTACTCTAGCATCTCCCTCTTCAACTTAAAATGCTTGTCATCTTTCTAACACCCCCCCTTCAATGACGTCAACGTCCTCCACTGCTTTCCTGCACACAGCTTTGAGGCTGTCAGGTTGATATGGTAAAAGTGCACCATGTGCACCATGTGCCAGAGATGACAATCCTGCTTCAGGGCATCTGTTAGTTACATGAGCTGGGAGAGAGTGCATGTCTTTATCTAACGCATGACCAAACTCTCATAAATACATGTTATCTGTAGTCTTTAGAAGCAGTCAGGGAATTTGTCTTGCAGAAATGGAGGGATCTATATTCAAGCCTATCTCTGATCCTTCGCTGGTGTACACTCACCTACACGACTGTCTAAATCAATACAAATCTAATACAGAGCCAATTTGCTTCAAGCAGCTCTATGGTTTTACTTCTCATCCCATCTAGACACTACAGCATGTTCATCGGCTAAACAATTAATTGGGATATGCGATATTTGCAATGCAGTATAATAGGGTAAGAGTTGACTCTGACTCTGGATTATATTTCACTGGATCACTGCACAGCTAGTGAGGAGAACTCCACCTGAGTCGATCTGTTAATGTATGGAGGAGCAGAATACAAGGTAATCATTTATTATGTGAATGCATGCGGGCGGTCTGAGTTCCTGATACTTGTCTTTCAGAACACATCTCAGTGTGAATCAAATGAATGCTTCAGAAATCAGTGTTGCAGTGTGTGGAGACCTAAAACACCATGAGTGTGCGTCCATGGTGGACGGTGAGGAGGACTCTGAAAGCCGCTGAGATGGGGGGCTATTATAAAAGGCTGTGTGGCGATAGAAGGGAGAGGTGGGAGGTGCAGGACCACTGTAAGCAACAAATCACTCCCTTCTATGTATCCCATCCCATCTCTGAACTGCAAAGTGTTGCTCTGAATGCTGTAAACAAAGAAGATGTCCCTGCCAGTGCTCAGACTGCATAATAGCTATATTACATGCACCTCCATCTCCATGAGGGCTGGGTCAAAGGCCCATACAACGAGGGCTGAGTCTGGCTGTGGGGTCTTCTAAGGGCACTGACCAATTGCATTGATACCAAAGTGAATATTCACATTTAAATAAACGAAACATTTCAGTGAGAGAGAGAACGACAGAAGTAGATGATAAACATGTCCCCAAAGGTAAAATCCTTTAAAAAGAAACACACACACACACACACTGCTGCTTCATAATTCAAGCGAGAGACATTCTTTTTGTTGCGCGATTGGCAGCTCAGGTCATTTAAAAGCAGCTGCAAATTTAATGGGGCAGCACGGGGTTCTTGAACAGAGTGTGAATCAGCTCCGACACAGGAACAAATCCTCCTGCCGACAGAGCGACAGAAGCTGACGACCCCACAGGCCGTGGCCCCAGTCTGGTGCCCTGTATGGGACCAGAGATGGCACACAACCAGTCGAGGGATCTAAAACATATGCTTTGTTGTTATTGGGATTATTTTCCCCATGATGAAAAGAACTGCGATCAGCTATCAAAAGACAAACTGCCGTGATTCAACAGTTGCTCGATGAAAACAGCGCCCCAATATATTGTGGTCTGTACAGAGCGCCTCTTTTGAAAAATTGAGCTGCTTATAACACCGCACACCATTGAGTT
Organism: Pseudorhombus dupliciocellatus; assembly: GCA_016785235.1. Classification (NCBI taxonomy): domain Eukaryota; kingdom Metazoa; phylum Chordata; class Actinopteri; order Pleuronectiformes; family Paralichthyidae; genus Pseudorhombus; species Pseudorhombus dupliciocellatus. Next base: position 696,451 of record JAFBJW010000116.1, read on the forward strand.
ATTTTTCCACGAGAAACGAGGAGTTGAGTCATATCTATGAGTCTTGCTTTAAGAGCGGGTAAACAGTGCACCTGTTCCTTTGGAGATTGTGCTCCTTAGATGTGCTAATCTGTGCTACCTGGGGAAAGCGCTCTTCATGGGCGTTTAGCAGCTGTGGATGTGTAAGTGATCAGTCCACTATGGAGAACACTAATGGCTACTAATAACCTACAGTTATTACAGAATGACGTCTGGAAAAAAAGACCCGGGGCCCAGAGGGCAGCCCCGCTGAGACCTGAATGGGGACAATAATTAAGCAGGGAAATAGCAATAACAAGATATTCCATCCTGAGCCTCCTCTGTCTCCCATTAAGCTGTTGTGGCAGTAAATAGCAGGTGAATTGGTCTCTTCAGGGTCTTTGGGATGGCTTATTGGTATAATGGCTAGTAGGGCCGTCTGCTGCTTTCTGACACTCCATCGTAAAAAAAAAAAAAAAAAAGGCAATCACATCCAACAAATGTTGAAATTAGCCACCACAGTTTCAACTCTTTTAACACTCAGCTGTTGGACTTGTTTGTAAGGACGTGTCATCGTGAAATAAGAGTGGAATGGTCAGAAGCCAGTTTGCGTCCACGACTTCCAGCCAAATTAATTAGAGCAACAGCTCCGCACATCAAGGACGGTAATTCCAGTCTTCACGCAGCTAAAACCTCAACCGAGCAGCTGAGGGGGCTTTCACAGACAAGCAGACAGTCCCAGCGCAGCATCAAAACTCCACCTGCTGCTTGGTTATTGTGTTTTCCTGCCTTTGATTTCCCTTCCTTCCTGCTGGAGCAAGACAGATTGCATTACACACAAAAAAGTGCTCTCGCTTTTTTTTTTTTTTTTTGCTCGTCAAAGGAGTGAACACTTTTCAGACTTTATTATCTATTGCTGTTTGATTTTAACCTCATGTTTCAGTAATGTAATGTTTGCTTTGGGAAACCAATCTACACATACTGTACACTCAGCTGCGATTTGACTCTTAACATAATCTCTGTGTGAGATGGGATGAAGCCAATTATAAATGGTTCTCTAAAAGCCACTTTGATTTTAATCTCTCCTGTGAGTGAAAAAGTGGCGCTGAAAGCAGATATTTTTAAAGACTGTGGACCTGGTGAAGAAATGTGTGAGATTGACTCACAAATGCAAGTTTTCCTGCTCCAGACAAGTATCTGGAAGTGCTGAGTTCAAACTCTCCTGAGCTATGCAAATTGAGATCAGCTTTGCTGCTGTAAAGGAAACATGGCATGGCTCCTTGTTTTTGCCTGAATCTCTATGGCTCTTTGTTTCTGCCAAGTGACAGCAATTGATGCCAAAGATATATTTTCCCAGGACTTGAAGGGCCTGGTGGGGAAAGCACGTTTCTAATCAACCACCACTCAAAATACTGAAAAGAGGAGGGGGAAGATAACTCTCCACTGCAATCATTCATGTTATCCACCTGCCTTGCCTGGCTGCTGCAAATGAAAACAGGCCGGTACGATGAGGGCTCGAAGGGCAAGAGCCGCGGGAGTGGGCATGTGTGTGCCTTTCATACACTGGCTGGATCTGCATCCGTCTGCACTATCACTGCAAACTAAACAGGGGAAGGTAAAGAGTAAAAACAGGCTGCACAGTTACGAGAGGGGGGGGGGGGGGGGGGGGGGGTTTTAAAAAAGAGGGGGGGGGGGGGGGGGGGGGGGGGGGGGTGATCTTTAATGAAGTCCATGATTCTGTTAAAGTATTTATCATCTGATGCATATGGACTATAAACTAAGAGCCTGGTCAATAGTTTGTCATGGCAAGGCAGCTCTACTGGCGGAAACCAGAGCACTCAGATAATAAACTCACATCAGTGCCATCCGCAAACAATCCCAGCAGAGGGACACACATCAGAGCTCTCTGCACAAAGCTTTGTATCAGCCCACATCTCCAGACATTTCCTGTTGTACTGCTCCTACTCCGTGTTTACTCTGGTAACCATCACACACACACACACAAAACAAAACAGAAATAAAAAATAAAAAATAAAAAACAAAACCAAACCAAATCACTGGCATCAAACACACAGACTTCAAAGTCACCTGCCAGCCTACCCCCCCCTCCCCAAGACATGAAGGACGGAGCCATCATACACTCTACTACCCATAATACCAAATGACTGATCACCCGATTCAGCCCACACTAGAATTGCTGCCATCTGTCAGAGATAAAGGACTTTGAAATGGAAGAAGAACTCAGTTGTAGCTTCTTCCATAAAAGCCCTAAACAAACTGCATCATTGACACCACTTAGAGGTGAATACATTCACGTGTGAGTGCACAGGGAGGACGCGTAGAGCAGAGGATTTAGCTAAGTTTGTGTATTATACAGAAGAATTATTGCGACTCCTGTATCATTCTGTAGGTGATACCAGGTACACCTTGAAAAACTGGAAACTAAATGTCAATGTGACCCCATCCTAATCTGTTATTTCAAATAATCTGTATCGATTTCTACATGCAAATCTCCCCGTGCCATTTGTAATAGGCAGGAGCCAGACGCTGTGATTCCTACGCCGATAATGTAACAGCATGCGCTGCTGACCTCATTTGTGGATCCACATTCTCTTTAATGTGGTGCTGCCCCGCAGAAATAGGGTCCCCCTCATATAAAATTTAAGGTTTACAGGGTGAGCCTGTAATTGAGCTCAGCACAGCTCAATGCAGCCATGATATCCCCCTCTGCCGAGTGTGTGTGTGAGCAGAGAGCATAAAGGACGCTTCTGCCGTTATCATGCCACATCATTACGACAGTCAAATTACAGCACGCTAGCTCTCTCCGGCCTGACTTTGCTGCGGTCCTGTTGTTGTCTGCGATGGGGGCTAATGGCAGTTCACAGGTTAGGACGCTGCATGAGCAAGCCAAACAATAAAAACAACAGGAACACTGTCGCGCTGTTACCTAATCAGAGTTGTCTTTATCATTAAAAAAAAAAAAAAAAAACAAGACGACAACAACAACCTTTTTTCCGTGCTTGCACAAACACAGCCATTATCTGGGTAAATAATTATTCACAGTGTGTGTAAATGCTGATTACAGCTTCCCCCTGTTTTGTGTAATGGGAGGGAGACATTCACTCATCAAATATGGATGGGATGGATGTTGATGCTTTCCATCATGGCACTTAATCATGGCCTTCGGTAAACAGTAAAGGACAAGCGAGATGTGATATGGCAACTGTAAGTGCTTACTAGGAGGGTAAACACTTGCTGGTCTGCCTACTAAGTGTGTGTGGATGGCAGGAAGCACTGATTGCGTTCCAGATAGGTTTGGATACTTTGGTTAATGATAAACTTTGTGGTGTGCGAAGACACGTGCCATCCCGAATCAGAACTCGTCCAACTAATAATTATGTATAATCCAATATAGCATATTGAACTTTTGTTATCGTGTTATTTGAGCATCATGGTGCTACAGGCTGAAAAACACTGACCTCACATGACAGCTGTGAGTCATCCTGTGTGCACAGTGTTGGTCACAGAGACTCACATGCCCACATTTCCCTGACAACGCAATATGTTTATCACCCTGCCATGGATTTCCTCTCAAGCTGAATGATGAGCTGGACTCGGTGGCAAACATGCACACACCCATTTACCGCACACATTTAGCATGCACAGCTCATCGACCCGCCAAGCTCAGACAAACACGTCCCGCAGACAGGGGAAAAAAAAACAAAAAAAAAACAGCTGCATCACGAGAGCGACTAACCTCTTGATCTGCACTTGATCTCCGCTTGTCTTCCAAAGGCGGGATCAGTGTCAGGCTAAGGTCAAAAGTAAAGTCAAGGAGTCTGCAGGGGAAAGGGACAGGGTTTAGCCCTGAGCCACGAGATTCAGAGGTTCCGGTGGAGGGCGAACAGGCAAGTCGAAAGGAAGAGGAAATGAAGCGTGTGTCAAGGGAACCTTGGGATGGAAGGTTGCCATACTACCCAGGCCCATGTGAACATGGAATATTCCATGCCATATTTCCCAGGATTGACAGAACCTGTAGGAACTCTGGGAAAGAAAACAAAAAAAAATCTAAACGTGTGGCTTGTTCGACAGCAGCAACAAAGTTTCACTCTGGTTCGATATTTTGAAAAAATGAACGAGCAGCAACGTACACAAAAAACAATCTCGGGGAGCTAATTATCATACAGGACTAAATAATGCCTGCTGAATGCAGTGCTGTTTATTTTAAAAAGCCATTACGTAAGGTAATGAATATGCGTAGACTCGGGGGGCCAGCGGCTCAGTGAGCTTAGTGTTTACTCTGCTTTAAAAGGGTGCTGCTTGCATTTGGGCTCATTATAAGCTGCTCTGTATTCAGGGTAAAAGTGGGTGATAGTAATTCAAGGATTTGTGATGTATGGACTGAATTAGGGCAGTGATTTACCGAGTGTGTGCATGCAAGAAGTCTTCAGATTCATTTCTGACTGAAAGGACTGACCCACAGTTTACCTGGGAGGAAAACTTCCAGCATGAATGGGCCGTGTGGTTTGTGTTTTTAGCTGTATTTCATAAGCTTTTAAATATGCTCTCACAAAGAGGGGGAATGTGTAAATGACTGATTCTGCCTCATCTCTGCCTGCCTCACCTAACAGTCTGTGAATCCAACAGAGAGAAAACCGTGTATCCATGGTGGTGGCGGAGGGACTAATGCCCCCACAGTGGAAAGGGCAAGGCACTCTGTGGAAAGGTAAAAACAGGAAGGGAGGTCGACGAGCATGGGACTGAAGCTGTGGCTTAGTATGGCTGCCACGTCCACTACTCTGACAACTAATTTGCCCTAACATTTCAGCAAAAAGGTCAGACAACCCTCTGCCCAAGTTTATGAATAGTGTAAAGGGGCTCGGGCTGACAGAGAGGAGAAACAGCGAACAAGGCAGGTAGAAGGTCTCTTCATTGACTTGGCTTAGAGAGAGGGGGAGGCTGCTCTTGTCAGTGTCCAGATGGGAGATGCTCTGTATCCTCTAAATCAGGAGTGGAGTTCTGACCTTATCTTATTCAACTGGGCCACTGGCTTAAGGCACTGAGTCGTTCAGCTCGCGCTCCCTGGTGCCTGCAGATTTCAGAATGGGACACGAAAAAACACTCACACAAAAATAAGATGTTCCTCAGTTGTAATAAATTATGCCTGCATGCAGTAGCCACGGCCTTCGGCATGATTATGCCTTTGGTCCTCCAGGATGTAAATAAATGCACTTTCACACACTGCTTCATTTTCATATCTGTGGGGAGACGATGCCAGAGCACATTCACAAGCATCCTCGCGCCTGTGAGGATGCACACCAGTGAGGTCACAAAGGAACGGGCAAAAACATACTGTGCAGTTCAAAGATAACCGTCTTTGTCATCAGATTAACCGCAGCATTGCTTGTAGGTGGGTGGGTTAAGTTAATTATGTAAAACATTAACGTTGTTCCAGTTATCTCTGAAGGCCAGCTGAATCCACCAGAGCGTTAAACACGTGTTTCAGACTGATGCCTTTCAAACCCAGACTGAATCTGACTGAGACACTTTCAAAAAACGAAATACGGTTTATTGTAATTCATAGGTTAAAGTATTTTTTTTTTAATGAGGTTACAGTGTTAAGAGCTGTAATGACCCAGTAATGTTTCCATGGAAATATGAGGAGACAGAACACAGTATCTGTATCAACCTCACACCAATACAAACCTATCATAATAATGGTCTCATGATTTACTAGAATTCCTCCATGATTCCAAAAAAAGAAATCCCCTCATGGCTGGAAGAAGTCTGACTGAATTGAGAAATTACAAAAGAAGGCCTGCATTGTTTAATACAACGTTCATCGGAGTGCACAAAGTAATTCCTTTGAGAAGGTGCACACATTTATGCACAAACAGGCTTACACTTAAGGCACAGCACGGCCTCTGCACATTAAGCTACAAGATTAATTTTGCTAGTTTGTCCTCCCACATGTTACCTCTTTACCGTCTCCTGAGCTGCTCCGAAGCATCACACAGCTCCAGAGTTACTCTTCCTCTTACTCTTCACTGGCCATTCAGACCACGGTGCACATGAAAACAGGCAATTCCCTGAATGCTTTCTGTCCAGATGGGCCGAGCCAGCGACACTTGTTCAATTAAAGGCATGAGGGGAGACCTAACCACTTTATTATCTGCAAGCTGGCCCCACATTGATCAGCCTGACTGGGACCACTCACAGACTGGGTGACAGCTTAATCTGGGTCCTGCACATGCACAAATGCAGTCCCTCACTCTTCACACCCACACTCACTGACACAGGCCCACGCACACACGCACCCCCACGCACCCACCCACACGTGCACAATCTATTGTGGGGAGATGTGGATATACTGTGGATTCTGCACAAGTGCTCATTTGTCTGCCTCATGTTGGAAAAGAAAGAAGGGGTTCGGGGATGGATTGGTTTCAGTCATTGCAAACTGTCAAGCCATGAAAACAAACAAATTTATTTCTTGGTTTCTGGGTGGAACCAGCAAGAAGTGCTAGGGTAGATTTCAAGACAGTGTGAGGCACAAGCTTAATGACTAGTTCAGAATGGTTCCTCAACTTGCCTACATGTTAATTGTTCTGTTCAGATGACGCAAACATCCAACAACAAAACTCCCTGACTGAGGGATACAAAGGTTAGGTCCGTGCCCCAAATGCAGCCAGTTTGCCCCGAGCGTCAGAATGTTGCTAAGCAACCTAAACAGCACAATGCAGAGAGCTGGGTGCACTGAGGCTGGGCAATCGGAGCTGTCCAGGGTCCTGTGTGAGCTGTCCAGGGTCCTGTTTGAGCTGTCCAAGGTCCAGTCTCAAAATGATGATATGTTTTGGTTGTTTATTATTATTTATCTCTACGTATACAAATACTCACACACACACAGATACAAATACAAAGACGTGGCTGAAAGGCCACGTGGCATACGCCGACACTTTAGACGACAGTGGCTTACTTGACAAAATGAAACGGTGGTCTGGCTGAACAGTCATTAACAGTGAAGTATCTAGGCCATGTCTCCACCCACAGAAACAGCCTGCTGCTTTGATGCCTCAGCTCTTGAGGTTCCCACTAACCTCCCCCTTTACCTCGCTCTGTCCCTTGTCCCTCGTTTCCCATCCTTATCCATTGCTTCCTCTTTGCTGTTCATCCATCATCGCCCTCTCTATCCTATCCATTCCTGTTTCTCCTCCTACAGATGATCACATGCTGGGAAATCAAGTGGGCCAGGCCTGAGCCACTAGAAGAGAGCACTGGGTGTCTTTGGCTCTAAAGCCCTCAGAGAATCAGAGAGCCAACAGATAAATAAATAACAGCAGTAGTCCAGAGAGGCCTTGTGGCAGCTGCTGAACAAATTCCTCGTGTTTCTGATAACAACTCATCACAGTGGTGAGGCCACACTGACACAGAAGGAAAACAATTATTCCTCTTGTCTGCAGGGACATTGCAAAAGGGACAATTCAAACATGTTTTTCACATGTTTGGTTTAACTGAACTAAGCTGTCCTCCCACAGGGTGATTAAGAACCCTCAGTTGCCCTTATCATACGTACTGCAGTCCAAAGTGAAGACAGCATGACATTGTCCACAACAGAAGAAGTTACAGGTGCGTTTACAGTTGCATTGCAGCAGCAGTAAAACAGGACCAATTTATTTCTGTGGTAATCAGGAGCTGCCCTCAGCAAGAACTCGTCTCTGGGATTCATCTCTTTGTTAAGCAGTGATAAGCAAACGTAAAGTACATTTCAAAGCAGAGTGTTATGAAATGCGTTTGCTTTGGTGAAGATGGCTGTTTCCATTTGACAGTAACAAATAAAAGATGATTTTATGCAGCAGATGAAAACACTTATGTGTTCAGACAGCAATGATGTGACATAATGGCCTCTGCGCTCTTTAAACTCTGGCTTTCAGCCTGATATAGCTTTATTAAACTTATACAATTATTTGTGCAACTGCAAAAAAAGAAAGCCCCAAAACAAATTAAACAATAGAAAAAGAGTGAGATGCTGAAGATATAAGAGGGAGAAACAAGGGGGAGGATTTAGCAAGAGAAAAAAAACATTCCCCAATCTACCCTACTTGAATCCCAAACTAATATCATTTTACATCCAGGCGGCTGGAGGGAGGTCCTCAGCGGCAAAACAAGCTCACTCAAGTGTTACCTTTTTCCCATTATGAAAGAGAGGGAGGGATGAGGAGAGAATAGCTGTATTCCCCATATCCCTTGTTTTATTGGTCACTCTTATTCATCTCACCGGGCTATTGATCTCCATTTTACCAGACCATTTCTCTCTGCACTGCCTCCGTGCCACCAACAGCGTTTCATACATAATTGTGGGCATGCTAAATGAATGTTTGACGATAAATAAAAGGCCAGGCTGAAGCAGGGAGGCTGAAACAAATGCTCGCCTGGAGAATGCATCAGGGCCTGTTTGAGCTCCTTCTGCAATTTGGGCTGAGAAAGGGAGGCAGGCAGTGAAATTGAATTTCCAGTATGGTGTTAGACAAGTTACAGTGATGGGAACCACACATGCAACCGCATATGCATGTCACACGCTCGTGCAGAGAGAGCTGCAAAGTCTGCACACACGTACTACAGAGAAAAATGTGGCGGTAACCACTCGCCTCAACCTTTGTGCTCGGCGGTCAGATGGAATGGAGAGTGAGTGTAAGTGCTTTTATTTTCTCAGTACTGGCTGTCGACTCGGGATGGGCAGGAGATGGACTTTTTGCTGGTCTCTGCCCAAATGCAATCTCTCACAGTGTCACCTGGCCGGCATGGACTCTTTACGCTTTACAGTCAATGGCGTTCCATGGCATAATTGAATTCAGAAAAGGATGCAGCTGCACCACTTGAGTGCTTTGACACCAATAATAGCAATGTTGGTGGAGAAAGGGAAAATGTGACTTGGCTTGAACTATGGACAAATCTGGTTATGAAAGTGTTGGTGGTTGTCAGGGGAATAGTTTGATGAGAGAAGCATGCAATAAATATGTCAGCATGCCTGTCTGGGCACACAAAGCCAGCAACACAGCATAAATGTGCACGTGCTTCAGTGTTCCTTTGGTAAAAACTCCACTGACAGGGCCCTCAACTCATGCTGTCATTAGCTGTTTCCTAATGCTCAGTGAAATTAAACAGAGCTCCATTTGGAAGCAATGCGGTCTTTCTAAGTCAAAGGGTTTCTGGTCTCTTGCTTCTACCATAATTTCTAAATTGTTAGTAGTTCACATGCCAGCCGATTAAACAGGACATCCTGTAAATATCAATGACACCGAGGGTTTAAAAGGGAAAGAAATGACTGGGATGCTCAGGTAGTAATTACTTCACCAACCTCGGTGTGTTAATCTGAGCTGCTCCCAGTAGGCTGTAAGCCGCAGACCATCACCACTGGCGCTCTTAGATCTGCTAGGTTAATCACGTACTCATTAAATGACTTACTATGATCTCTTATAATAGTGTCAAACATTAGGAGCCACCAAAGGAACAAGGTTAAGCCTTTATTAAGGACTTACGCTGGATGCTAACACCTGTGTCATGAGGTGCTGTATTCGAACGTATTTCAATAAGAGGGAAATCCTATTATGTTTTATAGCTCTAATTTTTATTTCCCCATATTAGAGTGTGGGCATTAAAGACACCTGGTTTAGCCTGTTAGTCCTTTGCATGCTTTTAGCTCACTGAACAGCACACCAATGCTGGTTCCTCCCTCTTTGTACAGCATCACCTCTTCTTGGCTTAAATTCCACAAGACATTAGAGTCCTCTGAGATTCTCTTGAGCTCTGTATCACAGATGGAAAGAGAGGTGGTCTGAGATATGTCAGCTTCTCTGTCACCTTCAACTAGCCGGTATCCTCTGACCTTCATCATCAACAAGCTCAGTTGTTCACAACAGCTCAGTTGCTGTTTTCTACAAGAATCTCAACAGTTTCAGAAATCAGAAATGTTTTTTTTTTTTTTTACTCTGTAATCTAAGAAGTTTTGTACTCACCCTTATGTTAAGAAATTAAGATGTCAACCATTAAGTATGGACGAATAACTGTGAGAATAAACCTGTGTGCAGGTGAACCAAATATAGTTCTTTGTCAGTGTGTCCACTCTATCCTTTAATAACCTAAAGCTGCATTTCATAACTTCCTATAGAGGCATCCTGCAGTAAGCCTCTTAGCGAAAACCTATACATTTATCTAGTAGGAGACGGATGAAGGTGATGACAAAGAGAGGGCTGGAAAAAGTAGGAGAAATTGTTCGAGGAGCGGGGAAAAATGTAAAAAAAAAAAAGGTACAGATAGGACGAGACGTAGATTGATGAGATGGGGATAAACCTAACGATGGGTGAAGGAATAAGAGAAGAGGAAGAAAGCAAAACATCACTGAGTGATGGATGGGTGGATCAAAAACAGGAGGAGGATTACCACCACTGTATCCCTGACCGGGCATAAATTAGCTGGTGCCAAAACGAGAGATGAGGCAATATAAACTCTGAATACCTCACAACCCCAAGGTCTACTGGGAAATGCTTAAAAAGTCAGTCTTTGTTTTGATCCCATTTCAAAAGCAACAAAGGTACGGACGTGCACAACACATTTTCGTTTAGTACACAGAGGAAGGAAATACGTTGATGAGAGTGTTAAAATCTCTGTCAAAGCTCCTCGTGGTGTGTCTTGGTAACACAGGAGAAGTGCTGCAGGGTTAAATTGTGTGTCGTTAGAATAAATTAATAATTTAAAAGAGTTTTGATTTCAGAAAAATCTCTGAGGGCAATCTAATCATAGCTGCACTATGGGAAACAAAGTGTATGGAATATTTGTCAAATACAGGCTAAACTGGGGAATATGTGGCCATTTTAAAGTTTGACAGAGCTGTTTTCGACTTGAAAAGAAAGACAGAAAGAAGAATCTCAAGCAGAGCAGCACAATCTGGCACACGCAATGCTCTCCACATACAAACACAAAACCACTACACCCCACCAGAGCTCAGGGCCATTCAATGGCCAATCCATTTCTCTCTCCATCATAGCAAACAATATTGCCTAAGGCCATGCATGTTGACACTGAAGCATCTGGAGTTGCTCACAAGTGGACGCCCACTCCATCCCCTTAGACATGGTTATCACAAAGCAGAAAAATAAAAAAAGAGAGAGGAGAGAATAAATAAAAAGAGACAGAGCTGTGTGGGGTGAAATTATCGTCTTGTGAGAACAGGCATGGCTGGACTTTGGCTCTTCCAGGACCTGGAGACGCCTAATCTCACAGCAACATCTGGCAGGAGCTGGGCCGGCAGGGGGAACATCAAGGCATCCTGCTGTCCAAAGGCTCTTGAGCAATTTCAGAGCTGAAGAAATAAGTCATTCAGCTCTGTGCCACCCATCTCAGCCTTGCTATTTTTTCCATTCCAATGAGGTTACTGTATGAATATGTGCTTGCTTATATAAAAGCTATTCTCCACAATCGCCTGTGAGTACAATGGTTGCCGGCGATCTTCCACAATCGATTGCTGTATTTGAAGACTGGAAATTTCCCCCTGCATTCAATGAAAAATGCAGTTAAGCTTTATTGATCTGAAAGAATGGACAAATTGTTTTGTTACACAATGCTATTATATAAATAAATGACTTATCATTCTTCATTGCTATAGCAATGAACCGAAACCTTTTTCACTGCCCAGGTGGGGAGCCTTTAGCCAGTGGAATTTGAAATAGCAACAGCAGTTGGAGTTTGAATACGGATCAAGTACATGCACCATTTGTTCCAGAAACAAATCAAATCTCGGTTAAATCCACATGACATCAGTACATTTAGTATTTGCTTTATACTCTTTTGTTTTCTCCTTCTGGTGCCTCGACGCAGACGCATTCAGAAAACAGGACATTTTTCGGTCTGTGATTCTGTTTTATTTCTCCTGAGCAAATAGGAACAAAATCCATAATCTCGTTTGGATGATCCAAAGTAATCTCTTATAACTACAGACCCCACTCAAATCTATAATCCGATATCTCTGGCAAACATCAAACTCCATTTTTTTTTTTTTTTTACGTTTGGGAAAAAGAAAAAAAAATGTCACTGTCCTCCCCTGCGGGGTGAGATTAAGTTGAAGGTCTGCGTGGCTCTGAGAGAAAAGATCATTAGCCTTGATCAGATTGATTAAGATCAGCGTGGCCAGCTCGGAACATCCCTCACCCAAACACAGCAGTGGGTCAGTTAATCCATCAGCCAGTCTCAGGGGCCCACCACACTGACCACGGCTAGATTTGATCTGTTACTATCCAATTGCATCCGAGGCATTTTTCTCTCAGCCACATCCATGGTCAGAGTCAGACCATCAGCTGAAGTAAAAATAAATTATGACCAGCCTTCAGCATCTGAATGAGCAGCACTTTACTGCTTGATCAAGATATCTTTTTTTTCCACCCTTTCTTCTTTTGTATCTCGTCCCTCTTCGCCACAGCTGAATTTAATCCAGTACAAATTAAAATGCCTTACACGACTGAACTTCAACATTTGCCACCAACAGATCCAGGTGGTAGAAATGGCTACCCTGAGGTCACAAACCCCTTTGCCTAACCTTTGAATGCATTTAGCATGTTGTGACATTTCTTTAATAACCTCCATAAGAGCAGCAATGGTACGGACACCGGAGCTAGCTTAATGAAGGTATACATCACGCACGCAGTCCTCCAGGGAGCGGTCACGCTTGGTGGTGCGCAGATGGCAACCATGTGGCTACCTCACCGGTAAAAACAGGTCAGTGTTGCAAGCAGATCATCAATCGAGGTCCTACAGTGGAGAAGCCAGGGCCACCAGCCACCTTCCTGGGGCACCAGCCTCCCTGGGGGGTTTCCACATCGTTTTGAATCATCAATCTCAACCAACCTTTGACCACACGGTCGCCGGCACTAATTAGACCAAATACGGTCACAGGCAAATGGTAAAAATAGAGGAGAAAGGAGTGCAGGTACACTCTGTGGATTTGGAATCAGAGACAATGAGCCACTAAATAAATCTATTGAGCTGTCTTGTAGATACACAACACACTGCGAACTGGGAACACAACTCCTTGTCTTTAATTAAATTACATTGCTTCAGAGAGCACAAATTAATTGAGATGTTAGTATTTATAATTAAGAAAAATATGGCAGGTTTTCTATAAGCTTTCGTACGGTAGTGTTGTGATGCCGCTGAAGACGATACCCAGAGCCCTGCAGCTGTCCCTCTCCTCAAAGACAGTTAGCCTTCAACACATGTCCTTACCCAGTGCAAACAAATACCTGCAGATCATCCACCAAATGGCTTTACAAACTGACCTAAAAAGGTCCGGTCTGAGTGGCCCTGCCCATAGTATTTGTTACTCTGACAACAGGTACTTTGCACTTTAATCTGATTGAGAGTCTGGTTTCACCTGTGCAGTTGTGACGGTCACACACTAGGAACCGGACTCAAATGCTCGAGACAGTCGATGTTGAACAAAACAAGTCTTTTAATTCTCCAAGAACACAAAAAATCCCATAGGTAACAAAAGGAGGGCTTCGAAAGAGCTAAACTTAGAATTCAAAGGCATTGAGCTTGGAAAGCAAAACGTAGCGGTTATGGTCTTCTCACACGGAGGTCGTAAGACACACTGACACAGAACAGAGCAACAATGGGGAATATATAGGGATGTGAGAGGACACAGGTGCAGACAATCAATAATCACACAGGGCATGGACAAGACAGAGACAATGCTTACGGGGGAAACAGGAACCCCTTCACCAAAATAAAACAGGAAATGACACGCAGACCAGAAAACAACTTAACATAACCGGCGGTGCGTGACAGCAGTGTGTTGAATGGACAATTCAGTCCCCGGTGAGGTGTCCAAACCTTTCTTTAGTAGTTTGCCTCTCTTCATCTCCTTCCCCCGCTCCTCTAAACCCCCTCTATCAAACAAACAAAGCCTTGTTGCCCCTCACCTCACTCCACATCAGTCTGGGGGCTCTAATCTGTCAAGCACTGTTGCCAGGAATCGTACGATCGCCACTATTTATTGCTATTCCTAACCTTCCCCTGACATTTTCTCATCAAGGTCTTCATTGGCACTGACTTGGGACACGGCTTCAAGGGCAAGCATGAGTGCGCATGTGCACACACACACACACACACACACACTAATATAAACAGTCACTGCAAAAGACCTGCATTTATCAAGCACTTTCTACATATGCAGCTGAGACCAGGATTTAAACTCACTGGTTAAGTTGATAAAGATGAAATGATACTGTGATATGCAATTGTATATTTTCAATATGCCACAAGATAAACAACTAATGCACTGTTGAAAACACTGAGAGACAACTGGCATTTAGAATATCAGCTCTAAAAGAAAACCTAGTGGAAGAGGGTGTTTGTTGTAGTGATTTCCCCTGCTGGTTCAGGCAGTGTGATAAGTAATCCATCATCTCATACTCAGCAAGGAGGAAACGCAGCTCAAAAACATGCAAACACAGTCCCACTGATCCACAGCCCACAGATCCAAAAAGACCTGTTTCTCTTAAGTGTGACAAACAGACAAGCAAAGGTGAACCTCTGCCAGAGCAGTGAAGAGTGGAAAGAGACAACAGCCTGTAGTCAGACAAGCTAAAGCTGATCTATCCATCAAGTCGGGCAACATCCAGCACAAGGTTAGTGCCTGGCCCAAGGGCTAATGAGGCCCCTCAGCCCCCCCCACCACCACCATTTGCAGCCTTAGTTCGCGTTGGATATAGGACAGGGAGGAAAGCAGAAAGACAGCGTCTCAAAATCACCGTGTCATATCTTGTTTGCTTTGACAAAACCTTGTTAACAGCTAAATTGGCTCAAGATTGCCGAGCCAACTTCGCATTTTGAAGTGACTGTGTGAATTATGCATCAAAACCAACTCAAAAAGGACAAGATTAAATAAACAAGATTAAACAGGGATGATTTTGGTTGGACAGCCATTGCTTTTGTCTTTTTCAGAAACTGTAATTTAGGCCCCCTGGAAGTCACGTATAACCGCAGTCCAAACAGACAATGCCCCTCCCCAGAGGGAGGACAAAAAGCACACATAAGCAGCCAGCATCAGAATCCATGACAGCATTAGGGATAGCCTGAAGACGACCTGAGGAGGAAAACATATGTCTTACCTTCAACAGCATACTCTTCCGCTTCAGGGGAGGGTCCAACAGGAGTGCATGGAAAAGAGAGAGAGAGAGAGAGAGAGACAGGGAGAGAACAGAGTCATTAGACTTCTTCCTCGAATAACTGCCTTTCTAATTCTGATTTATACAAAATCTTTATGCAATAATAATCAAACTAAAGAGTCTCAACAAGGCTTGATAATTTGGAGCGTTGATAGCAAAACAAAATGAAGTCTATGCTGCTGAATATTTAATCTAGCCTATTTTATCTGGCTTTTTAAACATGCTCTGACTGTCCCAATAACCCCACAAACACACATATTTCTCCATCTGAGAGCCGAGGACCAGCACACCCGAGCCACACAGCCCTCCTTAGGGAGCAGGAGGCTTCAGTCAAAGAGGATCCCCAACTGAGAGAGGGCCACGCTCACACACTTCACTCCGGCTAATGATTCAGTGTGCGGGAGTCAAAGAAATGAGGCTCTAGCAGGACACTTAACTTGAAACAGCTAGCCTACAGCAGCAGAGGCCAGCCTGCAATGCAAGAATATAAAACTGCTGCCGCTGAAGACTCTAGGGACCCCATGTTGGAAGATGAGGCACGGCTGGAGAATGTAAAGCAGCCTGGAGCCTTGCATCCCGGAGGAGAACTTGGCATTTTGATCTGCTGTGGTGGGGGGCCAGGACCTGGGCCTGAGTGGGACGCTGCTGTAATGAGTGGTAGCATGGTCAGTAATACACAAACGACTGTACTGAGCCGATTCATTGCCACAGGTTTTCAGTCACAGTGTCACCGTGGCTCACAGGCTGTTTGTGCCTCAGCAGCGTCCAATTGATGGAAAACTGTGAGGTCGAGCATAGTGAAAATATGCGTTGTTTTTGAGTTGGAAAGGGCAAATCTATTTTTCATATATGGTGCATATAGTGCGTGTTGGGAGGCCTAGACAGTTAAGAGTGGCTTTTAGCATTAAGATTTGATGATGAAAGTCAGAAATGCACCATTTGGCGTCCGCCGGGGTTGACGGGTGGAAAAAGCAGATATCCCACAACATACTAGCGGAGTTCCTGAAAAGGAATTCTCTTGAATGCTCCCTCCACATGAGGCAAATCCTCCTGCATCTCCCATCTCTGAATGGTTGTGATCACAGACAATAGTAATTTATAGTAAGAAACCACAGAGCATCATTAATAAGGACTCCAGGAGAAAAACAGCATAATTACCTGTTGAATGACTTGATAAGGAAGTTTGAAGAGTCAAGCTGTTTGTCACAAGTTCTGCCATTTACCATAAATACATAAAGTTGATACTAATTAAACTCCTCTACATTGTTGTGTATTTAAATAAGAGAAAGGAACCAGCAGGCTAATTGGAGCATTTGCAAAGCTGAAACCATGGAGACTGAGTCAGTCTGAGGCAGAGGAGCGGTTGTTTATATAATCACTGGCTATGACTTTGCCTTTCCCTCATCTCATCCCCTGATCATAGTCCATCATCCTTTCTTTCATTGTCCTCCCTCATATCTTCCCATCTCTCCCTCTCTATCCAGAGCTGTAGCAGAGCATGTTTGATGTACAGCAGAGGTTTTTTTACATCATCACCAGCCATGACTTTTCCTTTCCTCGCCATTCATCTCTCCACAAAGTCCCTCATACCCTCTTTCTTTGTGGTCCCTCTGTCTTGCTGCCAAAACTCAGCTTCATGGAGAGACAGTGCTTCAGAGCAAAAGACAAACAGCCCTGACCTGGATGTTGATTTTCTGTAATTAAAACACACGAGGACTAACTGACTAGACTGACTCGCCTTTCCTGTCCATCCACAGTGTCAACAAGTCACATCCACGCTCTGAACCTTTCATCTGCACTTTTGTCACATCCCTCAATTTGCACTTGGAAAGATGCTCATCGGCTGAGGACATTAAGAATGATCCGTCAAGAGGCCCCACCGTATGACTTAATAAGCGCCACTAATTATTAAATCCATACCATTTTAAGGTTGACTCTGACTTGACAGATAATCCTTTGGAGCAAGCATTCTTTCTCCCTGGAAATAGTTCTGAAATCTAGCCTTAAGGATGAAATTTGATTTCAGTCAGACGCTGGCTGGGGTTTGCCCCGCCCTTTGGAGCGTGTCCCTTTCATGCCATTGATAGTTTCCAGTAGTCTTTACCACCCATTATCTTTATCCCAGAGCTGGTTTTCATTATGGTCTCTCTCACATAGCCCGAGGCTTTGAGCTCCGCTGGGATCGCAGTCTTCTGAATGCACTTTGTGATTCATATGGGAAAATGGAAAAAGAAGGAAAATACTCAAAAGCTTGTCTGTGTACTATATGAGATGTCCCTGTGCTAAAAGAGAGGCTCATAGACGGGACTTAGAATGATTTCTGGGGTAAAAGGAGGAATACACATTATTTATTGTGACCTTTTCTTGGCTGAATCCAAGAGTAAAAGGAAATCTAAAAGGCTGGAATGTAGACATAAACTTGCGTTAAACTGACAGCGAATGAAATGTGTCACTTCTGCCGTATATATCTAATTTACTGAGCAATACCTCCAGCAGTAAATGCAATGGAAAAGTCTAAATTAAGCGAGAAAGCAGTCATGGGGTATGAAAGAGCAGAAATCAGGCTGCAATAAAAATAAATACCAAAGTAAAATTCAGATGGAAGCTATGAAGAAACTGGATTTCTACACCAATGAATCCCTGCAGGCTTTGGAGGCAAATGAGAGACTTTTCAGACCTAATCCTCACCAAGCTAACTAAAGGATTTACAGAGGGGAGAAAAAGCACGGCTGCATTGAAAAACAATCTCCTCTCTAGCACTATCATCCCATTTCCTCACATGTGAAGGAAGCTTCCTGATTAACTGCTGGTTAGACAGACAAAGGGCATGAGGGGGCACAGGGTAATAATCCAGTTTCCACATGCACCAGTGTTTGAATGGAATTGTATGTACTTGTGCAAAAAAGTAAATGAATTAAGGACCTATAATTTCAAATAAATACTCACACTTAACAAAATAAGGTTGCACGTAAAACTGTTTGGTGACCAATGAGTCAACCAGGGTGTCTATCTGTCATCGGTTTATTTATAATCTCTTCATAACAGATAAGGAGTAAAGCATTAAGTCTTTATTATGTCTTTGACATTCTCGCTGATATGTGATGATGTATGAGGATAAATGAGAAGCATCTCATATACGCAAACAAGTGGGTTCTCACACTCATAATATTTCCCAGTTCAAACACCTGTACTCGCTCCGTCTGGTTGGCTCATGTTTCCGTCTGTTCTGCAGCTGCAGTGTCGCTAACCTGGGGTTTGTAACTGAAATAACATGGAGCAAATACACCACCGGAGAGGACACGAGGGCAGCTCATAGCACAACTCTTGCTTTGGATCTGCACACAGTACATTACCCAAACAACACTGGGCTGGATGAGAGTGGGCTGTTTGTGATTTTTGGCCAACAGCTGTAAACACAGAGGCGTCGCAGAGCTGAGGCTCTTCTGATTTCTTCAGTGGAACATCTATTGAGTTCTACATTACACATAATAACAGCGTAGACAAAAAAAAAGGGACACTGCATATAATCTGTGCACAATCTTTGAAGTCGGCCTTTTCTTCTAAACTTCAAATGCAGACCATTATTTTACATGGTCCCCTTATTGTCAGTTCCTCTCGTTGCAGTGGCAAGACTTTTAAAGTCTATTATTTTTGCCAGCGCAGTGTCACTCAGGAAAGTGAGATTTCAAAAGGCAAGAAGGAGAAAAAGAGAGAGACCGAGAAAAGGCAGTTTCCATCCAAGGCTGTTTGACATGACTTCAGACAGGCGCAGAGGAGAAGAAATGACAACATTAGTGAGTACCAGGGATAGACTGCACACAGAGACGAGAGGAAGATGGAGAGAAATGCGCATAAAAATACCCCCCCACACACACACTCCCATTTCAAACCCCTTTCCCTCGCTCTTTACAGTCTAATCAGAGGGAAGATTTGTCCTGAACTCTCCCACATTGTCAGAAACTTTCTCTCTGAGTGACAAGCTAATCCGCACGACATGGCCTTTGCAGATTTCATACCGGATCTCGACAGCAAAACACAAACGTTCTGCCCGACAAATGTACAAATGTAGTCGCGGCTTTCTAATCCTGATAAAGAAAAAATAAATAAATAGAAAATAAACAAATTGACTGATTTATCTTGCAACAACACAACAGATACAGTATTCCTCATTTAATGTTGGATGTCAGGCAGGGAAAGAGAGAACTGGGGTCAAATATGAGGGATTAGAGGGACGCAACATTGAAAAAATATTTAGGGTTGCTCCTCTGTGATTCCTCAAAGCTAATGCAATAATTGCATTTTCTAGGCAGATGAAAGATAAAACAGCCCTTTCTTTGTATAGCAAGGCAGTTTGAGCATTCAATCCTATTTCACCCTGTTTTAAAAACATTTGTACAGCATCATAACAAATGCATAACAACGCCAAGTAATTAAAACAAAACCTGGGGAAACAAGCATGTATAAGGATAATATTCTGCCATTTAAAGACAACTTGAAATGGCAGAATGTGTTTGTTTTTTTAAGCACTCATTTGATGTATGTTTTGACTTTTTAGTGTGGCCCGTGTCCAACTCACTAACATCCTTACACAGAGGATGATCTTAAAGTAAAAAGCTGTCACATACAGCGAGCAGACCAGTTTTGAGGATCACAAACTGTAAAGCACTTTCAAAGGAAAGCAGCGATGATGTATTTCAGCAGGGGGGCAGAACAGAACAGATTCCAAACTGTTTAAACGAGACGGAGGCTAATTAGGTAAGAGATGATCGCTTGTCAACAACTGGGGAGAGGCGGAAATACAGCAGAGAAAAACAATCTGCGGATGAGATCAAAAATATGAGAAAAAATAAAAAGGTAGCGTGAGGTCAACCCCAGCATGAAATTGTGTCCCACTAAAACCTACATAAAAGACAAGCATGGCACAATAAAGTTTGTAAGATGACTTGATTTAAATGGATCTGTGTGACTCTCCTGTGGGTGTCAGGTGATTGGCAGGAAGCAAAGTGTGACAACATTCAGCACTGATAAGCTAAAGACTCATCTGAGGCACAGCACGGATTTATCCGACTCTTTCATCTGTCCACTATTTAAAGTCCGTGGAGTCTTTCTTCACTTTGAGCGACTGGGCTTCTATAAAATGAGCCTGATATCTGTAGACATAATTAGAATCTGAAGGAATAACCAGTGCTCGGTTTAGCGAACAGATTCCTTGATCTGGACTGCATTTCTTACAGTCACTATTCACTGAGCTGGAAGTCACAATCTCCGTATATCAGAAGTGGGCTGCCTCTCGTCACTCACTGACCTCAGTACGAGATTGTTGGATAAACAAAAAGCAAACTGCTCCATCCAGACAACACTGCTGCCGGTCAGAAATGTAGGTTGAAACAAAAAAACAAAGAGCAGTTTCATCTGGTGAGAAGAAGAAGAGAAAAAAAAAAAAAAAATCAACACTGAGGTATACAATCCAAACAAAACAGGTCTTGTGGCTGCCTGGAACTGTGGGCTATTAAGGTTGCTGTCAGTGGTGCTTTTCTGCTCTTTTCTACACCACAATGAGTTTCTCCCTGGATGACAACTCAACGTTCATGTAAAATGGCAGCTATAGTCGGGCCCAGAAAGCCTTTACTCTTGATTTGAAAGTGGATGAAATCCAAACCGGACTGGTGGCATTTCATATCAAGTTGTATGTTTCTATTAAAATGTATTCTAGCAGTGTTGGAGGTATTTTAATGTGGCAACAGGTCGACTGTCCTTGGACAATAAAAATAGCAGATCTGATATTTTTATTTGATTATTACACATTATGAAATCCAAAATGCTCTGTGTGCTGACACATATTCTCCCAGGATACACATCATATTCTCTCCAAAAAATACTTTTTATGAGCCTTTGAAATGAGTTCTTGTCCTCAAACTAATCCCTGTTCAAGGTGACCTAAAAGAGATTTGTTTCCTCTGACTATGATCACAAACTCATCAAATGACATGAAGAGATCATCCTTTTTTCAGATTATACAATGCATCAAAGTATTATAAATATATAAAATATTCAAATACACAATGTAATGTTCAGATTAATGGTGTGTTGGGGGGGAGGCCTGGAATAAAGGCAGTGTTTACAAAACAGGTGAAAAGGGAGAAACCGAGAAAGGATGACATCACTAGCTGTGCAAGACGGGCTGCCAGCATAATCTCTTAAGTCACTGCCTATTTGAAGCCACTTTCTGAGTCATCAGCACTGATTACGCATCAAGCGTGGCTGCATCACTTTGGAGATTTTACTTCTGTAACTTCCATTCATGCTCTCTGATTCTGTGGCAGCCGTAAAGAAGACGGCTCACAGCCGTGACATTTCAGCCCGTGGGACCAGCATCTCTACTCTGCACTAATGGTGCCGGGCTACGAGACTGCGTTCCCACTGGGCGTCCTGGTGCACAAAATCAAGTACTGATGATGCTGTAAAGGTGATCTGGATTCACCAGGGATCACCCGGATGACACATATAGTTAGGTTTGATCAGCAGCAGTAGATCCACCTTGTAAATGTCACTAGCAGTTAGCTGACAGCCACTCGGTGGCTCCCTGAGCCCAACAACTGGGAGCAAACACACATCAGCATATACTGTATTCAGGGACATGTTTTCAGCCCCATGACTGAGATTTCGCTCTACCCCCAACACGTGCTCTGTTCCATGGCTAATTCTGCTCTGTAGATGGCTCAACGGATCCTCAGAAGAAAAAAAAAAAATCAGCGAATAAAGGGGAAAGAAATATTTCATAAATCTGGTCCTTCAAAACAAAGTCATGTGGAGCGTACATCATGTCATGAGTTTTACTTTTCTGGTATTGCCGCAGGAAGGTCAGGGGGGGAACGGGCGGAGATGGTCTGACAGTTCATCGATGATAACAGCACATTAGTATCGACACCCAGAACTCACTGGGGACGGAAAATCTTATCTTTGCCGAGCTCGGAGGACAGGGGAGATGGGAAGAAGGGGGAGATAATGGGTAAAGAGAGGAGTGGTAGAGATGAGTGTTGGGGGGGGGGGGAATGGTGGGGTGAGAGAAAAGCAGGGCGAGGGAGATATGAGATGTAAGAAATCTTGGCAGAGGGCTTATCTCTAATGTGAAATAAAGAAAGAGGATGAGACTGAAGACTTGTTTATAAGGGGGAGGAATTCCCCTACAACTCACTTTCATATAATAGTAATTTCAGTCTGAAAAGGATGTTATTATTGGCGCGGTGTAGACATGAAACACACACGGAATAACTTCATTGCTCTGCAGCTTCAGGACTGCTACAATAGAGTCTTCAACTCACTGCCAGGAGTGGTGATGTATTGACCTCAGCCTGTGTTCCTCTCCCCACCTGTCTGTGGCCTCCAGCAATTATTTCATTTTGAAGGAAGAGAGAGGGAGACAGGTGTGTGAGAGAACAATGCACAGTTGAGAGGTGCTAAATGATTATGTGACTAAAAGCCTTACTTGCTTATTTTGCCATGAAAGGTTTGCGCCACATAAATAAAAAAAGTGAAATAATGAATAAAAATATAAATATAACCATGGCAAGGGTAATCACACTTGCAAACCGCTGCTGATGGAGTGTAATTAATATCCTTAACACTGCATGTGAAACGGCTGAATGCAAAATGTCAAGGTGACTTTTCAGTGTCAACATAGTTTACTGTATTCTCAATGACTGACTGCAGCCATGTTTAATGTCTGTAAAATAACCTTTTGATTTGAACAACCAAGCAGACGGACAGAAGAGTACGATTATTGACCCCAAAATATGACACACTCATGATATAATGCAAATGAAAGCATGCCCATGTTCACAATGAGCCATATTCATTATGGATTTCTCTCTGAGCCCACTGTAATGGGTCAAGGATGATTTGACAGGAAATAATGTGTAATACTCAGCATGCATTCACTGAATCACTGGCAGCCATAAAAGAGAGATTAAAAAAGTTTGACCCGCTTCAGCTGTTTGACTGCAAATAAAATTCCTGGTATTCATCCTTCCCTCTCTGAGAGCTCAGACCTCCTGTGCAGTGTGTCTTGGTGCTTTCAATCCCACACGCTGACACCACCCCCCGCATCTCACCCAAACCTCTCAGAGAGTGGAATGGCTGCGGCTCGCAAATGAGTCCAAATCGACTGGATTGGTGAAAAGAAAACACACACACGCTTTGTGTTGTTTTGTGTTTCCACAGAATGCGTCAGGGAAACAAAATATTACTGGAAACAGTACGCTGCTCGCATGGGGGAAGTTACACTCAAAGCTGCCCATACGAATTTCTGTTTGTTGCTGCGTTTCGAAAAGAATCAGCCTTCAGCACAGTTTTCATATCAAACCATATAAAGGCATGGGATAAGATAATACACTTTGGATATCAGTCTCAGTGGGGGATATGTATTTGCCAGAGAAAATCTAAAGGAAAAAAAAAAAGAAAAACATGCACAAAAAGTGACAAGAGAGCCTGGAAGACCAAACAGCATCTGAGATTGAAGGGGGATGAGCAGAGCAAAACAAACAAGCTGAGAGCTAAGGAAAATAGGGAAGGACGATAAAAAGGAGGAACAGTGGGTTGGGGGTTGAGGGGAGGGGGGGTGGGGGGGTGACAAATCTCTTAATCTCTCTGTCGCTCTGTTTGTTTTGTGCTGGTTTTGGCCTGAAGTCGCCCCTCGATCCCCCAGTAAATTGCCTGTGTCGATTCAGCCTTACAAGCTTCTACACACTCCCTGAGTCCCTGTTAAAACGGTCACGCCAATAAAAGCCTATTCACTTGTAATGAATTGAGAGAGGCTAAAGACTAAAGGGGCTGATTTAGTGACAATTGTTGATGATCCTCGATAGACTTAGGACTGAGCCAGCCAGCCTCTCCAGTCCCACAACATGGCTGCTATTGTTGGGGATTTCTGCAGAAAGACAAAGAAGGGCGCCAAGTCGCGTGTCTTAACATCCACCTCTGAAATAGCCGCCCCTCTCCAGTCTGAAACACCTCTCTGTGGATACGCTGTAACTAGATCTTTGAGCGGGCACACAGGATTCTGCCATGTGCCTCCAGAGACAAAACAAAGCCTCTGCACCAACAACAAAGCAGAGAGGAAACGGTTGGTCGCAGCATGTCACCTGATGCCAACTGTCTAATTAATAGAGCGGCTGTTCCTATTAAGGGGACAACAGCTCCAACAGTCAGGGAAGCCACAGATCAATCCTCGTCTTTCTGATAACTGCCGGCTGAACTTGCACTCAGTCTCCGACTGACACAGACGGAGGGCCGGAGAAAACATTTCACCGTGGTGAGGTAATGGCGGTCAAATCCGACAGGGTGTTTCGGAGCGTGAGCTGCTGATGCTGTAATCTCCAGGTAAAGTGTTGTAACACTTACATCCCTGCTCTACATTCTTGGCCTCGTAGAGCAGGGATGTAAGTGGGAGTCTAGCAAAACGCCCCCCCCGCCACCCCCTCGCCACGAGCCAAACGCAGCTGTGAAGTGAAGAGAAGCTAATGTGA
Source organism: Pseudorhombus dupliciocellatus (assembly GCA_016785235.1). Taxonomy (NCBI): domain Eukaryota; kingdom Metazoa; phylum Chordata; class Actinopteri; order Pleuronectiformes; family Paralichthyidae; genus Pseudorhombus; species Pseudorhombus dupliciocellatus. The sequence continues at coordinate 721,190 of JAFBJW010000116.1, forward strand.
CTTTGTTTGGAAGTGCCCGGTGGGCCCCGAGCTGCTGAGCAGCACACCCCTGGATTACATGGACGAAGGGATTCTAAAATAGAAAAGTACACAGCGCAAGAATTAAATACAGAGTAGGCAGAAGCGGAAAACATTTCTTTTGTTCTTTGTTTGCAAAAGCTAAACAAAGAGCAAAACGTTTTGAGCACAGGTGAGCTGGAATTCTTGTTTTATTTCTTGCATCAACACAGGAGTATTGATTTGTTCCTGCACAGCAATGAGAACACCTATCATTTCCCTCCATTCTGCCTTCTGCAACAGCACAACTCTAAACAAAGATATGGACGGAATACAAATAATAACTAGTAATTGGTTGTACATTGATGGAAAAACATTTTATTTAAAAAAGCAACTGCTTGTTGGGTTTTGAGGCTTGTTCAGCTTTCAGTGGTTGTCGAGACACTGAGGTAATTTACCCACTGAAGAGGTTCAATGCATTTACATAATGAACACACCATGTCCCTTTCATGTTACATCTCAGGCATATTTGAGGCCATTAGAAAATGACCCCCTGCAGTCAGTCGCCCTCACTTTGAAGGAACGCACCTTCCAGGCACACATAAAAATGGATTAAATTCCAACTATGCAAGTTACTGTGGTATGTGCAAGGTCAACTACAGGGAATGTCTGTGTTGGTGCACCACTAGTCCAGTGTGTATCTGTTTTTTCAGAGAAAGAGAAAGAGATGTGAAAGACGTTGTCACAAGTGTAAAACTGAATGCTGAGCTTTCAAGTACCATCATTTTTAAGAGGCTGCATCTCTGTCAGATGTAGACAGGAAAAAAGGTAAAAATGTAGAGAGTGCAAAAAATAAAAAATAAAAAACAGCCGACTAACTTTGAACCCGCCCAAATTCAGAAAAAAAACAGACACGTCAGTGTCAAAACAAATGCTTCACAGTTTCAACTCCTACTCAACCATCGTCCCAGATGCCAGTGTGTGTCTAACTCAGAGCTGTGTGAACAGAAATGCACGTTCAGAAAGAAAACAATGCAGGTAATGGGGGAAGTTTTTGGAAAAACCCTCCCCTGCCAGTCAAGGTGTACGAGAGTAAATCAACACTCATGGCTGCTGAGTTCATATGACCGACATTCTCTAACATAAAAAACTCAAGGGTTACTGGAATAAGGTCACATAATCACATCCTAACAGCTTGCAAGGAAACACACTGGTTTACAAAGGAAATGTGTAGATCACATGCACATTTCTATATTTAGTTTTAATTGAAATGTATCTTTTTTGGGAAACTGCAATGCCATTGTACAATGTGCCCCAGCACATAACGCTGATGTGTGAGTGAAGAGGAATCTGAGCGGGACCTTGATGCAGAGAACCACAAGTCCACTTCAATGTTTCAGACAGATGGGATGATGATGTCACGGTGATGACTTCCCTTATTGACTGCAAGTCAAGGTTGTGTACTTTGCAGTGATGCATAACGCTCAGGCTTCAAATGATTCAGGTCTGCTGAACATTTCTGAATACATCAGCAGAAGACAAAATGAAAAAAGCAGCTAGTGAGGGTCTCATCTGCAGGATTTAAACCCTCGTAGTCAGGCGGAACATCAAAGCCATGTTCATGAAATATTTCAGAAAATAATCAAGAGGATAATCTTTCTCCCGGTACAAGCTCATCTGCAGGACATTATCAGCCCCCAATATTTCCTCATCCATTTTATAGCTCATGAATGTACTCCTTTAATCTTTTGATAAAACGAATCATTCAACTGTTAACATCCAGCACAAGATAATAGTCAAGGGAGAGGGATATGATGACATAATGTCACTCCATTGCAAAATTAAAAACAAAATTTAGCATTTTCTCTCTATTGGTAAAGTAAATATTATGTAATATGATGCAGTATTATGAAAAGGAAGAATGGTATTTAAAAACTATGCTCGTGTTTGGCTCAAAATAGAAATAAAAATGAGGCAAAGGACTGGCCAACATTTGTTGTGTTTATGGGAGGAGTAGCATGCAAAACAATGTCGGTTAATTAGTAAATATAATTTGATTCATTCTCAGAGTTAGTAGTAACAGCCACGGCGTGGTTTGGGGGTGTGAGCTGTAAACTGTGGTGCTGTGCAACCTGCATGTGAGCATGAAATTGGGGCAAACACAAAATACATTCTTCACATTTACTGTAATTAGATTTTTCCATCTCTGTAATTAAGTTGATTTGTGATCTGACGTACTACCAATAGACCAGCCGAAGACTGGGAATAACATTAATTATTTAAATATTTCTAATGAGGAGAATCTGGTTTGAATTGAGCATCAGCATCATCATCAGATGAAGTCATTGTTGCAAAACATACCACCCACCCTTATGACCTCCACCCATTGGTGGAGCTGGAGCCACTTAAGACAAGTCACTGTGGTAAACTGAGTCTTTACCTATTGTATCTGTACTTGTCACTCAAAACTATGTTTTGACAGTAGTGTGAATGCAGGCAATACAGATGTATAGAGCAAAGGGTCTAGAAGCAAACTGACCTCAACATTGGGATTCAAAACGCTTTTGCAAAGCCATGGGACTTGTTCACCTCCGTGTCTTTTTCAAAAGAACAAGTGAATGCACCTGCCCACAACCGGAGACAACCCTCGGCTTCTTGCACAGGACTGAGAGCTGAGTGTTGTGACATTACAATTCACCGAGGCTCAGTGAGGGTGGGAAGGTAGAGAAGAAGAGCGAGGGCATCTGCTTTGACCTAGACGGGGAGTAAACAGCAGTCGGAAGACACAGTGAGCAGACAGGGAGGCTGACATATCTCCCTCATATCTATGGAACCGAGCCACGTGTCACGCAGGTTCGAAAGATGAGGTGGCGGAACAACTCATTGCTGGTGTCGAGGCGAGTTTCAGGCCAGTCTCTGGGATCTTATCCAAATAACATCCCCTTTTCGCTCATCAATTAGACACATCATTTCAGTTCTCTTTTGGCTTCCATGCCTCAGCATCACTGGCCCACCTGGACGACTTCCCCTTCTGAAGGTCGCAGACAGATAACAGACCAGTGCGGTGATTAAACTGGCTGACCATTGATTACTGTTTTTCAGAGAGCTTTACTCATTGACCTCACAAACGCGGGATCAGCTAGCATTCATCATTAATGGCTTCTCTCGCTAATGACAGCGGTGAAACCTATACTCGCCAGCTTTAAATAATATATGGGAGCAGAGCCCTGACGTGCAATCATGTCAACCACAGAGTGCGATAACGTCAGGCTGGGGAGCGAGACACATCTCCTGCATCGTTACCCCAGGCACACTTCAGAGAGGGGGTCTGAGTCTCTTTAGCCTGACACCACCAGGCCAGAAAAGTGAACCTGCGCTGTATTTTCTGAGCCTGAGCAACTGAGAGTGAAGCCTGTCTATTAACCCGGCTAATAAATGACGGGTTTGAGCTCCTGATTTATTCATTTTTATTGAGCAATACGTGGAGAGAGCCACTTCGATAACTTGCCATTTGTAAAACATATATTGTTCTACTGCTTCACCAGCACACAATGATGGGTCCAATAAATAAAGGTCAGAGCAACAATAAAAACTGCTCTCTGCCCAGACGTTCAGTGAACACTTTGGCTACACACGTGGTCATGCATGCACACCAGGCCTACAAACTAAACCCACACCTGGGATCGACCCCAATCTCCTTGAAAGGTCTCCTGCCGGTAATGTGCAGTTAAGCCTCAGACATGCGTAAGCTGCGCGTCATTATTTTTTGGTTCCACTTCACCACTACTTATTGTAATTTCATTAGCTCAATCACTGTTATTCTAATTACACAGACATCTTTTGCAGCAAATAAAAGTTAATGAGCTTTTATGAAAATGGCTTGACGTGACCTTTTTATTTATGCGTGTGGAAAGTCCCTTACAACCTGGGATTGGGAAGGATGGACACACCCCTCTTAAGCACAACACAAAAACATACACTGCCAAACACGCTATTACCAATCAACGTCAACGCCGCCCCCCTTGGTTTCCATAGATCATTTAGCCTTGTCATCCATAAATCTACAAAATGCCCTTTTCAAGCTGCTCATAAATACCCTCATAGATCTCCTAAAATGCCACCACACTCTGAGGCAGGAGCTGTTGATGGTATTGAGCCTACATTAGTGCAGCTCCCTGCAGTCTGTAAGTGAGGAATGTAAAAAATAAGGTGTACATTACAGTCTGCCAGGTAGGGCCAGTGGCTTTTGGGTGGATGTGTCCAAGGGAATTGGCGAGTTGCTTTTCGATTGCATCAAACGTAAAAGTGCTGCTTGGATGCAGTGTGTCAGGGAGTTGCATTATTTCACTCTACTATTACAGAGTATAATGGTCTGTAGCTTTACACAGGGGTGTATTATGATGGTCAGACTTGGACATTATGAAGTCTGGTCTGCTCACATCTGCTGGGGGAACATAATCGAGACAAACTACATAGACATACACAATAAGGCCTGGGACAATCAGAGATATAGTCATAACAGTGAAAGAGACTCAAGCAAAGAATTAAGGGAGTGGGAATAACCTTATCCAGAATAGTGCTTTGGGTAAACAGGACGGACTTGGCTGCAGCCTTCATTTTAGTTCGAGAGCCCATGAGCCGAGAGCAGGATATGCGAATCAGTCTCGACTGTGGTTTGCCCTTGATTCAATTTGATTTGCTCGGCCTTCCATGGATGAGTAACAAAAAGCTATTGCAAGTCATCACCTTTTGTTTTGTGCCCATCAGCCCCTGCATTTTAGCATCCTTGTACTCGGTTCAGAGTACATTCTCACTATTAATGACTCCCACTCCCTGTGCTCCTGTAAAAGACTAAAGCTGGCTCTGTCAGTCATCAAAGAGCAGGTATTTGATGCTGCCCTTGTTGTGACCGGCCCCAGTGGATGAAAATAAATAAATAAATCAAACTAAAATGCTCGGTGTGACGCCTGAGACCAGGTTAAAACAGATTATGTGTTTGAGGGAATGAGTTTGTCCTGCAGTCTGTGCTCTGGATGCAGGACATGCATGTATGCATTAATGCCCCTACCCAACCCTTGACCTGATCATCAGCGCCTCGCTGTCCCCTATCGGAGGAAAACATTCATCATTCCTGTATATGAATGTAGGAACGAGCACATTCCCATCCCTCAATGAGACAGCAGTCGTTGAACCATAGTGAGGGAATGTGGAGGAGGAGGAGGAGGAGGGAGCACCCAGCCATTGTTTCAGTCTTGTTCAGCAGAGTGGAAGTGAAATGGGCTGTGGGTGTTATGTAAAGGGACAGTGTGCAGATTTGTATATGAGCAGAGGGGGGTCAGTGAGTCAGCAAACAGGAAGGCTCCACTGGAAGCACAGCGGGAGCAGGCCCCGCTGGAACACATACAGGATGAAGAAGTGTAACGCTGGGTGGCAGGTCACCCTTACAGCCACTCAACTGGAAATGACTATTTCACAGACAGCAAAATGCAGCAGGACATGTGCATGTGATTCAAAATGAGCTTTGGATGAACACAGACTCAGTCCTGGATCAGCTGATGATATTTATCCACTGTTAAAGTGAGTAACAGCCTTTTGATTTGCATATAAACCACATATGATAGCATACTGTGCCTGTTGCTTGATTACTTGCTTTGCACTACTTCTCATTAACGTGTTTAATGGCCAACAATATTCGTCAGTATCATTTAAACACAATCATTCAAAAGGAATTTTAACTTCAGCCGATGTTGAAGGATTGAGGATGAAGTATGGAGGACAGCTGGTTGGTGGGTTTATACTCTGCACGGTCAGCTGCCTGCCACCCTGCTGATCGATCTCTCTCTGTCTGCTAGTTAGAGTGGACTTATTTTCTGGGGAGAACTGCCTCTGAGGTGACAACTAACCAAAGGCAGGCCTTACAGGATACCTATTGCTTGTGCTTACCCCTCACTTCTCCCCCTAAACGCTCTAAGATGAGAGTGCTGAGCAGCTCGGCGAGCTACTGACGTGTCACAGACAAATCACCGCAGTGAAAGTTGAGTGGACTCGAGACACGCTGCCAAAAACCTGAGAACAAAAGAAAAGCTTTGGAGGAGGCAGAACAGAAGGGAGTTGACTGGTCTCCTTTATTTGCCTCCTGCTCGGAGCCACTTTCACACTCCAAAAAGCTTGATCACTCATGTATGCAGGTCAGAAAGAGTCAAGCGTATAATACATGTTTCAGCAACTCAGGCCGTCAAGCGTGAGTGTTAGATTGGACTGTTTTTACCAGCCGGTAAGTGTGTTTGATTTCCTCACTTAAGCTGTCCTTCATCTGTCTGCTGCCAGGGTTTGATGCAATCAGTTTGAGAATGGAACAAAACAGGAACATATGAGGAAATAAGACATTTATGGCAGTGGCACCAGTCTAATAAAAACAAAAGTGTTGCTCAGCTGCCCGCTGTGTTGAGGTGTGTCTTTGGTCAGGAGCAGCGGGTCAGAGGATGAAGACTGTGCACCGTGCTGCAAACGTCTGTTCTCACAATAATAAAATGAACAATACACATTTTTCAATTCTGAGAGGAAATCAACACAGTTACCATGTATAGCCTATTTTCTATAAATAACATGATGTATGTTGTTTTGGCCTAGATACAATTTGAGCCTGATATCAAGAGAATTCAATGTTTTACTTATTAATGCAGACCATTTATTTCAATCCAACCACAACACAATGCGTGTGTGTTTGTGTTGTGTCTGTGGCTGGACATTCATGCTTTGCTCCTCGATATAAGATGAAAGATTTTGGAATGAGGTCATTGGAACCTATTTAGGCCACGGGCTTTGAATAGATCACCCAGATCTGCCGCATAAAACTTGACCAACCCCATGTATCTGTAAAGCGCTGACAGTAACAGGCCAGTGTTTGATTGGGGACGTTTGCTACGCTGTGATACGCTGTGATGGACACCCATGCACAATATGCAGTATTGTGCATGGGTGTTTTTTCTTTAGTCTCCTGCATCTTCATGCCAGTGGCTACCTGAGTGTCTTCCCCAGATATACAGCAACACCCAGCTACACCTGTACCAGACTTTTTCCAGCACAGGGGGAGGAACAGTGTGCGGTCAGCATTACGTGCAACATTTCACACCAAGCCTCTCCAAACAGCGGAGGAGTCCAGTCGGTGTTATTTCCACCTCAGTGGTATTCTACCTGCTCACTGGCCTGCTCCCATCCCTGCTGCCCGCCACCTGTGCGGAGCGACAACACACACATATACAGGCCTGCACACACATCACCTGGAAAAACCAGGCCATATCACAGTAGCTACCTGGCTAAAGACAGACAGAAATAAACAGATCCATCTCTTGCCCATCAGCGCGTGTAGAATCTGGGTCTGGCTGAGGGCGGCTTTGTTTGTCACTGCCCTGCATGCATGTCTGTGTGTAGAATAAAAAATGCGTCACCTTGGTAAGAATCCAGCATCGTCATGGCTCATTATAAACAACCCAAGTGGGAGAAATAAAGGGATAATACCGGGTTGATCATTCATTACGAGACTGTGGGAGGAACTATTCAGTCTCATTGCCACAGAGGCATCATGGGAACATGTTTATTTTTAGTCCAGATCTCGCTTGTTCAATTGCTCCCCCCTCTCGAGGGCCAAAACTGTCTTTGTCATTAACAGCACAAATAAAACATGGAATTAATCCATGCCCCATCTGCCCTTTCTTCACAGAATCATCATGTCTTAGTCTGCAAATGCAGAAAGGCTTTGTCTGAGCTTGTTGTATATGCGTGCAGGCCAAGATCAGACAATACAATCAAGAGGATGCTGAATAGAAATAGATAATTGGGTGAGGAGGAGTCAATGGGGCCCGCCCAATGAGATATTGAGATATTATAATTGCTGTTAGAATTATATGAGTTACAATACATGATGGAAGCTTTGAGTCATGATGCAGTATCATGTAGTTTAAGGTCCACTAAGGAAGATAATCCACATCCTTGTCTATACAAGCTGGCATCCATCCACCATTCGGATTTCAAAGGGAAATAAAGAGGGTCAGATTTATTGGTATTCAATCACACACTAAAGCAACAGTCGTCCCTGGTGATTGCTTTCAAGCAAAGTACTGTCAAGACTGCTCCCCATAGAAGCTCCCAAAGCAGGGGAAATGGAATCACACTAAAGCCAGCGCTGCCTTTTCATCACAATAAAACGAGGAGTTGGCATTATCCTCCTGCAAGAAAAGGGAAAGGTGAGCTGTCGGCACGCAATGATCCTGATGTGGTAAAGTGTTGAAAGGGTCAGAGCAGCTTCTGGAGTTAAACCACAGAGAATAGCTCCAGTGACAATCGAATAATAGCATTTTTAAGCTTGATCAGACATGCGAACAGCCGAATAATTCTCTGTGGGACTGTGATTTCTTTTATCTTTGCTCTCTACTCTCTCTTGCTATTGTCTTCTCTTCCATATTCATGAGCTAAGTCTAATTTTACAGTATTTCACAATGTGCAATGCTACTGATGACTTTGTATGACTTTGTTGCAATGGAGGGACCTAAATTAAACAGGGCTAAACAACAAGCATGCGGGGGAAGGCAATGCATTTATTGTATCTGTGAGCTGTGAGAGATGATTCAAATAAACGCATGGCTTAGTGGAATACAGAGACAACAGCTGGCAGTGAAAATGAGACTAGAAGCTGCGCTCATTGTATAAACTTGGCATGAACTCCTGGCATAACAAGATTAACCCTATTTTCACAGGAACTATGATTCTGCACTGGCTGTGAAGTCATGTAATTCCTAACATCCAGAATGACCTCCACTCTGAACCCACCCTTCAGTTTAAGTCGGCCCTTGGCAATAAGCCGACTCGGTGGAGAGGGGAAAAGATAGAGGCTATCCATTATCACCAGCACACGCTGCCCCTGGCAGGCTACTATTTACAAGCAGTGTGCTATATGTCCTTCTCAGGCTCTGATAGTCAAAAAGCCTTTTAACAAGAAGAATGGGAGTCAATATTTACCTTCCCTGCTAAGTTTGTGAGCAGCGGTGCCAGAGATGTGTGTCAATATGTTTGTGTGTTTATGGAAATGCGTTATTAAGCCCGTTTGCTGAGCAGGACGGCTGTGAATAAATGTGGTGCTGTTTTGTGACGACTGCTCGAAAAGCATGTAAAGACTGAATAATTACAGTAATCATTTCCGAATGCAAAAATACAGACTGTTTTCACGCGAGGCTTTATCGCATCATCATGATGATGAAAGACTGAAGACTGTCATTAAGGTTCATGTCTGTCAAATCTTGACTTTATGGATGAAAAACAGCGAAACAGCCGTCACAGGTATCTGTATTCTTCCTTCATTACAATCTTCCTGGGAGACACAAGCAGGGTGGAAAGTGTCAGCACTGAGGCACAAAGACTTCCGCTCTAACATGCATCCTCCAGTCGCTCGTCTGTGCCTCCCTGCAGACACACAATCTACAGGCCGGCATCACTACTTTCTGCCCCCAGCACTCACAGCGTTTCCCTCAAGCTGTTGTATTTTCCCTGACAAATATCACTCTGGGCAATCCATCAGAGACACACGCCTCTTCCTGAGACATGGGACAATTGGGTCACCACTACAGCTGACTTTTTTTTTTTCTGTCCACAAACCAGCACTCTTAACATCTTTGTCCTCTCTCCATGCACCATCTCAAAGCACGTCCCCGTGCTCTGCCGTGTGACTGATGAGCTTCCACCTTTGGCAAAAACACTTGCGTTACTAGCGCCATTTTCTTATCTCAACCGCGCAGGTGAAACATTACTGGCAATCCTATTTGTGACCTCTATCACTCGCTGCCCTGTTTCTGTACAACATGGCACTCGACAGGTATGGAATTTAGGCTGATGTATGAGGTTATGTGGCAATGAAGAAGCCATGGGTCTAATTGTTGTGTTGTCAGTGAGAAGAGCAAGGGAACTACGTCTCTTGCTTTGGGACGGGCTGTGTCACAGGGCCACAGCTCCTCGATGAGCCAACTTATTTCATGCAGAAGTCCCATTCAAATTAAAAGCTGTGTGATGAATAAATAAATAAAGCGGAAGTTTCATCCTTGATGTTGTCAAGTCTCGCTTAGCTGCGAGGCGGGAGCGCTCTGATAAGCCACGAGCGCAAACAGCTTGCAACTTGAGTGACAGCATTACAGCAGCAGCACATCAGCAATCAGACCTCATTTCCTAGTAATTTGGTGTCGCCGGCGCTGCATTAACTCCATAGGTGGTCCCGTCTGTTTGGAAGGCGAGATAAATAAATAAATGTCACGCACCAACTGCGGTTCACAGGAGATCTATAAAGTAATAATGAATGCCACCCTGTTTGTGCAGAAATCAGCCGCGATGGCAGCTTTGCTCCTTTAAGGAGGCTCTCAGGGCCTGTTTGAGTCCCACATGTTGTGATCAAGGCATTTTTCCTTCACATGCTTACTGTGAGCAGGGTATTTCCTACCTGCATCAACAGTGTCATAAGCCACACACTCAGCCAGGGTACCGATAGGAGGCATCAGAATCTGCTCTGCTCCATTTATCAATATTGTCATATTACAGAGGCAGGGGTCTTTGGCGAGTGAAGCGAAGGGGGATTACACTCCTCTTTTGAAGCTCAGCTGGCAGGTGCTTGATTGAAGTGGAGTCCCAGGAAGAGGACAGGGGCTCACGGATCTTGAAGTTTTTCCCACAGTCTCAACACTCCATGCTCTCACAGCTTTTTTTTTTTACACCATGCTGTTTCCCCCACCCCCCAAAACCCTTTCTTCTCCACCTCCCACATATCTCCTTTCAGAGTCAATGCACAAACAAGTTGTCCAGTAGTAGACCACAGGGGGTCACCTGATACATGGATCTCTTATCAGTCCCAATCCGCTCAGTCATCTTTTTTTCACAAGCAGCCTGGGGTTGCAGAGCCAAATTAAGTCTGCAGGAACTGAAGAAAGAGGGTTGGTTGTCTTCCATGTTTTGCTCTCTGTCTCTTTCCCGTCCCTTCTGACAAACCTTACTGATTTATTCGGTTCACTACTGACCCTTCAAAAGTGCAGTTGTTGTGGCTGCTTATATATAAAGAGTAAGAAAATCAGGAGAATTTGGAGAGGAACACAATGTTCTAATAAGCAAATAATAAAAGCAACACAAACAGACATAGCCCACAGCATCCATGGCAAAACTGGGGATGGAGATGAACACAACACAACCGTGTTCTTTCATGATTACTAAGCATTTTAATAAAAACTGAGTAATATAGAGCGTTTCCAGAGTTAAACATAGCAATACATCTGAGGAGGGCAGGAAAGGAATTGCTGAGCCAACACTGCAGCATTTTAATGTGCAATCATACATTAAAGATATTTCCTACAAAGTTTTATTTCCCTGCCAAAATATTGTTCTCTACACACACTACATTATAATGACTTTAGATGCCAATGACCTTTCCAAGCCAATCTCATGTGGACACACACACACATATTAATAAATGCACTGATATTAAAATGGAACACGTTTGACTGCACTGCTTATAAAATGTCCAACCTTCGCCAGTGAGTGCAGCTTCTGGAGAGCCACCTGTCTGTTAATTAACGGCGTACACAAATAGTCAGACCCTGAAGGGATGAAAAGCAAGTGAATTGCATTAAGTGACGCAGAGGATATGCTCAAAAATCTATGTATATGAAATTTTCAGTAATTGCCGTGAGTGAATTAGGGCAGTGAGTGAAAACAAGCCATCAGAGGATATCGTTATTGATTGGCTTTGTCAGAAAAGCTGTCTAATGTGCTCCAGCCATGTGTTGTTAGACATACTATTAAATCACAAGTGTCATAAATGTCAATAATAGTCTCCTCTGCACATACTGCATGTTATGTTTAAATAATCGTAAGGCTGCACTGACATGGTCTCAATGCACTTAAGTGCTTATTGCAACAAGGACATCTTTTCCTTTTTGGTTCTGACCATATGTTTCTCCTACAGCTCAGTGAGAGATGCGATGGATCGCAAGTGACAAGTCACAGGGACGTGTGAGCCAGACTTCTCACTCACTTTCCCACAGAGTGACAGCGAGGGTGGGGAGCGAGCTTTAATTGCGTGTGACGGCAGATCACGCTGCTGGGGACCTTCAGGCCAATGTGGACTCACCTGAGAAAAGGTTAAAAATGGAGGTAGACCGGAAAATCGGATTGACACCATCCAAGGAAGGCTCTTACTTGATTGTGGATCCTCAACTGAAATGCCTGGTGGGCAAGCAATTTGGAGATTTCTTGAAATGCAAAACAAATATTCCTCTGATACATTCATTTGTCCACTTCTTGGACTGTGGCGTAGACATACGATTGTGATATTTGAAAAGCTCTAGTTAGATATTGCAAGACAATGCCTCCCTCCTGTTGTAAAGGCAGCTACACAAGCATGTGAATACTATTGTGGAACAAGTGAACCACTTTTTCTTGTAAATGCGGTGCTTAACTTCCATTATAGCGATGATTAGTGGCTTACAACATTCCTTGCATTATATTATAGTTTTTAATTAAGTGTATGTATTTAGCTGAATGTAGTACAGTCTCTCTGATGAAGACCATTGGTAATGAGACACCGTTAGGACTACAAGCATGAGGGCTTCATTAAACTGTATCAGTGTTGCTGGTGAAGGCTGAGACACATAACCTAGATACTGTCCGCTGCGTTGCTGATAAGGTTATCTATGGAATGCCTTCCTGACACCTTAAAGCCAACAGCCTCTTCTTTAGCACTACGTCGTACTTGGTATGTATGCGGGACAAGTTTATTGGGGGCTCCATTATCAGGCAGTCAGCACTCCACCCCCCCCCCCCCCTCCCCTCCAGAACGGAGCTCCCCCCCCCCCCCCCCTCCCCTCCAGAACGGAGCCCCGCCTGCCTCAGTCTCCTCCCTCCTCTGCAGTCACCAGTGGGAAGAGCAATTATCGCCATGATGTATGAGCCCTCTGAATGTCCCCTGCTCCTCACAGCCTGGTTCTATCACCATCCTACCCACCACTCAAATTCATATATGAAAACTATGCATTATATCTTTACATCTGTGACGCATTAGCATTAGAATAATTTATAGTCCTGCATTCTACATTTTCAGCCTTAAGGTCGAATTTGATTTAAAATGTGCTTGAATGTGTCACTACCCAAAGGAATCCAATGTTAGTGAAGGAAAGAAGCCTTACACTTTACAAACGCAGCTAAAAGCTAAAACAGTTCCTTGTTTGGGAAGAAAACACAGTCTTTCAGGATCACATATCAGCTTCAAAATATCACTCCAAAGGTGAAGTTCAGTGGAGGGAGCATCTAATTTTGAGGCTGCTTTGATCCACCTTTGCTGCCTCTGGTCCAGACAGCTCACCATCACGAAAAGGAAAATGAATTCCCAAGTTTATCAAGGTATCTTAAGGGATAATGTCAAAGTGGTTGTCCTACAGCTAAAGATCAGTAGAAACTGGGTGATGTAACAGGGTCAATGACTCCAACCATAGAACTAAATCCACTGCAGAACTTCAAACAAGAAAATCCATCTTTTGCAGTGGCCCAGACCTTAACCCTGCAGAGATGCTTTGGACTGAGCTCAGAGCGTCATTCACAACAGCTAAATCCTAAACCTCTGGCTGAAGTGTGTCTGTCAGAGAACTGTCAAAAACTTCCCCTGAAAGCTGTGCAGGACGGAATATTGTGTATCTAACAAAAGCTCTTGTTTGAAGTTATTGCTGCCTGAGATGTTGGAACACTTGTTAAATCGCAGGGTTCACCTGCCTTTCCCTCAGGCTGACTGAACGATTAAGTTTAAAAAAGGGACATGAGAGAACATAGACTTTAACCAGATGAACTGCAAAAACTATGATATCTAACTATCCTGCAATAATATCTATCAGAGCCTAAGTGATTTATATTATAAGTTAAAATAATGTAATGATCCATGATTCCATATTGTGACATCCCTGCTCATAGTGTTTGTGTCAAATGAGCACAAAAATAAGAAAAACTACCAGGTCCATGGTGGAAAAAGCTTTTGACATTTATGAATTGCAGCAGCTGATAAACCTAGATAAGCCTGGCCTGATGGGGAAAACAGCATCTGTTCATGGCGGACCCTGTTAAAACATCTCCACAGGCTATAAAACGGACAGTGTGTGTTTGAAGTTGACGCCATAACTCCCTGAACGCTGATCTGCCTCTCCCTGTCTCTTCCGCGCCGCAGCTAGAGGCTTGCCTCAGGTCACGGCTCCTTGCTTTAGGGGTGAGGGAGGAGGAATGACTTCCTGACATGCGGAGTCCAGCCCGGTTAACTGCAGGGCTCCCTCGGGGATTCAGGTTCTGCCATATTCCGATGTATATAATAGAAAATGATGATGAAAGTGAATTTTAGAGTGGTGAACAGCAATAAGCGAAGCAGCTGTTTTTGAACAGTTTTCTACATGGCAGTATAAAGTGGACAGGCATGCTGCTTCCACACTTTTCTTCCCTCATACAGAGTGATATAGTGTTTTTATCATGGACAGGAAAAAAAATGCAAATATGGGCTCACATTTCCTGTCACAAGCCATGACTGAGAAGCAAACTGTATGCAATAATACTGTGTCGGTGATGATACAGGGATGATAACCCTGTACAAACTAATTACATCAGTACTGTACCTCCCTCCACAACAGTCTCCCTCCTGCCTTCAACTGTTTGAGTTGGCAGATCTTTACTTCTCTTCATTGTCTCTCCACCTATGTCACAATTGATTTTAAGGTTTTATTGGTCTGACCTCAAGCTACACCACAGAAACACCCCTTGTGTGCCTGCATGCTGCCTGAGATCCTCAGGTGTTTGCATGCCAAGTTAAAAATAAATAAAAAATTAAATAAATAAACACTTAATGTTTGTGTTGCTTTCAACAACCATAGAAAAGGCCTAAAAGTTGCATGTATTATGCTGAACGTGCAACATTTCTCCTTGAACAGCTGTGCCAACACTGGCCTTGAAGTGGTGGAGAATACTTCCAAAAAAAAAAAAAAAAAAAAATCAATGTAAAGTAATTAAATTCACTGAGTGGTGCATTTGCAAATTGATACAGGGAAATGACTACAAAGATCAATACATTCAATAAATGCTGATTCCAGTGTGTCCCTAGAAATACAAGAGTCACATTAGCAAAACATTTATCCTGTTTCTATTTTGTCGTTTTCGTGGAATTCTAATGAAGTGACTTTGCATTTCAAGCCTGACGAACGGCGTTCGAGTCAGGCGCAGATCCGGCCTCGCTGGAAACCTGAAAGGCCGTTCAGCTTGTTGAGTAGATTAATGTATTAATATCTCAGGCAGTCATTATCCCTGAGAGCTCATAGCTGCCTTGCCCTGCCCTGTCATTTACAGGTCAGCAGAGAATGAAGCCAGGGTCAGCATCAATTATTAAAACAATGGCCTGCAGAGGCTATAATCACAGTCCCCAATAGCTACAGGCTTTAACATAACTACTTCATAACATTTTTTTTTTATTAACAGTCAATGCCACTGAGATAAAAACCTGAAATTCTGTCACTGGTAAAAGGTCAATAAAGACATTTTCAGAAAAAAAAACTTTATTTACTTGATCAACATCAACGAGGAATGCCAGGCATGGAGGAGCTAACAGCTGAGTGAGATCAGTATTTAAAAGAATGCAGCAGAGGATAGAGACTCGACAAAAGACAGTAGCAGAAAAAAAACTGGGGCTCGAGGGAAATGAGATGGCACAACCTCTTTAAATTACAAAAACCTCAGCCGTCATATTCAATGTTCAGATTTTCTACTTTAGGCTGACATTCATCATTGAATAATAGCTCTATGGATAACAGTTTGTATTTCAATTATTGTCTAAACTGTTCTACAGGCTATCAAAGCACGAGTGTTAAAGGTGCATCATCATTAATGTATGGAAGAGCTCAGCTCTAAAAGATAAAACAACGGCTTTTAATGGAATGATTTTAGTCAAACAGTAATACGACTGAGATGTGCAATAGCTGAATAGTAATAAAAAGGTCTGAAAACATGAGTGATCCCAGTAAGTGTGTCATACTCATGTCAAAAAAATGTGCCAGAAAACAGGGTCAGTAAACAGTAGAAGACACTGACCGTGTTCTGGTTATTTACAGCTATTTATACACCAACTTTTGGAACTCTGCTGTGTGCAACAGGATCAAATCATAAAAGGGCAGAAAGCTATAGAGCCAATAAATACCATAAAGACTACAGCATATGAATAGTGTAAATTGCAAGAGCCACATCTCATCATTAGAAGTGTTTCCATAAAGTCATGCATTCTCCCTCTCTTGATATCGCCCCCTCACCACAGATCCAGCACAGCGAGGTTTGGATTTGTTAGTTCAGACATCTTAAGTGCCTTAAAACCGACTGAAAGGGAGCGAGAGACAGACCTTTACATTCCCACCCACATGTTTGATAGAAGGAATAAATACACTGCTGCACTGGCAGCCATAATGACCCAATTTACGGTGCTCAAACCAAATAACATCTCTAAAAATAAATTAACGCTGATCAAATGAATCTCCTCATGAGGTATTTCTCATTCTTGTGCCCCTCTCCATTTCTCACTGTTGATCAGTCGCCGCTCTCGCCGCAATTTCCCCTTGATCCGTTTCGCCCTCTCCTCCTTACCTCCATCTCCATTCTCTCCCTCTCACTCCATCATACTGTCTCTCTCCATTTCAAAAGGACAAATGTTTCCTGCAGTCACTGTAGCACCGCATTGGTATTCTGCTCTCAATTTAGCCAAGAGCCAGGCAGCAGTATCTGCTCCGAGCAACCACACAGCAATCTGACACAGAGCACGCAGACAGACAGGGAGGAGAGGCTTGAAGAATTAAGGAACGGTGAAACATGAGACAGAGACAGGGTGAAAGAGAGACAGATAGATGGAAAAGAGCCATGTTGCTGTCCAGCTGTGACGTCATGTGCAGTGCTGAGGGGTCTCTCAACCACCGAGAACACGCCGAGAATAAATAAAGGACTGTGCATTTGATTGGCTTCCTCAAAGAGGCCAAGACCAAACGGCGCAGGCTCTCGAGCCGCACTGTTACGGCCTGCTCGAGACGTCCTGCATCAAAACAACATAAAGACTTTGATCTAAATCGCGGCTGCAGGCTGATTATATTCTCGTGACTTCAGATCTATCAAAAGCAATTTACAGACAAAAATGTGTACAAAACATACTGTTTCTTTCTCCTTCAGTGCAGCCACTCGGCATATAACTGTCAAAGTAATTATTATCTACCTTTTGAGGACTCAGTAATTACAAGACGTTTCATCTCACGGAACAAGGTAGGAGCTGCTAAGACTATTGATTACATATGCCTTTTGAAGCCCATATATTAACAATGAGTTATTGAATGTATATGTAAGAAAAAAATAAATAGAAATGAAATAGGAGTGTTTAATCAAGAGAGAGAATGTCTGTTCTGATGCTGCACTGGGAATAAAAAGGAGTGCAGATGCAGACAGGAAAGACAGGCGGAGGTATGAAGTGCTGACAGCGGGCAAAGGTGAAAAAGAGATAAGTGGAGTAAGGGAGTGAACTCGGGAGATGCACAGCGGAGGAGGGAGGTGAAGAGAGATGGAAAGCCCAGATAGCCTTGAGAAGAGAAGGAAGAAGGGGAGTAAAAGAAATGCTGTGAGACAGAAACAGAGAGATGGATGGATGAAGGACAGGGGGGAAAAAACCCACAGATATGGAAATGGGATGCGCCAGCGAAGGAAGGAGCCAGAAGTTTAGAACTGAACAGAGTTTGACGTGAACTGACAGCACAGGAGCACAACCCAAGAGCAAATGAAGGCAAGAGCAGAGTGCATTTCAGAGACAATACGAAAGAAGACATGGAGGGAAAGGGAGAGGAAAGAAAGCAGCTCGAAAGACGACCTGCAATGTGTGATTTTGCATTTGAAATGTTCTGTTAAGATATTCAGCACCTTTGATGTTAAGTATTGTTTTCAAAAAAAAAATCCCAGCCACATTCAATGTAGCACCTGAGTCACATAATCCTTTTTTTTCCAGCCAAGGAATTTCTTAAAAACTATTCTGGCAATAAAAGACAACAAAATGTCTGCTTCGTGTAGCTCTTTCAGAGAGCAACACACATTTCTCTGAGCTTTCACAGGGTCGACACCTCGAGTCGAAGATTCTCCCTGAACAACTTCCGTCCACCACACACCCAGACATAAGTCATTTATGACCTCTCTGCAAGAGACATGGAGAGGCCATGGAGAGGCTATCTGTATTTAATTCATACCCATCAGAATGATGCAATAACTTTGCATAGCTCTGTCCTCTCAAGAAAATGAATTAACATCCCGGCACCTCAAAGGAAGAGCTAACTCTTGCATCTACTGACAAGGTACAGAGAGCTTGATGACCAAAGCAGACAAACTTATTCTAGTTGGAAGTTTCACTATACAAAAGGGGCATTGCACAGGAACAATGCACTTAAATGAGGTGGCAATGTGATGGTTCCTTACCTTCCTTGCAGTACTTCCCCTTGAAGCGGGTGTGGGTGCAGTCGCAGTGAACTTCTCCATACTGAATAGAGCAGAATCCTCCATTGAAGCACGGGTTCTGTTTGGTGCACAGGTACTCCAGGTCGCTCTGAATGCCCTGGCTGTTTAACAAAGTAGGAGGCATCTCCCCGACCTTGAGATTGGAGATCAAGCCCTGGAAGGGTGGCTCGTACTTTACTGTACTGGAGGTCAACGCAGAGAGGCGCACATCGGGTGGGATGCCGCCTACAAACAAGTCACTGACCACCGCCATCTCCTTCCTCTTGGACTTGACCTCGGCCACTTTCGTCTCTCCGTCGACCATCAGGAGGGTCTCTCGGAAGTTGCGGGTGAGCAGGACCATGTGCCAGCGGTCATCATTCACCCCTGTCTCCATGTGCAGCGTGGCCGGCTCAGCGCAGTGGATGGCGAAGCGCAGCTGGAGGCGCCCGCCGGCAATCAGCAGCTCCAAGAAGTCACAGTTGCCGCCATCATCCAGGTACAGTACCAAGGCTTTGCTAATGTTGGTCTTGAGACTGAAGCTCAGCTCGCCCACTGATCCGGCCTCCCAGCGCCCATAGCGTGCCCACTGACCAGGGGCCCCGCCAAATTCCAGCATCTTCACTGCACTGAGTAGGCTGAGGAGGGCCAGAGGCCACAGGGGCCAGCACAGGAATCTTAGCCCCCTTGTCATGTTCAAAGTTCCCAAGTTTCCCCTTCAGTACTTAATGCCTTACAGTTCTACTGAATCACAGCGACGCTCAGTGTGGCTCACCGATTTGAAATGTAAACAGCAATTATTATATCACACTGAACAACTGGGATGTAATGCTCAGTGGGTAAAGTGATCCTCTCAGGGGCCCTACTAAAATTTTTCTGAGGAATCAGCTGTTTTTTCTCCTTCCCTCTGATGTTGAAATGTGTGTCCTTATCCTGACTCTCTCCTTCGTCTCTCCATCAGTTGGTGCCTCTGGGACTTGGAGGAAAGGAATGAGCAGTAGCAGGAGAGCAGAAGAGGGGGTGGGGGGGTATGATAATTGCAAAACAGTCGTTTCTTCAAAAGCCTCTTAGTCTATCCTGAACTGAAAATAGAAGCTTTGTCTCTAGAATCCAGATCTCAATGCAATTTCCAGGAAATGTGAGCAGCCGCCAAAGGCATGGGGGAAGAGTCATCCGATTGTGATCTTTCTTCAAGGGGAGTGCAAGCAGAAGCAAATTAGCAAAGGAGAGGCAGTGGTAGAGTAGACGGGTATTAGAGCTGGCTGGCGTCTGACACAGCATATGATCTGCTCATGGTTTCAGCGTGAACCCATTCTTCTCCCGATACCGCAAAGGTTTATACAGGTGCTGGTCCCATCACTGTCGTCACAGGCCGGATCTGAAACACAGACACACAAACCGTTAATCAGATGCAGACATGTCCCAGTATGTAAAATACATTGGGTCCATGTAAAACTGTGAACTTGCTTGGTCAAGTTAATTAGCAATTACTCTGTGGATTTTTTTTTTTTGTCAGGTTCTCTAATTGTTTTATCTTCCATCTGCTTTGCCGTTTGGTTTCCTCTCATCTGCGTTTTTAGACTCCATGCACTATATATTAAAATCCCCACGCTCATTTCAGTTGAAAGCTGACACTTCAAAAAAAGTTTGTCTGGAGCCAAGCAATAAATAAGCTTTTTTTCAGTTTAGTGTGGTTGCATACTTCCCAGAGGAGGCTGAGCAATATGAATGTCTTATTTCATCTGCTCACTCTCACTAATGTCAAAAATACACATCAAGGGATGTACTGAACCCTAACACAGTGATTTAATTTGCTGCTAACAGAGCTGTCATAGATGTGCAGTTTTTAAAAGAGAACATAACTGAGGAATCCCAGCCACTCTGCCCTACACATCCAAACACACAAAGGACATGCATATTCAAATGCAATCATCGTTAAATCAAATAGGTTTCAGAGTCTATGCAACGCCACAGCAGGGTCCATGTATCCTCCATGCATTACGCTGCTAGTTATGAGAGGTCTGTGGCAGCTCGGCTGATGGGACACCGAGGAAGCGTAACAAGCCTCAGGAGATAAGCAGAGCTCACAGGGCTCTGCTGTATTTGGAAGTATGTTTGGATTTGATTGATTGTAGTTGTGTGTGCAGCTGTCTGCATTAGGCAAAGCAACAATCGCTGTGTTCCAGTGAGGGGTGCATGTGGACTGTGAATAGTTTGAGTTCTTGTGCGTGTCTATATTTATGCCAGCATGTGGGCTTATGATTTGTGTCACACTTTTAGGCCACAATGTCTCCTCTCCAGCATCTCACCGCTGCATTGTTTTACAAATGACTTGCACAATCCTGCTTTGGTCCAGTTTCAATCCAAAAATAACATTTAAAAAAAATAAATAAATAACAACTGCTAGCGTGACATCCATCTCCCTCAATTCCTTCCTGAAGAAAAGGACATCTATCTTGCTCACAGAGCTCCGCTAGCTGCGGCAGAGTGAGGCATCCAGACTGAAAGAGCAATGTGTAACCAGTCTCATTTACTCTGACCTAGCTTCTAATCCAAGCAAAGCTCTGCAACCCTCAGGATGACTGGACGGTCATGTGAGCTTCCACCAACCCATTCCCTCTCACATCATCTCAGGAGGAGTGTTGGCATGAGCTGAACAACTCTGCTCCAGCACACTCCACACCAGGGCAGAAACCATTCACTCATTATCTTTATGTCCTCACTTGTGACAAAGATTGGATGCTTTTGAATATGGGGAAAAACAAACATTTAATTAGTAAAGTCTGCGCTACAAACATCATCATCCACTAATTTGTCTAAATGCAACACCTGGACACAGGCTATTCTGAGACTGGAAAAATGGTAAATAATTCAATGCCCACTGCAGCAATGCACACAAACAAACAAGTTGATAAAAGAAGAACAATTTGGTATTTCTCAAATCTCAATGGTGCATATACACAATAATGTTTAATATTAAGTTGGATTGAATGCAAATCAAGCATCTGTTCAACAATGTAAAATTGGCTGCGGAGGTTTTCAGTCTGAATGCAGTTGAAAGAAATGACCACCTGCCTTCTTGTATGCAGCTGAGGGACTTTCATGCTATCTCTGTGGTTTCATATTGCGGAATAATGACTTCCACTTTGTGCAGGCTTGTATTATTCCTTGGAAGAAATGTGTGTTTTGGTGTTTAATCCATCTCTCGCAGTGCATCGACTTCCCCAGGTCCCCAGGTTTTTCAGACTCCCCACAGACCGCAGTACACCTGTTGTGTGAAGCTGTGCCAGGCTTTCATCTTCCTTCCTCTGCAAACACTCTGCTCAAAGACAATCATCGGAAAACCGGCATGAATACCTCACTGCCCACTAGTGCAACACAGAGTTCAGTGTGCAGTGCCTTTCTCTTTGGTTCCCTCTGAGGGGGGAGGCACCTTTGTTAGAATTGTAAATATGACACTGAATCACTTTTCAAGTGCACTTGAAACAGCTGGAGCGTATGAAATATTTATACAGTACGATAATCTGGAGAACCGATAATAGAGGTGTAGCTCATACAAATATTTGCACATAAATAGTTTTCTTTTTTCCGTGCACAAATGTGCCGACTCGTATGCATTATAAACACAGTTCCCACATGTAAACAAGCGTGTGCACAAACATACACACACACAAGCACCATATCCTAGTCAGACAGGAGCCATTAATCCTGGCCTGTGAGAAGCTCAGCAATGTACCATCCATCAGCGTGAGGCTGCGGCTGCTGCTGCCTCTGTCGTGCTCTAATTAACCAGAGGAGCCTGCTGAGCCACTTTTAATATTCCTGGTCAAGATGGAGAACGAGGGATTGAAAAAAAAGAGCTGGTGTGAAAAGGAATTGGGAAAAAAACATAATCATATAAAAGGTGTTGTGATCGTCTCAAATCATGGCTCAGGAGGGAAGACTGTGGAGGACTGAGGAATGAAAATCTCCTTGTGTCCTGATGTAGTCAGTGCATCTTAATTAGTAGATAAACTTAGAGTTTTAATCTGAAATCCGAGAATGGATATAGGCTAGACTCTGGGATTGAGGGGAAAATGACAAAGAAAAAAAACAAACCCCCATTCCAAAGAAGAAGAGAGACAGAACACCTTGAAGTCGGTTAAAATAAATGGGGCTAATCTGGATTGTGGAAGCTGAGCTCCATGACACAGTCCCCCAGTCATATGCGCCATGCGAGCGAACGCGGAAGGTGAATTGCTTTTATTCTACATCACACTCCTGCCTTTGATCAGCCCCGTCAGCTGTAAGCCGGCAGTGACTGTTACTGCGAACAGCACTTAGCCCTGATGAGAAGATGCTAATGAAACAGATCAAGGGGCTTTAGCCTTGCTGTTAGCTCTGTAACCGCCAGATTAATAATGACTTTAGAGGCCTGTCTCGTTGCTCCTTCCACAGTGACACCTAGACAGGTTGACTCATGGGGACTAAATGAATTCATTTTCCAAACAAAATGTTGTGATGATGTAAAGTGAAAGCAGTCATACAGGGTGAGCTGGGAAATAATAATAATAATAATAATAATAAAAAAAAAAATCACAAGTAATATACTGAAAATTCTGCAACTTGTTTTCGGCTGTGCAGGAGGAGGTCACCCAGACTTCTCCTCTGCTTATCAATCAATAAGCAGGGGCAGGCAGGATTGGAGACTGCGAGGGAGGAGGGGTTGTTTTCACCTAACCTGCCTGGGTGAGGATCAATTGCAGACACAAGATGCAGTGGACTCGCCTCTGAAGACGGCAGTGCTGACAGCCATGGATGACAAAAATGAAAACATGAAGGTACAGACAGCCACATGCACTGCATCATGTGGGGCAGTGACAGCAGAGGCTGGAAGAAACAGGCCTCTCAGCGCTGGCAAATCACTCATAAAGACATTATTACGTCCCTGATCGAGCCAACAAAATGGCCGGTGATGGGGGCGACGGGAGGGATAGAAACGGGGAGGAAAAACAGAGAGGAGACATGGCTGACACTTCGCCTTCCATGCTCCTTGTGACACAATCACAGTGACATGTAGTAACACATGCACTTACACACATCACCCCCGCCTAACTCCGCCATTAGATCTGCGTGCCATCAGCCGGCCTCATCACGCTGCAGCGTAATGTAGCAATGATGCAGTGAGACAGAGGGAAGGAAAGCTTGACAGGGAGTTTCTGTACTCACACTGTAACATTACCGCCTGGCTCCCTGCTCATTCGAGCTCTAAATACCTCTTTCACTTGTCCTTCTCTCCTATTTTTTCCCTCCCTGTTTGACACTAACCTCCTCATAATGCCTCTCATTTCCCATCACGCCCCTCCCTCCTCGCAGTCCCCCTCTCGGCTCACGCAGCCATCCATCATCATCTAACTTCGGTTCCACCTACTTGCAACTGTGCAGAGGCGTAAAGCTCACAGACGACCAGGTGTGGCCGGCGTTGAAAGTGTAATTCCAAATGCATCGGTGCTGCGTGCATGCTGCAGAAAATAGGAATGGCCATTTCCTGAGCCCCAGGTTAAGCTTTGTAATGTTATCACTGCTGCATAGGGGGACAGTGGATGCGTATCAGTATGCCCATGGATTACAGCGGGTGAAAATGCCTGCACTCTTAATACTGTGCATGGGAATATTATTAGGTGCGTTTGTTTATGTGTATATTTTCAAGGTGATGCACATGTGAGTACTCAAACACAGCTCCGGGCTTCAGAAGTATATTTGCAGTATGCATGTTTAAAAGTGCTGCCTTCCTCTCTCAGCTCCCTTGAGTAAAATACTGAACCCCTACCTGTTCAACTGTTACAAATTGCTTCGCATGCAGGAAATGTTAAATGTTTGCTGGGGGGTGAGCGAGAATGTGGCCGATTAAGTTTGTGTTTTTGAGTGCATGGGCCTTGCAGCATGCGTGTGGCTGTCTTGGTGCCTGCAGATGTTTTGGTAGAAGCACAAGGCTCACTGGCCAGGCCTCAAGACTCTCCCGTTCCAATTAACCAGCCCACAAGCCTGCAGCTCTGCTGGCCTTATCTGTGGCGAGAGAGAGAGAGAGAGAGAGAGAGAAGACAGACAGAGGGAAGGAGGAAGTGACAGAGTGAGACAGGGTGCAGGAAAGACAGAGAGGGTTGGATGGCAACGGGAAAATAGAGAGGAAAGCTTTAGAAAGCATGAGAAGAGAGGAGCGACAGAGTAAAGGGAGAAGTCACCCAACAGATACCCTGCCAAACAGCCCTTCTGCATATGCTCCCTATCTTGCAACTCCTACCCCTTCAAACAAGCACATCCATCCACAGTCTTCCCTCCGCCCGCTCCTTGATCTCAACCCCATCAGACTGTGCAGAACTCCAGTGTAGAAAGTGAGCAACTGATAATGTTCAGTGAGAAAGAAATCATGTGTATTTTTGGGAGGAAAACATTGCATTGTCATCATACACACTCACACTGGGTCTATAGTCAGGGAGGAATGAAATATTAACACAACATCAGTCAGTTGTTGAGCATGCAGCTTTTTTTATAACAAACAAAACGGGACAAGACTGTGTAATGGGAAACCTCATTCATCCTAAACATTATTTCCATTCCTGCGAGGGTTCCCTGATCAAATAGAGACAAATGTAGTTTATGCTAATATTATGTTGTTTTCAATCCATGGTATTAAAAATAGAAAACAAGTACTAGTTATCAGTTGTCATACCTGTGGATACATGAGACTGAATCTGCACTTCATTTTAAAAAGCTGTTGGGTTCGCAGCTGTGCCGTTGCCTCTACACGGCTGCAACAAAAACAGGGGCCATTAGCAGCTGTAAATAGTCCCAGCCATCCCATCATTCTGGTGTGTTTATTGGGGCAATGGCGGGTGCAATTAAAGGCCACAGGTACATGAGTGGCCAATAAGAGCAGGAGCAGTCAACAAGCACATAAAAGTGCAGATGGGCAAAGTGATCCCCTTCAGGGAACAGAGCCATTGTTAATCTATTTCTAATAACGCCATCAAGGCAGAAAGTTGCTGAAATGAGGGATTAAAACTGATATAGAAGTAAACAAGGGCCCGGACACTTACTTAAGGGCAAATGTTGTTGCTGCTCGTTCATGCTCTTCTGCAAAATCCAGGTTCAGGAGCCACCACAAAGTCAAATAACACCGAGGCAGCTGGCTGTAGTATTATTACAGCCGGCTGCTTCACAGGCTGCTTCGCCTTCTCATCACGAATGAATTATGGAGGAATGTGACAGGCAAAATAGGAGGGACAGCAGATTGAAAGAAAAGGAAGTGAGATAGAGCAAGGGAGGGAGGGACACTGAGGCACACAGCAATTCAGAGTGAATCGGCTGTGGTAAATGACAGACGATTACCATCTTAAATATGCTGTCAAAAAGCTATTTTCTTCGCTCATGCCACGGGCCTGATATTTGCTCCTTATTGGGTCCAACCTCCCAACCTCCACAAGTATCCGTTTGCCTGCAAGTCACCTGTGCTCACGTCTTACAGAGGAGCCCTTTTCAAGTGAAAGGAAAGATAGAGGGCTGAAAGCTGGGGGAGGCCATTAATGTAACCCCAATTAAAAACTTGAAATTTAATAAGCCTTATGATAGTTTTTGACACTAATCACTATAATGGAAGTCCGTTTTGGAGACATAGACATTTCCCACAGGGGTTGCTGATACATTTGTGAAAGAGTACTGAAATGTTTAATGCAGGCAAGGAGGAGTCAAGGAGGGAATAATGAAGTTGGAAAACTTTCATAAATTGTATTACGTGTCTATCGGCTGTCGGCAGATATTATAAAGGACACTATTAGCAGCAATCTTAATCGAAGGAAACCTGGAGTTATTAACAACCGCTTAAATGTTTATTGGCTTTTAGAAATTATAGCTGGTAAAACTCAGTGGGTGGAAGACATGAGGCCTCTTTGAGAGGATATCATGGAAATGGCAGACTGGTAAACAGAATTGAGATTTCAATATCCCAGCTAAGGCTGATGAAGGGTCGTATTGATAGGAACACTCCACAGGAATAAAAAGAAACATGAGCCACTTAGACGACCGGGGGCGCCACAAGCAATACACAGAGGTGTGTTTTCTACTCAAAGTTCCATCTTAGCGATTTCCATTGGCGTAAGGGCACGTATGATTGCAAAGAGTCAAGGCCCACTAGCATTTGCTGTAGGTGAGCAATGTGTTTAATTTCACAGACCATGTCGACTCGCCCAGCTCATTATTAGCCTCTCAATTCACTCAGAGCCATTATTATGGTGGCATATTGATCTGCGCAATATAGTTGAAAGCAGCGTCTTACAAAGGAGCTCTCACAAAGCTCTCCTCCTATGTATTCCCCTCAGTGTGCCGTCTTCCCCTTTTGAGGAGGAAAGAATGAAGTCAAATTCCTGATGAAACATTGATTAAGGTCTCCTTCTGTTCGGTTCTAAATCTCAGGGAGCAGGAACATGCAGTGGCATTGTGCGAGTCAGAAAAACAACAAAAAAAAGAAGATATGAGACCACATCCATCCTTGCATCTGCACAAACTGTAATCCTCTGGGCAGCAGTAAATTAGAAAAATTGTTTGGGATCAGATATATATATATATATAGATAGATAGATAGATAGATAGATAGATAGATAGATAGATAGGAGTACAAAGGATATACACTATAGGATTATAAATCAGATAAAGGACATATAATATAGAATTGCATGGATCAAATTATTGCAGTACTGTTGGTGTTCTCAAAAGAAAAGATTCCAACCTGATATTACAAGACAAACTGCATCCCCATCCAAACAGCCTCAGTGGGGGTAATACAGACAAGATAAATTATAACCCCCCTCAAAAAAAAAAAAAAATGAAACAGAAATAGAAAAGCAGCCGTCTCTGGGGGCAACTGAAACCAGTCAATGCTGAACCAAATGGAAAATGGGAAAGGCAGTGGTTGAGCTGATCGACCATGACCTTGTAAAAAGGTGTGGGTGTCCTCACAGGTGTGTTTGTTTAGTAATGTAAGGTGCTGATGATCACATTATCTCGACAGTGAGTCGATATGCTCACCTATTGATTTTGCATCATAGCAGAGGCTGGAGGTCGCTGCAGTGTGTGCATTTGCACCACTGTTGTAAATGTGGTTTGTTTGCCTGTTTGTGTGTATTTCATTGACTCTATTTCACAACACCTACGCTCTGAGATGTCTAGTTAGTATTATTTCAGATTTTACTGCCATGCCAAAAGGCAACTAGGAAACATTATCTGCAAACTTTGTGTGATGTGGAAGGCAGCACATGGAGCCAACACTCTAATCTCACCCCTTGATGTACTCCACCAGACTGAGGCTGCCTGTGGTGAACTCTTACCATTTAAGCACTGCACACACATTGAGCTGACTGGTGTCATCATTAACACAGGCACTGTCACAAGCTTATTTCCCAGTGGGAACATTTCCACACTGGAGCATCTCTTCTCTGGATTTTTTTTTTCTCTGGAATTAGTAAAAGCCTCACATGTAGGTGAGACACTCATTGCCATTTAACTTGTAATAAAGTCAAAGTGTCGAGAAGGGATGTGTCACAAAGCCTTTTATGAATAAACAAGCTGCGACATGAACTTGCTGCGAAAAAATAATCAAATCAAGCTATTGTGGCAGCTTAGTTAAGTAGTGTCTGTTAGGACTGTGATCTTAAAATGAATAATTATCAGTGCTGTTGCACAATAAATCATGTAATTAACATTATCCAGACTATTGGATTAAATAGTAAAGTTAATACTGATTTGGAGGTCGATCACCTTGGCAACAGTGAAAGCTTTAAAGCAGCCAGGCCAGTCTATTCATGTTTTCATTGATTGTGTACTTATGTATTTTAAAGTGTGCCTGTACCTTGTTATTGTGTTTGGATGAGTGCAGCTATGAGATAAGATGAAACTTTTGATTTCCATGGTAATACAGGGTCACAGTAACAGAACATGCAAAAATGAATCCAGCAGAGAGAAAACAGAGAAATACTGATTTAGAAAATAGCATCCAGGAAATAACACACTGACAATTTGATCCGACAAAGTATGTGTCTGTACATTTGCCTCGGTTAATGGGAAACGAAAAACTGCAATAAGGCGCATATGAGCTTTGGACAAATCTCTTCCCTTCAGCAAGGTTTACAAAGTGCCTCACTTTCATTAAAAAACAAAGCCAGGCAACAACAAAGAGAGCCGGTGCAACAATAAGCCAACCTAAAGGATCACACAAATAAAGTCTCCCATTCCAACAGATCTGCCATGATTACAACCTGTGCACACAACCTGCATGCAGATATACAGCTAAACAAAATGTATAGAACTACATGAGCCCAATTCAGATGATATAAGAGTCCTATAAATACTTGGAATTGTATTTATGGAGCCAACAACAAGACATGCCGCTGATCTGCTGCAGCCGGCAAGCCATTTGTTTTTAACTTGTACTGCTAAATATTCAAACCTATTATGTTTCAAAGTCCCCAACTGAAATGAGTCACAGGCATTTAACTGCAGCCATTATAAGAGCAGGTCAACGTCTCTGCATGCTGAATAAACTGTCAAACTGGACTCAATTCATCATGCTGACGGTTCGCACCACAGTGCAGGATATAACTGGATTCATTCGGTCAGTCTTTATAAGGTGTGAGGGACCAAGGACATTTTATGTTCGGGTGACTTTTTATCTCCCCTCTAACCTCCCATTATCCTCGCCCTCTCACCCTTTTTTGGGGACTTTAACCTCCAATGCTCCCTGTGCCTACTTTGCAGACCAACTATTGTTGTTGAGGTTTTTTTTCTGCCAAGTCAAACACAGAGTCAAAATGTCATGTTTGCATTTTCTCCTCTAATCCTTACATAAAGTGTCACTGTCAGAGAGAGTTTAGGGAGGTATTTGGTAGATATGTGACATGTTTGCCCAGAGGCGATTCCATTGGATTTTTGTCAAGTTGCTGAATGTCAGGATAAACATAAAAAAAAAAGGATTAAAAGACAAAAATAAACTGAAAATTGAGCTGCAGCTGCCACACTTTAGTTCTGGAATTGCCTCACTTCTCAGCCTGTGGTTCCTGAAACCGGTCTGCAGCCTAAATGTTGAGAGAAAATTTATGATGTTTGCTTAATCAATACTTTTGTTATGCATCCAATAAAGCATATCACCCCTGATAAGTTAGAAGGAGTAATACCTGACTGATAGTATGAAGGGGGGGCTATATTAGCACTTAAAACAATATTGATATCAAGATCTGAGCCAAAATACAAATTTAAAACTTTTGGCCATTCATGGAAGGTTGTTATCAAACCCAACAATAATAAATATCGAACTGAGTCATTTTATAGTTTGAGCATAAATATTATTATAAACAAAAGGAATGAACAAACACCACAAGCTGTGAAGAAGTTGAATTAAAACAAGATGATGTTTTTTTTAACATCAAATGGAAAGGCTGGTGGCAGCTAACAGATAAATCACTCACACCAGTATTTTTACTCGTCAGTGAGGACAAAGCAGCAAAGAGAAAAGAGCCACCTGACTTTAACATTCTTGAAGGTCTGAGGAACACAACTTTGTTTTCCTTCAAGGTATCCTGAGCAGACCGCAGAGACAGTAGAACTGAAGCAGAAACATGCAGCTGCATTTCTGCAGGTGGAGGGTTAAAACAGCAAGATGAAAAAGATGTACAGTGTACTCACTGTTACCCAAATAATAACCATTGCAGTATGACAGCTCCTGTCCCACTGTGTCCTTGACTGAGTTGATACAAACCGAGAAGTGATTGTTTGAAAGTCACTGCAGAAGTAAAGAAGACAACACATTGTGTGACATGCCTTGGTTTGACGTACACAATTAATCAGCCACCTGAGTTCCAGGCGGTCCTCAGGGCACCTTCTGCTTCCTATGCACTCGTCTTCTCTCTCGGAAAGTGAAAGCATCATGTATCATTCATCACACTCCACCTGCTATTTCATTTTCCATCTCCTCAAATAAACCTGCAGTCCCATGTATCATGTTCCTTTCAAGCCCTCTTTCTGTGTTTACCTTCTTAAGCGCCTACTAACCACTGTTAAGACCCGACAACAATAGCAGAAGAAAGGCAAGGAGCCAACTGGGGCGTCGGTGAACAGAAACCAGCTATTCCTCTCATCCTCGACCATTAGCAGGAGAGCAGGAAATATGGGAGGGGAGGGGATGAGAAAGTTTGGAGTAGATGAAGAGGAGGCCAGTGAGACTTAAACACTTGGTAATAGGCAAAGCATGTTGGGGGGACACAAAGCCGCCCCCTGCTACATAGTGTTGATTGTTTTCCAGACAACAGGGAGGCCACGCGGGAAGGAAAAGACGAGTTCAAGAAGACTGGAAACAGGGAGCGATGCATTGAAAACAGCAACAATAAACCAAGCTGAAGGACACACAGTGGTGATGGTGACAGTGGCTGCGATACAAATGCATGGGGAGCTATGGCTGCCAGAATACAGCATTAGTGTGAGTCAGGCCACGGACATGGCAAGGGGAAATGTTTACGGGATGAAAATATGGATGTGCTTGTTTTGACCGTGTCTCGACCGATTGGTAAAATGGGACGCTGCTACTCTAAATGTGAGTGTATTTGTAGCATATGATGCAACCAGGTGTAGGATCCTTGAGGGGTGGCAGCACCTGTTTGCATGCGTTCAAAAAACATGCCCGCATATTAAGGCGCACAATGTGGAGCATTGTGACGGGGACTGCAGCAGATAATAGAGAAAGCCCAAGCCGTGTAGGGAGCAGGAAGGTAAGAGGAACCGAGCGGGGAGAGAACATCCAATTCAATTTCCAAACGGCGCCGGCTCAGAGTACAAACACAAAGGCTTCATTACAGGCAGATCCCTGTTGAAGGCTGGAGTTAATTCAGCGTCTTAAAGCACGACGAGAGGGAGAAGAGCACAGAGGGAAGGCAAGGGCGGGAATGGAGAGGGGGAGAAACAAGGAGATCTGAGGAGGAAAAGCATCAAGGTGACATCAGGAGGGGAAACGGGGGAAAGACCCCGTCTGCTCTGCAGGAACAAGAGACGCTTCAATACCAGCAACGTCACGTAGAGCATGCTAATGCCCTCTTATAATGGAGCACAAGGAAAGAGAGGAATGAGTTCCATTTGAGCCTCCACACACATGTAAATAAATAGGGTGTAAACAGAAGCCTGCTATTGCTTTCATAAATCTGTTTGCACATTAAGCATTCAAGATTATAAGCAAATCATTGGCTGTCTTGTTCACGTTTGTTTGTTGATAGAATAAAACTATGATATTAAGGATGCTATAAATAAACAAGTGACCTGGTACTGATTGTAACGTAATTCACTAAATTGTATTTAGTTATTGTTTAGCTGTTTTGAGTTGATCTTAGCAGGGATGATGTCTAAAAATGTGTCCATCTGTAAGAGTGTCCTCAGGATCAGCAAAGAGGATGCATTTAGTTTCTGTATGGAATTCTCATTTCCTCAATCAACAGTGCTAAATATCTGCCAAGTGTCGTATTGATGAATCAATTGATCTGCTCGCACAAGAGACTGTTGTCAGCTGGCAGAGCAAAGGACTTGAGTAAAACTGCCATGAGTTCCGTGGACGGACGTTTACCTGCAGCGTTTGTGTGAAAGAGTAAACAACAGCAGCCGTGTGCTAATCGCTGAAGGTCAGGGGAGGCAGGACCCCGCCACTACCCCCGCCCCCGCCCACACAAGCTGTGAAGCCCTGCAGTCCGATTACACAGCAAGCGTGTGTGTCACTCACACATGCACACACACGCGCACAGCAGGGCACAAGCACCAGGAGCAGACAGGTGTTTGGTCCCTGGTGAAATGCCTCTCCACGGTGTGATTCAAGCTGTGGCTGGGGGCAGGATGCTGAGAGGAAAACAGAAAGTATCGAGAAAGTAAAAAAGAGAGACAGAGAGAGAGGAAGAGAGGAATGGAGAATAGTGTCAGAGCCGATTAAAAAATGCATAGCTTTGGTCTAGCTGGCATAGCGATGAGTGTCCTTACTCGCTGCCCTCACCTCTGGGAAGTGATGGGACAGAATGTAGAAAGATAAATCTGAAAAAAAGAGAGGTGGCACCAGCAGCTTACAGGAGAGAATGAAAAAAGAGAGAGAGGAGGAGAAGAAAAGGAGGACGGCAGGTGAGCTGTGATACACAGTTAAGCTTTATGGGGATGAAGTATTGAGGGGAGGGGGTCAAAGTTCGGCTCAGTTGGATAAGTGATGAAAAACATTGACCCCTACAGTTCAGCTGCTCTCACTCCAGTCAGAGCTCTCCATCATCACCCACCATGTTTGAAATAAGGAGCAGTGTCTCGCCAGAGCTGGAATGGACCAGCTGAAGCTCAGCCAGCGGGACATGATACTCAGCCCATGAAAAGCATCATTAAAAAACACAGCCTTTGCAAATCACCGCTTGCACTCAGACGGTGACTTGGCCAAACACTTCGCACTTAGAGAGGGTATGATTAGTGTGGCAGCAGAACAAATGCTGCCTTCTGCAATGGCTCGTGCGCTGTCAGCGCGTCCGAGAAAAAAAGCCAGCGCCGAGAAGAAAAAGAAACAACAGGTGACAACAATCATCTGGGAGCCTCTCAGCGACCTTGACAAAAAGGAGGATGTCAACTGTGGCGTGATGAAGTAGCTTCCCTTCGGTGAGCAAGACAGAGGGTAAATAAAAAGGAAGGAGCAGAATGAAAGAAGGGAAGGATAGATTTGTGATGCATCACAGGAGTGAGGCCAGAGTGGTTTATAATTGTACATAGAAAAGAATACAGCTGTCTGTTTGCCCCCGCCATGAAGACAGTGACATTAATTGACATCACCTCTGAACTGAAGGATCCATTTGTTCATCAATTAAGATGAAGCAAAGCGTGAATTATCAAACAGGCATCTAAATTTCATGACTTAAAATCTACAAAGCGTGAAATCATTATCAATAAGTCAGCAATGTCTTATAAAATAATAACAGAATAGCCACTAAAAATCTTTTTGAAGATAAACTATTAATAGTGCATAAAGCTTTCTATTTTGGAGCATTCTAGGGAGGTTTTAGAGAATAACCAAGCTGAATTTCCAGGACTGTGTCCCTGCACACTATTCCATCTCAGATGTGTTTGCAAACAGGTTGCAATAAATAATGCTAATGAAAATTAAATGTTATATCAATAACAATATGACCATTGGCCATATTTTATGCCTATGTATGGGCAGAAATATTGAATTATGTTTGCACCCTAACATCAGTACCTACCGCCCAGTATGACACCTAGTGGGTGGATATGAAGAGGTGGGATGTTTTCAAAGCCAAGGTGCTCACAAGAGGAAGCAGCTCAGATGGCACATGGATACTCTTTGACCAAGGTCTGGTGGGTAATAACATCTCACAGAGAGCTTAAGAAGCTGCGGAGTGCACGGCAGATTGTGTTGCTCGTATGAAATCTCTCAAATCCTAAATTACACATCATTTCCCTCTGGAGTTAAACAAATTAAGTCATAGAGACAGATAGAGAGGGGGAGTGGGGGTTATGCATATGAATGTGTATGAGTGCAGTCAGTACATTAGCAGGCTCGTGGATACCCAGCGTGGATTAAGCCTGGTAGCTCTTTATAATCAGGAGAATAAACACAAGGTCAGGGGTGTCAATAATTGCAATGCATTACAGAGTATTACATAAATAAACACCCTAGTTTGATGCATCAAGCAAAATATGTCACATCGAATTGACAACTGCCAAGAGAGACGGCAGTATGACCCGAACAGGTGTCTCTGTTGAGGTGTGTGTTTTTTAAAATCACGTCCAGTCATCTGACTGCACTACAGATAGGCCTCAACTAAGGAACCATATAGCTACGCACTGGCGTCTGAGACGTGTCGTCATAAGATGATCACCACACTTTTTAGGGCGGCAGTGCATTATCATTCAGAAATCATCCATCGGAAATTTCCCGTCACTTTCACTCTGCCAGTCAAACAACGGTACGCCACAGAAATCTGGAGCCAATATGCGAATGAGGGACGCCGTGAAAATGAGAATCTCACCGGTTCCATTGACTCTAATGAGCTTGCATAGCCAATCAAGCCTGTCTCCAGTAATGGGGTCCAATGACACCTGTAGGACACTGAGCCGTTACAATGAGCTGGGGTGGTAAAGCTAAAGGGAGTGGACAGCCAGCTCGACACGGATCAATGTCCGTTGTCTTTGCCCGGAAAGGACAAATGTCATGGTCATCCAGGAATTGGAGATGAAGAGCTGCATGCACCTTTGCTTTTTAATCACATGTCATTTGATATTGGAAATTGGTCACAATCTTCCCTTGTGTGGTGGCCAGAAATGAGTGACATTTACCTTAAATCACCAAACACAGTTTGTCCTTCTAGCATTTGAGCCAAATGTAAAAAAAAAAAAAAAATACATCCAAGCCTTCTCCAATATCCTGTTCACACAAATGGGATGGTTTGGAAGTGACCTTGAACTCTTATAATGATAAAACGAGTAAACTCAAAAAAGTGATCTTGTTCTTCATAGAGAGGATTAAACATTTACACTTCTTCTGTGCACAATTTATTTCATACAATTCAGCTTCACTGAGAGATAACCGTAACTGTACATGGGAATAGCCTGAAGCTTGAGTTTTCTGCAGCTTTATCAGACGCTGGTCTGGGCTATCAGAAAAAAATAATTCACTTTGGAATTAGGAAATATGAACCAGTGTTTCCACCAATGACATTAAAGATTTAGGATAGTGATGGTTAATATCTAGGCTGTCCCAGAGGCTTACAGAGACAGACCAGAGATATATTGACGTCCCCGTCCCCCTGTGTAGTAAAGGCTGCCATAAATCATCAGCAGTGAGTCCCTCCTAGAGATTATGATGCAACGTAGTGTTTACCCCTCAAAGTGACGATCCGTTTATCCATGTACTTAAAAATGAATTTAGCAAGTTATTGTAAAGATCAGGTGAAGCAGGAGAAGAATCAGTTTTAGAAATAATCCTAATATTGTTTGGAATTTGCATTGCCAAGCTCCACCAAGGTGTGCTACCAAATACACTTTAAGGCTTGCAGACAAAGAGCCAGGGGGTCGTTTTATATCACTTCATAATATTCATGCTTTTTAATTCATGTTGAGTCATTATGCAAAGCAATGATATAATCAGTTTATTATAAAATTATCAGCATGAAATCTGGATTCCATTATTTCCATTTAGATGCCATTAAAAGTATTTACAGAAACCATTATTCTGATGTGCAGATTATATCGATTTCACAGAACTTTTCCAATTTTCACAAATCGTTGTTTTTCTACCGTTAGATCTGTTCGGAGTGACTGGGTTTTTGCTTCATAAACATTCATGGAAGATAACATCAGCAGCTGTTTGAACAGTGAGAGCTGGAGGGACAGTGGTAATAGGACTCATACAATATCACAATGCTTCAAACTGATTTACTCCCTCAAAAGAATTAAAAAAAAAAAAAAATCAATTTAGGAAATCATTTGATAGCCAGGATAAGATGCTGCTCCAAAGGAATGGCATCATGTGATGTTTGATTTGAGAAATAGATGGTCCTGGAGGATGGTGGGTATTCTATTGACTTCCTGATGTATTGTAATGAGCAATAAGATTCAAGATAAAGAACAGTGCACTAACACTCAACGCAGCTCAACTCTAACTAAAAATGTTCACAAACATGCTTTGGTTAATTTGTGCACATCAATAAATAAATGTTTGAACTTTTAAACACATCAGTGAGACACTTTAATTTCTGTCCATGCTCACGGAGTCCGCACTTGGTGTACTGCACTGAAAAAGTACGATTACTTAGAAGTGGAACACATGGAGAAGAGGCAAGGAAGTGAGAGACTGAAAGAGAATAAAAGTCGAAGGATGAAGCCCGGAGCACCAAAAGGAGCAAAGGCGGAAAAGGCAGATGCGGATGATTAACGATGCTTGCTCCAACTGGATGAGAAAATATGGGTGTTGTCTGGGCTCCACTGCAGAGGCAGCCCAGAGGGGGATATATGCCACTGATGCTGACCCGGCGGCAAGGGTCAGAGCCGACAGCAAAGCAGCAGCCCCTCGGGGCCCTGTTCCTCAGCAGTCAACAGTATCATCGCCTCTCCCTGTGTGCAGAGTAACTCTCAGCAGATGACCTTTCAAGAATCGCAGAGTTATCACCCCCGCCCCCTCTGTCTTTGATAGATCAGTGCAAATCAACTGCCATTAAGACAACACAGCAGCTCCACTGATCCTTTGAAATTGGATGATCAGCGGTGATACGATGGGAGACATCGCATCTCACCATATTTGCCATTTGATTTCTTAGTCTTCACGTGTTTGGTTGGAAAAAGTGATAATAAATCATTAGTGAAGGAGGGAAACACAATTTCATGGAAGCTGTAGCATCCTCATGAATAGGGGGAAAGAGTTGCTCCATCGATTGAGCTCTGCCTTTGAAGTTGATGGACCTTATTAATTATTAAACAGGATCTTTTAACGAGCTAAAGTGCCTTGACTTGAGGCCGCAGAACTATGTATAGCCCGAAGAATACTTTACACTAAAATTAATGATATGCAACTTTGAGTGCACAGAGCTGCACCTTGTGGCATCAGGGTCAACGCTTGTGTCTGCAGTGTTTAATTTTGACCTCTGAGTGTGCCATTTATGCAGCTGGGATATTACCCAAGGGTAATGCTGCTCTCCAATACACTGAATGACCAGTCTATGTGCATCTGTAAGATCATTTCTATGGACTTTCTTCAAGATTGTATATTTTATTTTTTTTAAATATATTGATTAACTCTCATGTGTGCAACGACTTCACAACGTTAGTCTTGAGTACAAGACAGTTAATTCAGAAGGGGTGAGGGGGCAACGATCAGTGAGTGTGTGTGGCAGCAGTCCTACGACGTGTTGTCAATAACAGTTGGCATGTCTTCTGCTTCACCAACGAGATTACACGCGTGCACTCCGATGTCCCAGAACAATACAGTAATCGGTAATTGTCTTCTGTGCAGTTCCATCTGACTTCCCTCTCTGCTGCTTTCCCTTTCTTTAGTCATCTCTCAGTTCCTCATCTCCATTCTATTTTCAGGTCACATCCAAAGCACATGGGTGGAGGCAATTCAAGAAAAATGGCCAACACACAAAGCAAAAGGAGCAGAAGTAAAGGGAGCGATGTAATTGCCAGACAACAAATGGGGGTTGTGTTTGGCTCTTAATGGCATGGAGGATTCAAAGGAACATAATTAAGGCTTTTTTTTAACGTTGTTTTCAACAAATAATTGTGACAGACGGGCACAATACCTGACAGCACAAAAGATTTGTGGAGGCGGCTGATTTATATTGTTACCACTGGGTATACCAAGCATCTGGGCTGTGGTTTAACTGAAAAAAAAACAAGTATTTTTGTGAATATTTTGGAATGGAATTACCCACTTACAAATGTGAGGCATTGTAAACATCATAGATTCAAACCTACTTTTGTAAAGGTAGAAGTGAGGATAGTATTAGATAGTATTTTATATACTCAGGGCAATGTGTATCCTTCCTTTCTAACATGCACACACGCAATGAGCGAGTGCCAGGAGACATGTAAGGAAGACAGTGGCTGGATTTTTCCATCTGTCCTCACCACATGCGCCAGCAGGACAAAATAAAATCCGGGTTTTGCAGAGATTGGATGTCACTTTTTTTCTCACAAACAAATCAGCTGCTTCTGGAGAATGTTTAAAAGTAAGTCTTGAAAGCAGCAGGACACTGGCTGCAACCAGCATGTGACTGTCCACATCCAACAGAAGAGCTTGCTTAACCAACATCAGTTTCACAAAAACACATCACTTTCTTGGATTATCAGCTGATTTGAATAGAATTGAAACATTGAATTGTTAAAACACAAGTGTTAACATAATTCGTCTTCGCCTGCAGCCTTTATGCAACAGTAATTGTCATTTTCTGTGTGTGACACCCCACGTAGGACTTCAAACATGTCCCAAACACATGCAGCCAGCACAGAAGCTCAATGAGGTCAGAGCAGAAATCGCCCGGCGCATGATTCCGCCCTCATTTACTTCCCTCTCATCCTGCACTTCACCAAACATGCTGCCTCCACCGCGGTGAGTTCAGTTAATTGAACGGGGGACAGCGAGCAGGTTGAAAGAAAAGATTAGATATAATGAGAGAAGAGCCTGTCTGCACAATTACAGCTTTAATTAAAACCAGGAAGGAAGCCAGAGCCAGCGGGGCCGCCAGCCAATAAATGTAAAGGTTATCTTACTGGTGGACAAACATGAGGAAGAAAATAATCACCGCTCTGAACAAAAGTGACGAGCATATGGCCAGTCTGGCCAGTATGTACATGCTGAAACACCTCAGTGGTGCAGCCAGTACATGATGATGATGGTGGTCAGTTCTCGTGGGTGTTGGGATTTGGATGGGTGCCTTTTCCAAATTCCAGTCCCCACAACCTCGTCCCAATAGCAACACCTAGCTATACAAGAACCAATCGTTGTGAAGCTCCTTACAATCAGTGTCGAGGGTGTTTAATTTAAACTCTATTGTCATTTTTGGGTACAACAAAAAAACATGACATAGTCTGTAATTAAGTGGAATTAAAACCTCTCAAACACAGCGGAAAGTGTCACAGAGGTAGGATTTAGAGCAGCGCACAATGAAAGATCCAGGGATTGACTGTGGTGTGGGTTTATGTAAAAGCTAGTGTGCTGCTTGGGCTATAGTGGGAGGCAGCGGTGGGAGCCTGCCAAGGCCCCAAAGGAGCTCAAGCCACGCGGAACACAAGCTTAGAAAGGGAAGATGTGGATCAAAAAGGGGGGATCCAGCTGTCGCACAGATAACTGAACAGCAAACTGTTAATTCATGTTCGCTTCTCTGATCTAAAGACTACTGCCTTCTGTCCTACATGACAGGGTATTGACATCCTGGAGGAAATCAACAAGACACGAGGCACACTGGAAGGTCTCGCTCATGCCCTCCCAGGAGAGCACAGTGCCAACATCTCTGTGTGAAGACAGTCCACTCAAATCAGTTCTCTATTTAAATCAGTTACGGTACAGGAAGAGTTTGATCAAACAAATCTAAGCTGTTGGCAAACTTCTCTGTTCTCAGACTGGTTAAGGAATATCTCATCGCTAAAGGATAATATATTTTCATTTTTCATGTTGAAGTCCAGTATAATATTCAATAAGACAGAGGTCTTGTGTTGTCACATTTACTTTGCTCCAGTAAAGCCGTGTTTCCAAGCATATTAATGTATCCACCATTTGCAGAAAGATAGAAACACAGACATCTTTTTTTTGTGGAAAGTATTTATCAGTTGATAAATTAGAAAAGCCTGCAGAATGGATTTAAGTGAAGAGAATCCAAGTGCTAAACCAATTACTCGAGGGCTCAGCATCATTTGAATCTTCATACATTAGGAACTGTAATTTGGATCTATAGAATCATCTCTTGACTACATTTTATCATCAGAACACGGGTTCCTGTCTGTCTAATCGGTTTTGTTCGTTCATGAGGAAAAAGGAAAAGCACTCAGCCCATCCGCCCAAACTATCCATTCCATCACAAGCTCAAATGGCTCAGAACCATGTGTAGGACTGCTGTGATGAGTAAACGCTAAAAAAGAATTGATGCTAGATGCCTGACAGGGAGAGGGAATAGAGCGAGGGAGACAGACATGAAGCATGGAGCCCCATCATGTGCAGTCTTTATTGACGCAGCACTAAATAATCCCCCATTCAACTCAATACTTGTGCTTATGTAGCAAACAGCCTTAAAAGCTCCATCTTAAATCTTTATGACCAGTGCTCTCATAAACTTCAGTACGAATACATGTCTCTGGGGAGGCTTGCTAACAGCGCAGACACACTATTTATCAAGAGGCGTACAAACCCCTGAACTTCAAAGAAGAAAGAGGTGCGAAGGAAATATACCACTCTTGTAAAAGTTGGACTTCAATTTCCATTAAATTCCTGTTCCAGTGGCTTTCGCAGGAGCCCATTAAGTTGTGACAATTAAGGAACCAAGATAAAAGAGCTCCTGTACAGACCCTGTTATATAGTTTAATACAACAATGGCTATCTAAGGTAAGCCCTGCACCCAAATGGCTCCTGATGCAATATCTCAGTTCGATTGTATTCCTAATAGCGAACATTTTAATTGTAGAAGAGCACAGATAGAAAATAATGACAGAATTCAACATAAAAAAAATAAAAAAAAGTTGAAGTTACTTCATCATCTCTCAAGTGTCTTATGTCAAGCCTCCAAAACTGAATTTAAATAACTCGGGGAAGGAGCGGCGTGTAGTCCGAGCTCTCAGTAACTGAAATTACAAGAAATGTGTGTCGCTTCACGATTGCATATCAGTCAAACTGTAATGAACCTATACATTTCCATATGATTGGGCGCATTGAGGGGACATTATGTAAATAAACTGATCATTACACGGTTGGGCTGCACAGCTTGTAGTACACTGAGT
The DNA here is from genome assembly GCA_016785235.1 of Pseudorhombus dupliciocellatus. Lineage (NCBI taxonomy): Eukaryota > Metazoa > Chordata > Actinopteri > Pleuronectiformes > Paralichthyidae > Pseudorhombus > Pseudorhombus dupliciocellatus. The sequence goes on from JAFBJW010000116.1 coordinate 762,260, forward strand.
AGATGCGACCCCAAGTCACCTTTGTTTGCCCCCTGCCAGCAATTTGCAAGTATGAGGGAGAGTCCGGCCAAGCGTGTCACAGAGTCAGGGCCAATGCCATCCACCCACACATAAATAAACTCATTAATAAAGTGGCTTACATGCAGTCTCGCATTCCATCAAAATGCAAAGTGCTGATTCCAATGTACCCTCAAGGGCCTGCTCCATATTCCACTTAATTATTGCCTTGGAATTTAGTGCCCTCTCTCTTACCCCATTCTTCCCCCTTGCTCTGATTTCCCTCCCCCACGATCCACGCTGCATATTCACCCTGACCCACTTGCTCAGCTTCCCCTTCCCCTCTCATTTATTCCTTAAAAGAACAGTGGAGAGAGAGAGAGAGAGATCATAATGGGTTAACATGAGACTTTTTCCCATCAAATCGAAGATGAAAGTACACAGAGACGGTTTGCAGGTGTCCCTGTGCTGCGAAACAAATCAGTGCATAATCCTGTAATCCTTCACCAAAAGCTGACAAGTTTGGGCAACAAGGAAGCCTGACAGGGCGACAAGGTCATTATTCTCCTTCTGTGCCAAAGAAGACCAGTTGCATCATTGTCATTATGAACTCTTCTAATATCAGGGTCACAAATTGGGTTTTCAGTGCAAGATAGATGTACTTCCCAAAACACACTGTCAAGGATTTCCCTTGTTCACTGTTTTTCTGTTATTTTGACAGTTCAATTAAATTTGCAGAATCAAAGAGTGACATCTATATTTTTAGTAGCTCAACTGAAGCCAAATTCACGATGGTGATCAGAACCCAAACATTTGAATACGTTAATTTCAGCTCCACAACAATATTGTTTAATGAAGTACGACAGCCTTTCAAATGGAAATTAGAAAAGAAGTGTTTCAGTTCACGTTAATGCTGTTTCCAATCAGCCTGCAGGACTGCAAGAAGATGATTTAATGGTATTCATATAGGCTTCCTGCTAGCACAAGGCATATGTTGTTTCAAACTCCAAAGTGTGACTAGAATATGATTCCACTCTTTCTTTATTTCACTGCCACCGTGGTAACGGAAGCTACAAATACACACACAAACACGAACACAAGGGAAAACATCACATCTCCTGCCAGGCATCCACCCACCTGCCCACCCATATACATGCAAAGCATGCCATTTATGCCACACACAATCACTACGCAGCGCGACTGTGTTTGTGCCAAACACGCGGCTGTGATGCGTGTGCAGCGGATATTACAGCAGAGCGACAGAAGCCGAACCCAGCAGCTGTTCCCATCTCCATGCCTGGGGGCTGATGAGGGGAGGCACGGAGACCTGTGACCCCAGATGTGCAGACTCATTCTGGGCAGAGGGAGCATCACAGGGTTGGCCTTTCTAGTCATGAATTATTCCACGTCCATGCCTCCATGACTACCTGTAGTCAGCTCTGTGGAGACTGAGTCAAGGGGCTTTGACTGACAAAGCCTTTGATCCCATAACAGCCATGCACTCTATGATCAGCGTCTCTCCGAAGGAGGGAAGAGACCAGAGCTCTCTTGACACGTTCTCCCAGTGAGCCCTTTCTCTTTTCCTCCTTCCATCGGAGTAAATCTCTCAGTCTTTTGTCTGAACTTTAACCATCTGTGTTTCCTCATGTCTTTGCTTTGCTGAATCCCAACATCGGCATCGTCTTGGATTGTCTATTTTTTATTAACTGAAGCACTGTGCTATTCAGGTCAGAGTGATGAGATGAGTATTACTTTAAATCTGAGCACTTCTTTGTGTCTACTACTGTTCAGCAGCTTGCACATGTTCCTCTTAGCAGGTAAATTGAAATGTTTTTCTGTAAGTGGGGTGCTGTGTTTAAGCTATTTGTTATACAAATACACACACACACACAAATACAATGCTTGGGCCACATGCAGTGAGTACCAAGGTGCCTCCGTAGGGAGGAAGCGTGGAAATGCTGCACTTGGCTGGAAATGGAGGTTTAGTTGGCCGGGCGTCAGCATTTCTCGCTGATACACAGATATTTTCAGCTCGCAGTCTTTGGTTTCGTTGTTTCTTCACTCGCATGTTAGCCCTCATCGCCAAAGGGCTACTGTCATAACCCCAGCTGCATAGCAGGCAGCAGGACAGGGCTAGAGGGGCACGGCTAGAGCTGCTGAAATGAAGGCTCTGCCAAACGCAAAGACAAAAAGGCACAGGGTGAACTGTGTGGGCATATGCTACCATTTTGGAACATTCATCTGGCGCAAACAAACTCCAAATGCACAGCGGCTCCTTCTTGAAACCCCTCCGCTGTGTTCTATTCAACTTTGCATTTGCACGGCATCATCTGTCACGCTCGTCATGAGCACCTCAATCCTTGGGTAATCTCATCTGCGCATCAATGGGACTATCTCATTTCAACCACGACCGTCTATAGCATGCCAATGATTACGTCACGAGAGAGTCACAAAGCATCATCCATCCCACCTGGGTGGCTTCCAACACAGCTCATTTCTTAGGGACATGGAGAAACCTGTGCACGAAGAATCAATGACAACATTACAACAATTACAAGGCGCTCTTTTAGCATGGAGATTAAAGATATTAATATAATTTTTCATCTAGACTAAAGAGTTGCCACACATGAGCTGGAAATGATGGGCTCAGTTTTGCAGATGAGGAGGGGTCAAGTACAGTGTAATGCAGCATCCCAGTGGAGTTATTATGTTTATAATGCCAGTGATAAGTCAGGGATGATGCGGTCTGTTTTTATGACTCCACACCAAGCGTCAGCTTAGCAGTAGTAAAGCTTGCCCTTCTTTCAGAGTGTGCGTGTCTGTGTGTGTGTGTTTTTGTTTCAGCCTCAAGGGAAAAGATACAGAGGAGGATGGGTTCCTAAATGCAGAACGGAAACAACATTAATAATTCATCCCCTTTAAGTTGAGTGAATATAATGTGCGCACGCATGCATGCTCAGAGATGATACACAAACAAGAGCGTCTAAAGATGCCGTTGTAATTCCTTTATGGGTCTGGCAGCTGCAGCAAGCATCCACTGGATTTCAAAGTAAAAGAAACTTGTGAGATTCTGCATGAAAGTTAATGAGGCAGAGAAAGAAAGCGAGAACATGGCAGGGGGAGGAAATGAGAGATAGACAGAGCGCAGGTTGGTGTGCTGATCCAATGTGTCTCTGTCCCCCTGGGAGCACTAAGCCTATTAGCTAATAAAGAGAAAGTGGATGGAAACAAGGCAGAGGTGGCCTAATCAGGTTGGCCTGAGGTGTACAGGCTTAAGTAGTAGTGGCTTGAGACCCCGAAATGTGTAAGACAAGGTGCTCTCTCACAGTTAGTGGGTCTCCACGTCTATCCTGAATCTGACACCGATGTGGAAGAACAAAGTATCTGCTTTGCCAGACCCCAAGGAGCTTCTCATTTAATTATTGTAGTAGCCTGTGATGGTCAGTTCCAGAGTTTCCATTTTCTCATTTCACCTGCAGAGCACACAGGGTAATAGAAGTGAGACCACAGTGAAGGGAATGGAAACAAGCCTTGAAACACATGAGGAGAGGAGAGAAATATAGATGAAGGGACCCTGCTTCTGATCTATGGTCGTAAGGACTCAGCAGTATGAAAGGCACAAATGGCTAGATAGAGATATCTATTTGCCACTATCTGACATCATGAGATGGAACTAGTACAGATCACACTATGCATGTCTAGTGAGATCATAATGCACACAGGATGTCTGGAATTAAAATGCATATCTGTGTTGCCCTATATTGTACTGAGAGACACACTTCCTGGGGCCACCTTGCTAGGCAAAGAGAATTCCATCATAAACCAATTATACATAAATGTCAGCTGATAAAGATAAGACCAGTACAAGTCAGCATAACTGATTTAAAAATGACCTACTTTTCAGTGTGTCCTTTTCAAATACTCATGCTAAATCAATAACCGTACGGTGGAGCACTGAAAGCATACAGGATCAGTTCAAACCTGCCTTCATCAGCACTGTTGTGTGAAATAGGTTACACACCCGTTAGGGCTGCTGAGAGGTGCCAAGGTGCAGGCACACAATCTATAAAATAATGGACAGACAGTATGCCAAACACAAGCCAAGACCCAGACAGTAATGTTCAGACAGATCTGCAGCAAACAAACACTTTCTGAGTGCAAGTCAGGGTTGTGTGACTGCTGATGCCCAGGCAACACAAATGAGGGGAAGGGTGAAGAGGGCCAGAGGAAGAAATGTCTGAAGAGGAAGTGTGCATAGATTTAGCTAAGCCTTGGGACCAAATAATATCACTGGCATTAAAATAGCATGACTGAGGATTTGTTATCAATAATGCATCCATGGACCACAGTCCAGACTATGCTGACAAACTAATACAATAATCATGGAAGTGTGCAGCAGACCCAAGTAAATTGACACCTGACAAGCCTGTCACTATATACACAGGTTTAGCAACACTCGCGGTATCTAGTCAGATAAAATCTAAAATGATATGTACTCAGAAAATCCAGGACAAGCCTGCCCACCCAACTACTTAAAAGACTGCAGCCTGCACCATGGACAGCAATGTATTACTAATTCTGCCATGTGTGCATTAAAACACGACTGGAGAGGAAAGGAGAATTAGCTCTGACACACAACAGAAAGAAAAGCACATAGCACTTCCAACTCAGAGGCAGGAGAAAGTACTCTGGGATATCTGGCAACACGATGCATATTTTAATAGAAGCAAAAAGCAAAAAAAAAAAAAAACTCCATCATATTTATGAATCGGAAGTCCGTGCCACTGTGAAGAATTTGTCCCTGCATGCTCCTTTAAAGTAAAACCCTTTGAGACCACGCTTCCACGCTTGGAATCTGTGAATAATTTTGATGTGATGAAACAGGGGACGGCAATAGAAGAAGAGCTTTCCAAATTTTGAATTTCGGAATGATGATGGATTTGGTGTAGTCTCTGGAAAAGGAGACTGCCATTAAAAATTGACACGGGTGTGTCTGTGGCAGACGTTTCATGTATTATTTCAAGTGGAATGAAGAACTTTTATATCAGCAGATGGAAATTAATTATTGAGGGGCCTTAACCATCCCCTTCCCTCTCCATCTTCTCCCTCCCATCTCTTCATCTGTCCCACTCCATTTCCAGAGTGGCAGTGGGGTCCACTGAGGACCTGTGAGTGCACTAATGCTTTGGCCACACACTTTTCTTCTGAATTCATTTGTACAGTGAAATCTGATGAAGTGCACCGCGATTCAACTCACGTGCCTGATAGATAAACAGTACGTGCACGTTGTGTGGAAGGCATTTCACAGAAGACTTCACATTTAAAATCACATGCTATCAGTAAAATGATATCCTGCATCTCAACACTGTAAAAGCAAGCGTTGAGAGAGCCAGGTTGGATTCCCACCAACGTCTTTAACAGGCAGCTTAATGCTATCGACTTATGCTATAATGGTGCTTAGAGCAAGAACAGATGAGGAGCGTTTTGGGTTGTGTGTCTGTTTCTGGGTAGAGGCAGTGCTGTATTATTTATTATCTGTATTGTGAAGCATAATGGCAGTGACATCATTCCCATGTATTAACACCCACAGTGACCCCAGTGTCTGCTGGTGGTGGTTTGGAGCCTGCCAGGCTATAAACAAACAGTGTTGGGCATGACCCAATCAGTTGCTAATGGCTGAAGGGTAAAGGTGAGCTTGAAACACATTTTATTATGAAATTAGTCTTCACCTGGCAAACTGTTTCTCATCTATTTCAAAGCACAGCCATCAGTATGTGCTACACCCAGGCCAAATACAACCCACAAGGCCTCGTCATAACAGGTCGTTATTGTGCCATATCATCTAAAGTTGTAGAAACGCCAATGGTCAGTTTATTATTGAGCTGCAAAACCACAAAAAAGAGATAAAAGCCTCTGAGGAAATGACTCTGAATGGAGTCCAATATATGACTTTATATTCTTTAACATCATTAAGTGTTGTGTGCACGAGGATGAGGAGAGTCTTTACAGTCTAGCACTCACACAGTGTTTCTATGGAGACACAGTCTGAAGGAGACCTTCTCAGAGAGATTCTTCACCATGGACATCCACACAGCTTTCAAACAACACTTCAGCAGCGGCATTACTGCCATGCTCCCTCCATCACACCTATGTTACATTGATTGTAAGCAACTGTCTGTTGATAGTGCTCGCCTTTATGACAGTATATCTTGAATTGATTTTTTCCCTCAATGCATCCACAGGCCAAAGCACTCCTGGCTGTCACATTAATGCCTTTTTCCTGGAAGTTCCACTGCTCTTGTTTCTGGGGTATTTTTTCCTGTGTTTTTTTTGGTCATTATCTTTCCACCTACAGTGTGTTTTGTATGCTTAAAGCATTTGTCACACTCCACTTGATGTGATAGTAGGGAAAAGTAAAACTTGATGAAACATGCCCATGAGGAACCATGAATAATTCCATGAATAATGACTTTTTTCCCACAAAACATTTGTTTTTGTGATCTGTGAGCTTGTATTTTAAGATGTGTTCAGCTCCCGCACTGTTTCCATCTTACAGATTCATTTCCATTTGAAGGGATGTCAGAGCAAACCTCCGCTTTCTTCTCCCCATATTTGAACTACCAGTGACTCACTTCATGACTTTTTGACTTAATCAGACACCTCCTATACGATTCACCCCATCATCTCTGAACACAATGCAAACATGTTCTACCTTCCCTGTGGTCATATTATAAAGCTAAACACTGTACTATGTCAACCATACAGAACTGCATCTTTTGAAACATGGTGCTTATTTATGGACTTTGCAGCTAATTCACCGCACTGCACCTCCCTCAGTCCCAATCGACTGCGGCCCTATAAATTTTATTCTGCTCATTTCTGATCTATGTGGACTTTCATTCCATAGTGCTGCAAATTATTGACAGAGGAGACTGAGTTACACTCCATTTCCATTCCTTGAAGTCCGATTAGCCTCAGCCTGTTCGCACTGCTTTCACCATTTGTGGAATTGTAAACAGTTTTACCATGAGCAGCTTGGTTGATACACAGAGAAAACAACAGGACACTCGACAATCTGCAGGTGAATCCTTCTACAAAGCACCAAGCTAACTATATTGTGTTTTTGACAACCACCTTCATACAAATCCATGTTTGTTATGTGGCCCAATAAAGCTGCTCATTCATTCATGCAAATCCTTCCCTGCTGGAGGAGTCGGATTAGAGGGGCAGAGGAAGTCTGACTCTGTGGATGTGGGGGTACTAAAGATGATGTCAGCTCGGTAACCTGAGCCTCTGGCCAAACATCCCCAAGTGGAGGAAAGAAGGGATCAATCCGTGGGTTCTGTTACCGAGTCTGCATTGGTAATGTCGTGAGATGATCCCTACCTATTGGTGACTGAATAAAAAGCAAAGCCTACAGAGGAGGGCAGAGTAACACATCACAGGAATGAAGTGCAAGAAAGGAATTTCACTATTGTTTGTGCAAACTTTGCAGCTGACTATAACGTCCCTCCTAAAATAAACATCCAGATGCAGCCATCAAAGTCAATAATTCCTCTTTTGCCTCAAAGGTAAAAACTATTCCTATCACCTGCCTGCTGCAGGTACACAGTGAAGTGATGCCTCTGGATTGAGCAAATTATCCTGCACACTCAAATGTCAACATGAATGTGCAGCCCACAGCCACACACACAGACAAGCTTGCATGCACTGCAGGGTGAAACTTAACACTGCCCCATCTGAGCCCGTGCAAAAGTGGTGACAATGGCTCCTTTAGGTGGATAATAGAAAGAGGAGTACTTACAAGTTCTTATCTCCCTCTCCGTCTGCAGCTTTCACTCTCCCTTTCTGTCCCTCATCCACCCTCGTCTCAGCCCTGTTGCTGCTCATGTAGATGTGTGTGTTGGGAGAAACCTGAGGAGGATCCATTCCACTCTGATCAGTCACCCATTCTGCAGGCTTGAGTGTGCAGGCTCATGTAAGTGTGTGCGTGTGCACGCTTGTCTGCCCTTTGTCTAATGGAGCCAAATAATTTATCATTTGGATATACTATGCCATAAAACTACCCCCGAGCGATAACCCTGGGAAAAAGGCAAAACTATGGGTATAGAGACCATAGTTCTGACTGCATGTGCAGAGCGTTAGAGACAAGGGCTCATAAACACACAGCCCTTCTCTAACTAAGTTATAGGATCTCTCTCTTTGTCCATTAGCCCGGTAATGAACCACTGCCCTTTTATGACTTCCCACAGCCGTACACATTTCACTATCAGTATCTATCAACTGCTTTTTTTTTACCCATCAAGCACAGGAGGGGATGTTGGAAAGCTTAATAATGAAACAGATGATTGGTATTTTCAGAATGTGGCAGTGTATTCTTTATGGTACAATATATATAAATACTACAGATGGCGAATGTGTGTGGTGCATTCTACTAAAGAAATGCATTCAATAATTAAGTAAAGCGCACACAAAAGAATATTCTTAATATCTTAGACATTGTTTCATTTGAGACAAACTGTTGTTATGTTTTCATTGCTTGAACACAAACGCAAATCCATTTAGCTGATAGGTCTTGCAAAACATATTGCTCCAGAGACAGCACATAAAACTTTAAGCATGGCTTAATCACGAGTTGTTGTGAGAGAGAAAATGTTTTTTGGGGGGGGATTTGGACAAAACAGACCCTTTAAGCTGATGAGTACTTGGGCATCATTTTACAGAAATATAATGGCATTGCCAACAAAACCTTGGCAACAAACTCTTTTCACTAAACCAAGTGCCTTGTTTACAGTACTTCAAGTGATGTTTGACTTTCTTAACCCAGCTGGGTGCACTTTGATTGAATGTACCCTGTGTAGCTGAGTGGCGTTCCACAACCATTTTTGGCATGAGTGCACTACACTGGAGTCAGCAATAAGACGAGCAGATCAATGGCAGCCGCGTAGATCGCCTGTGTGCGTGTACATGCACGAGAATTCTCCCTGCCATCAATCAACAGCTGGATAGCTGCTTATTCTGCCCTAAGACTACATCAACTCCAGCGACTCACCGTGGGAGAAGGGCTCCAAACCAACATCGATACACAGCATGCTGAGACACAGGGAGAATGACTGATTGAATGAAACCCTAGAGTGGTATTTGAGAGCAAAGCCTCTGACAACAGCTCCGGCTGTCAGGCTTCCAAACAGACACAAAGCCTCAACACAAAGCTCCAAGGTTAAAAGGAAGAGAGAGAAAAAAAAAACAAGGATGATTTTGTTTGAATAAATATTATTACTAATTGCTGGGAGGTGAAAAAGGCAGACAGCTCATTTGTCAAACACACCAGTGTGAGGGTGTAAATATTTTCAGCTACAATGCTCGCTTTTTAAATAAGCCGAATAACAGAAAATCCACTGGTGCCACAAGTGTCTCTTTTGACTGGGGGGACACACGTCACTACTGATCGACACAGTGGGAGCGGAACAAATGACCTTTACATTTCTAAATCAGGTGTTATGGTTTCTTAGATGAAACATTCAAGTACAGGTCTCCTGCTACACACTAATGGATGAGTACAATTAAATTTAACATTGTATTTGCATCCATGAATTGTTTCTTTCCAGAGTCCATTAGGATCAGATTGGGAAAGATCATATCACAAATATTAAATGTGGGGAATTATGAATGAGATGTGATCCTCTCTGGTCTCAATGAAGTGATTCTATTGTGGGGAAAACAATTGAATTCACATGAGACTTACTGTAAAACAAAGACGGGACTTCATGCACAGTCCCATCTAATTGTTGGGTTCAGCAGTGGATTTGCTCCTCCGTGTTTTATTCGTACGCAGATTATGTTCTTATTACCCTATTCAGGGGCAGCCCATGAAGCCCATGCTAATTTCTCCCCCGTCTGGTGGCGGAACAATGAATTTTCAGTACCTGTGCCAAAGATGGAAAATATAGAGAAACCAAGACGTTAAGGATGCATCGCTAATCCTGCCTCTACTCTGATTTAATCCCACAGAAAATAATCCTACTTAACTGTAAGTCTTCTGAGGTAAAGCAACACAACAACAAATGAAGGCGACAATGAGCTGAGAGTTGCTTCTTTAAAGGTCACATGTGTTTCACACTGCAGAGTGACCGACTGCACATGCACAGTGAATCTGACAGTAAATGAGCACATAGTCGAGAAGCTTGAAACTTTACTCATTTCAAATTGTAGGAAAAGGCAATGATTGTAAAACAACGCATGCTTCATCCCTGTGAATCCATCCAGTAATTTATCACGAGCTTCTTTTTGAACTGCAAATTAATTTCCCTTATCTCTAGCTGTGAAGCTGCCGCTCAGGTACTGTAGCAGTGCTGAGCCTGGGTATTATCCAGTATTTTAAAAAGGGGTTTTGGCTTTAGATCCAAAGAGCACTTTCATAATCCAATACTTATCTGAATAAGTCATATAGCTTTCAGCCCTTTTATGCTGTACTTAGCAATTACATCTGCATGTTGAACACGTCTGAGGCTTATATTTGTCTGCAGCATTAGAATTACATTCCCAGCAAATCAGACGATCACACTGTACCTCAGTTTTAGCAAGAGTGACTGTTCCGTTCCTGATATAATGGACCGTTGAAGTGCTTGATATCCATCCTCTGCTACAAAAACTCTCTTCCCAGCTAATTGTGGCCAATGAGTCTTCAGCACATACATATTCATCCCAAATGACAATAACAGTGGACCACTGTCGCTATTTCACTTTATATCTGCTGCCATAGATGTCAGTCCTGTCCAATTATGCAGCATCACAAAGACAAATAAAGCGCTGTGTCCACTTAGTTGGAATGGTCTCTAAAAAAATAATCTGAAGTGGAAATCTTCTGTCTTCTGACATACATTGAAAAACTGGCATTGTGAATACTTTTTGGGTGGATCCTATTTCCAACAAAGGGTTATTTATCTCTCATGTTTATCAATAGAAGAGTAACAGCTATTACCAATGTTAGAAAACCATCCACCAATATGAGGGGTGTGGTTCGACCATGGTCCTCTCCTGTGGCTGCTCCATGGCTAACTAGCTGCCCGAGTCACCCTAGGACTCCACCCTCGGATCAGACATGAAGCTGAAAGCCCTCGAAGGTAACTTCTGTCTGGTGGACGCCTTTGTTGTTGTGCTGCCAGCTAACTGCTATGCAGCATCACAGGGGACTGGCACCGAGAACCGACAGCGGGAGAGCGGTGATGCCCAAGTTCACTCACAGTGACAGCTAATGCCTTTTGAAAAAGTGGCCACAATGCCACCAAAGGGAACTAGGGGGGATCGGCAGTGAAAAGTTCAGCCGTCTCATCTCAGTTTACCATCGCTCCCCGTGCACTAATCTGACAGCTGCTGTACGACAGCCTGCCTGGGAAGCCTGTTTCTTTCCATGCCCTCTTTTCCTCTTTATCTCAACATATAAACTTTCTTTTCCTCCCCTCCACTGCTCTTACATTTCCTCTCAATTTTGCTGCCTCCGCCCCTCACTCTCTCTCTCTCTCTCTCTGTGTCTCTGTCTGACATCGGATCAATGCCACTTCTTCTTCGTGCTGCCAATGAATTAAAGTATAATGACAGCTGACTAGAGGGTTAAGTAGAAGGGGAGAAAAAAAACATTGTTAATTTATTTTAGTCGATAAGCTATGACATGTTGGATGAGGTTTTAGAACATGTTTTTTTAAAGAAAGAATCACATCCTCAAGGGAGGACAGGCCTGAAACCCTGTCAAATAAATCTATGGTCTGAGTAAGACATACTGACATGGAATAATTAAACAGGATGGTAGGACTACGCCAAACAATTTACTGGTAAATCAACTGCCGTCACCATGTATCCTGACCAGCCCTGCATTACCTCACACAGTTTATTAAACTGATTGAAAGGTTACCTAAGCTAAGTAGATTGGGTATCACACCCGCTGATTGATCAATTCATTGAGTTGATTGATTTTAGGGGAGCTGTGCCACAGTTTCCAGTCTGAAAATGCTGATGCAGTGCAGTCTCGTACGGAAGCAGTCAGACCACGCTGATTTGTTCATTATTGCCTCTGATGAAAAAGCACCTCAAGTGCACACCCACAGGATGTATTTACAGGAGGACCGGGCCATTTGCACCGGGAAGAATAAATATCAAATCCTACGATGCAAGTACTCCACATCCACCGCCTTCTTTTTTTTCCCCTTACTAGCTCTCAGCCCATCAGAACTATCCAATGAGGGACTGCTGACAGGATGTTGCCTATTGGAACCTGGGATGGTGGAAGTCTTTAACTATGATGTGTCATCAACATGCGCCTTCAGAGCAGCTCAGCAACTGGAATCTCCCCTTCCGCTTCTCCAATAGTCAGCTAATTGAAGATGAGGGACTGGTGATTAATTATCCCATCCCAGTGCACTGTTTACGTAGATGATCGCCACTGATGAGGGGTGATTAAAATTGAACTGCCACTCATTTTCAGGCTCGGTGTCAAGCATTGTGCAGATATGTTGATATCAGCGTTTGTGCAACTCCCCCTACCACTGGTGCCAGTCATAAAAACACTGCTGCGATTCTGTCACGCCAGAAATATCACAGGGAACGAACAGAGGACCTGCCAACGTGCTGAGCTGACAGATGATATGGACATGTTTCACTCAGAAGGAGCGGTTGGCATCTGTCTCGTGGCATTATTCAAGGCTAACACAGCAGTGTGACTATATGGATTAATTAAATGCATCTGTTCTGGCAGATTGCACCAGGCACTGAAATTTTCGTGTTTAATTCACAAAACAAAAGAGATCAAAACTGTATAACTAAATCCACTTGCATTCCCTGTAACATTAGGGCTAAAAACAGACTGCACAGACAAGGGACATCTTCAGGGGCAACAACTCGACTTGCCACAGGAGATATTTTGTTCAGTTTGCCTTGTGAACACATGTGCACCCAGATGATGGCTACACAGAGAGGACAGGTGTTGTGCCACAGTCTGTCCACTTGCTGCAGTGTGAGCTCATCACAGGAACACGCAAAGCTCCTTAACCCAGACGTACGGAGGGTTCGCTCTGGGTGCTGCCATTGGCCATTCAAAATATGACAGACAGATCAATGTGTTGTGAAAGAGAGTTTTTGAGAGAAAAGCAAAAGAAAATGTCAGGCCATAATCGAACTGGCAGGCTGAACATCCTGCATTTATAAATGATCTTTAACAATATAAAGACAGAGGAAGGAACAGCCATATCAGCTTGTGTGCAGATGGATGGATTCTTACAATCTTCTTCAATCTGCACATGATGGCCAAAACCAGAAGACCGGAGTAGACTGTGGCCTGGCCGTTGTTTTTAGTCATTAGACCTGTGATGACTGTGTCCAGGACCACACAGGAAGGGACTTAACGCCCAAACGGCGGGCAGCCATGATGGCTTGCTGCATATCATATAAACAGATCAGTCATTTGCCAAAACAAACAGTGCCACATTGTGGTTGACGCAACCGGGGGGGGGGCGTGTTAATTTGGTATACTTGGGCCCATTATTGGAACATTAACATGCAGCACTTCATAAATACCCTCAGCACAAACACAACATATTAAGCCCCTTCTGAAGAACTACACAGGCTCCGAACTCCGTCATTACCACACCCACGCAAATGGAGCAGATGTTTACGGTTATGAGCATTTTCATTTTATTCTGTTGTATTTATATGTTTGAGCAATATCTTTCAGTCATGTAGCATTCAAGGAGCAACAGCATTTACTGCATTCAGTAAAAAAATAGAAAAAAAACAGACAGTTGAAAAAGTAAACTGTCCATATCCTGTTTCTCACATTTTGCATGCATATGGTCAAATTGTAAATAAAATCTCAAATAATCATTAAAATAGTTTAGAGCAAACTTTATCAACAACTGCATGATGTACATAGTTTTTAAATCAACCAAATTCCAAATTTAAATTCTGTTTTCCACATATCGCTTCACCCTTGATTGCATGCTCTTTTTGGACTCTACTTCTGAAGAATATTCTTTTGATAAATTACTCAACATTACATTCAAATTTGAATTTCACTCAGACGGACACTGTCCTACAAAAGGACAGACAGAGAGACGAGAGCATATTCTGATGTTGTAAGTGCTGGGTGCAAAACAGTTAAACATAGACGCTGCCTGTGAGAGACGAAATGCCCCCTAAGCTGCATTTGCCTTGAAATAAGATAGTGTTAAAACAGACTCTGTGGGAGAGGAGATGCACAACAGACAGTCGGAGAAAGCACAGAGAGGAAGAGAGGGAAGGATGGAGAGGCTGCTTTTTAAGAGAAAGCCAGAGGGACTATATAAAGCACAGGCTTTTTATTTGAGTATTTGAATATTATTTGAATATCAAATGATAGCAATTTTCTCTGCCTGTCTCTCCAGCAGGACTCACTAGCACTGAGTGCTTTTGTGGAAGTCACAGTTACCACAGTGAATTTAAGCTCCACTTTACATGTCCCCACTGACAATCAGCTCCAATCTCCTGCCCTGCCTTTCTCCCCCTTCCTCCCCATCCTCTTCCCTTTTGCCTATCCTCCTTTTCCTCCTCCTTGGCTCCTCATCTGAGTGTCATAACTCCTTGTTAACACAGCTAAATGAATATGTTATCATTAAAATGGTACTAGAGGGCTCAAAGTGAGTTAAGTGAGTTAACAGCTTTATAGTACAAACAAGATGTGGTGGGGTGTGAAGGCGTAAAGTGAATATATGTGACATCATAATTCCCCTGTGACTCAACTTCCCCCCCATCACGTTTACCCAACTAAGAGGTTTCACATTCCCTTATAAGAACTGACGCAAGTTGTGTAACTCAGTTTAATCCACAGGTTAGATTAGCCCACTCATGCAGGACCATTCATATGAGGGAGCTTGATAATCACAAACATCCAGTCCACACAGCACAGGAGGATGACCAACACGGCAGCTTGTTAAATTATGCACATGCATTTATCGGCTATGCTGTGGGGCTTTGAACGCTCAGCGTCCTTAAGAGCGGGTGAGTCTGCACTGAAACCCAAACCACAGCGGTGTCTCGACACTGTTCTCGGAAAGGCTCCCAACCCATCTATGATTTAATCCTCATTATACACGCCGACATCCTCCGCAGTGCCACCGCTTCGAACCACAGTCTACCAAACCGATTGTGGGCCATTACAAGTGAACGTATTACTGCGGCCGCATTGTGTGAGGCTAAAATGTGTCTTAAGCACATTTTGTGTGATCTGCCGCTAGGCTGGAAAGCAAAAAGACAGTCGGTGAAAGCAGCCAATAAGTGAATGCAAAGAGCAGGGGCATGCAAATGCAGATTCCCTGACACATCCAGCAGCAGAGGAGATGCCTATAAAACAGAAAATGCAGCTGAAAGGAAGTGTGAGGGAATCTGATGGGTGGGCTGCAGTATTATCTCAGAGTGATGTAGTACAGCGCACACAATTGATCGTGGAGGCAAAGTGCTGCTTAGCTGATATCCCTGAGTAATGGCAAATTTGCATATATTTTTCCTCAGTCCTCAGGTGGCAATGCTAGACTATGCTAAACTGACAGAAGCTCGATTGAAATAAATGATAGTGCCCCTGCGTATGTGAGCAAGCACTCTGCGCTGTGTGCAAGCACGACTCTGTGAACATGAAAACTGATCTGTGCCCATATAACTGCAAAACCGTACATTAAAAAAAAAAACAAACATGTTTGGCAGTTTCAACACAATATCTTTGCTTGGCAATACACACAGATGTTTCCAGGCTCCCTACGTGCCCCCAAATCTCTGATTGATGGACGTAGCCGACAGCTGTTAAACATTTACACGGGGCCTCGTGAGGAAGCAATCATCCACACATCAAGTGGTCTGACGTAAATCTAGCATCCAGACACACACACACATGCACACACGTGCCTCACGGCCCCGATGAGACAACCTCAAAAAACCAAACATGATGAGCATCAAAGCAAAATCCTCATCCCACATAAATATACATCTAGACCATCTTTAAAAAGTGTTCAAACTTAGACATGCATGTGACCTCCTTTCACGAATAATGAGCAAGCAGTGTTGCGTTGGAACTCAGCATGCCAGTAACATTAGGCCATAAGGCCTGGGCTAATTCAATTATAAAGCCTTCACATACCAATGGGCAGCAGCTACGCAAGAGGCCCCCTACACTCAGAGACGTCCCTTCCCGGAAAACAAGAAAAGACGATGATTCGACCCCGCAGGCTAAGAGCCGTGAAAACTCATGCATCCGCTCACTCGCTCACTCACACACACACACAGAAAAATATCAGCGCTTCTACTTTCTGCACACACTGAAACACGGTGAAGCGAATGCAGGCGCAGTGCAACACCTAAATAAGATGACCAAGAGTTCACAGAGGCAACCAGTGACGCAAATATTCAGAGATGATTGACCTTCTAATTTGGCACCGCTGGGCATGTTTTACGTTCAAAATGTCGCTTGTCCAGCCATGACATCACTGATGAGCCACAGCAGCTGAGCCACTCGGTTTGAGGCACTGGAAATTCTCATAACACCCAGTTGTGTCCTTTGTGGTAAATGACTGCCAGCTCACCGCTGGAACAAAACAAAGCCATTCATCCTGAGATGAGGTACAGTCACTGGGGAATGTTTGATTCCCCAAATTATACTGTAGAAACAATTCTGTTCAATCGATGTCTGTCTTCAAGAGCCCAAACAAAACTATATTACTGTAATGAGTCAATGTGATTTTAAAAAAATGACCATTCAAAAGTAGACACTATCAGTCCTTGAATTCAGATTCAGTCCTGTAAATCCCATGACCTAAATCCTCACGTTTTGAAACATTGGTAGGCAACAAGAAACCAAACACTCTTGGCACTTCACAGAGAGGCTATTCCTATGTGTACGTCCCAGCAGACAATCTTCGAGGACAGGTTGCTATTTGAGCAACAACAGCCAAAACAACCCAAATAAAAGGAAGAGCAATAATAAATGGAATAAGTCATGCGTGGTTCAGCTGTCACACACGTGTTATGGAGCCTGTGCATCTGCCTGTGCTTGTCTTGTAGGAGGGGCTCAAGACAGAAAGCCTCCTTCCCATAATATTGAATATGTGCCACAACTGAGAGTGTATTTGTTTCTTTCAAGTGCTGCAAAGAAAAATGAGGAAGGAAATACATAAATTAGACACTGGCTATGTTCTTTGAACTGAACTATGCTAACCAGGGACAGACAGCAAAGGAGACAGATCTATTAGCAGTTTCAGAGATGCATGCAGCCTCCAGCTCACTCTGACTCCACCCCCCCCCTCCCCCCCCCCCCCCCCCCCACCCCCCTTCTCAGGAGTCAGAGGCTAGGAAAAGGCCTGAAGGACTGAGAAAACTGTGCTCTGCAGTAAGCAGTAACATGTTTAGCATTTAACACTGCACAGGAAGTAAAGGTCTCTGCCGTGAGAATTAGCTCCTCTCTCTATCTGCACTCGCTTCCTCCACCTCTCCTCTCTCCCTTGGCATGAACACGGTCTATGAGTGATACGTTCCTGCTCACATTGCATCCAGAGGCATATTCCGTGCCGTCTTGGCATCGTGTGACTTATTGTCTCTCTCCCTGCTGGCCCTCCTCCCTCTCTCTGCTCTCCTCTTAATGGGAATGGATGATAGCTACATTCTCCTCACTCCTCCACATCACTAGCCACAATGGACCAACTGCCCCCGCACCCTGCAGCTCACCATCCCATCCCCAGAGTTCTCAGGCGGGCAATTTGACGCAGCACAGTCAGTGGAGCATATGAATGAAGGACAGGATGGTTTGGTAGCGATACGCAGACAGAGAAGGCCGACAGAGCAGAGAGAGAAAATCCTCAGCCCACATGCAGGATTCATCTGGGTTTTATTATTACCATGGGACCTACTTTTTCCCCAATCTGTGACTTGGGCTTGGAATTTCTTACAAAATTAAACGGCTAAAAGGTATGTGCACTGTAAAGGACTATTTGAGGAGGTATAACACATTCCTAGGGTCATGATTTGAATTCAAAACGCACAACATTTTCACCAAATTGCTTATGAGCCCCAGCTTGCAGAACTATTTGGATCTCCCCAGGAAATGTGTGCGAGGGGTGAATTCAGCTGCCACCTGTTTTCCTGCCTCCATAAACAAGAGCATTTGCCATTCCCAAGGCCTTAATAAATTCATTATAGCAGCAGGGAGTGGACTGGGGGGGAGAGATAACCCCTCCGTCCAACTCCACTGACAGCCAAGGTGAGCCAATGTCAAACCACAGGTTGCTCTCTGCGTCTGTCGCTTTTCTTGGAAGACTCTTACCATGTTAAGTGGAAAGAGGGAAAAATGTTCTCTCGCCCTCTTCCTCCCTTAACATTTCCCCCACCCCCCCAATACCAAATTGTGTTCCATTACCTCGCCTCATTCTCTCTTCATTCTTCTTTTTTATTGTTATCACTTCTCTTTCACCTTCACCTAATTTCGTCACTCCCTTCTCACTCGTCCTTCTCCCCTGACTCAATACCAGCCTGGGCCTAGCATTGATTGGGAGCTGTCTGCCCTCTTGACTAAGAGCACTTTGCCTTTTGTAATCTGTCCCGCTACACAATGGTGACATAACTAATAATGGCTCCATAGTTAACAGGTATACACACACAGATAGGGTCACTGGAGAGGAGCTGATGACCGATTAGATTCTTCTTCATGAGGGTAAGCTTATTCTCTTAAGAGACAGAATGGCTGGATACATATTTGGTTACTGCTGCACAAGAACTGTCAAACTATGATGTCCCTTTATGCATTGAGACATTAAACCAGCCACTAAAGCTCATTCAAAACCAATTGGAAATGTTCAAACGTGTTATCAGTGCAACAGCCTGACAAATGCCAGCATGCAATTGCAACTACAAGGTCACATCTACAGGCTAGTGCCTCTTAAAATGTGTTCAAAACAATACAGTTAGTTAGGTTTCATGCATCAATGCAACACGCAATTTAATTGGTCTCATTCCCCTTCAGGGTGTTAATGTTTAATGTTCACTGATGTGTACAAAGTGCGGAAACAAGGAAGAGAGGAGATACAGAAACAGATAGCATTTGTCAGCGCACACAAACACAAACACCATCTTAAATGCTCCCTTGTCTTCGTGTCCATTGCAACCTCTGCCTCTCTCTTTCTCTCTGTGTCGCTATGACACCCAGCAGCCATCCCTGTGCCACGGCCATTCAGGAATATTCAGGAAGCGTATCAGCTGCCACATCAGCAAAATGACTCATCCCTTCCTGAGGTCACAGGTGGTGCACAAGGACGTCAACGGGACACATGAATGCACAAAATGTGCACATTCAGAAATGTATGTGCTTTTATTCACATTTAAAAGTGTCTGTAACTTTACAGCACTGTAGAGGATGTGCTCTTTCTTACTGTACTGTTGACATTATTATGTCACTGGGCATAAATTTCTTAATGCCGCATGATGAATATTTAAAACAGCACTTCCTAATTTGATTGAATCTAATCTAATTATATGCTTTCCTGCACAGCCACACAGCATGGTGAGGCTCACTGAGTACAACTGCTACATTATTATACTCAATAAACCTCTACAATATCCCCTTCATTGAAAAAAGGCAGAGTTTGCACACTTCCATAGCTTACATATTTTTCGCAGCTACCTTAAATGCCCTAAGAGGTTTGAGCTAAACATCCCATGACCTCATCGCTACATTTACACCATGACCTGCAAAACCGGCAGTCCAAACATCAGAGGGCTCCAGTCAGCAGTTTTTGCCCTAAGCTTCCATTATGCTGGTCTCAAGTCTGGCTTGAGGTTTTTTTATTTATTTTTTTTTTAAGAAAGAAAAAAAAAGCAATGTTAGGGGAGAAAAGGCAAAAACTGGGGTAAGCAAGAAAAAAGAATGCAGCTAGGATGAAGTCGGGGAGAGGGAAAAAAAAGTCCTGCACAGTCATCACAGGGGGGCTGAGGGCTGTAAATCACACATAATCATAGTAGCCCTAATCCACAGGGACTCCCGACTCCACACAAGTCAATAATGAATAAAAATGGCACACCACAAACACCTCAACCTTGTTTCATGCTTGTGAAGTTCACAAGTTACAATTAATTTCTGTAGCAGTAAAAAACACAGTAAGGTAAACAGACACCGAATCAGAGGGAGGAAGAAAAACTGAGAACTAGAAGCAGAGAGGGAAAAAGAGACAGAAATACAGTTCTAGTGTGTGGCTCAGGGGTTACAGGGGTTGTTCAATTCCAGTGTCCATGGGCAAGATACTGACACCCATTCTCAGACAAAGTGCTGCAACTAGATTTGCTGTTAATGTTTATGACACATGCACACCTGAAATTTGTCACAAAAAACAGAGGTTCTCCTGCAGTGGCCAGGGAGCTACTGACAAACAAAGAGTACGCTATATGTAGTGGACTCTGCTTTGGAAGTTGGTACTGAAAAGAACAGCTCCCCTGTGACAGTGGAGTATAGAACAGCAGCGCCACGGGGTCTGCAGCTGCCCAAGGTGCTGAAACCCTCCCAGAGAAACAGCTGGATTGAAAGGGGGGAGGGGAGCTGTCCAAAGTTCTGAATCAACATGGCTCTCCCTCACACACCAGCTATGTTTGCATGCGGAGGATAAGACCCTGCCAGACGGTTTATTTTAAGTTTCACAATGGCTTTGGTGACCAAATCTGTTGGAGGGTTCAAAGACACAATGAGTGAAACAAGGTGCCACTGTCTCATATCAGACTGACCTCATTTTTGTACCTTTTCAATGTGCAAACGTTTTCAATGTGCTTAACAATCTAGACCAGTATAACAAATATTTGCATATGTTGTCACAAAGCACCAGTAAAGCCTTTACATTTCATGGATGAACCATAGTTATTTTTATTTAGTCTGAGCCACACCAACACTACAGCCGAGGCTAACAAGGGCTACTGGGAGTGATGCAGGGATATTGTAAGTGCATGAATATAAAAGCTTAGCAGAGCAGCATTATTAGAACACAGTGGACATACTTTATTTTACATTAATACTGCAGCGTGTATTGACTCTGTGGAGAGATTTCTATTTAAAAAGTTGGTTTCATGTTCCCCAGAGCAGCAGAGATGAAATATGAGTGCAACAATTTACACTGGACCAATCGATGTTAGGAGTTTTGAAGCACAATTAATAGTCTAAATTTAATTCATTATTGATATCTACTCTCAACTAACATCTGCTGGCTATTTCTTAGACACTACATTTTACAGCTAGATACACAATATTTTTTTTCAAGAATTGATTTGGATTTTCTGCAGGAGTGATGTATTAATCCTGTAGTAAAGCTCCTATGTGAGCTCTGTAATGCAGCAGAGTTTACCAGGGTGATCCGACAGTTAAATAAAGATACCTCTGAGGGGAAGGGAAAGCTACAGTTGAACTCAATGTAAAGCGACAACGCAATCGTCTTTTGTGTGAGATAGGCAGGCTCATATGGAGAGCTGTCCACGGTGCTGAATTGACAGCAGCTTACTGCCGTACAGGGAGCTGTCTGTGAAGTGCGTGGTGCTGAAGTGTGCCGCCGACGACAGATTGTATGCACAAAGCGTGTCCTTCCTTGATGGTCATGGTGTACTTGCAGCCTACCCCGCAGTGCATCTTGCACCCATTGTTTCTGGTTCAGCCGCACCGCTCTGAACCGGAGATGCGCCATGAGCGCTAAATGACACGGAGGAAGGTCACTGAAATTCTCAGAGCTGACACTCAGCATTTCACCGTGGGCAGTGGACAAAAAAGGGACCTGGATCGGAGACCTACAAATGAATGGTATTCAGAGGAATTTATAAATGTACACAATGTTTGGGTAATAGATTGAAACTCGACCAGTGATGCTTTACTGAAAATCTCCTTTCTGTTTCCCCTGTTGCGCTGCGATGTTTAAAGCCTTGAGCCCGGCATTTTCTTTTCAAGTAGATTAATTTACAGTCTCTCCCCACTCTCTCAAATATTAATACAAATGCTTTCTACAATTGAGACTATAAATAATTAAATCCAATGCACTCAACCTCCAAATTTCAAACAATTGAAAATATGATTATAAAACTTGCTTATTTGAAAACCTTGTTGAAAATAAATTTGAAGTTGCACTATTCATTAATATTGCATCCATCTATTATCTACACTCATCCTTTAGGCCTAAGGGCAGCTGGCGCCAATCCCAGCTGGCACTGGGTGAGAGGTCGGGTTCAGCTTTTACAGGATGCCACTGTATCACAGGGCAAAACAAAATCAATTGACACTCAAACCTATGGTGAAATCCAACGTCAACTCAGGGAGAACATGCAAACACAACTGAGGAAGACACAAGACTTGGATTAGAACCAGGAACTGCCTTTACTAATTGTTATTGCAACTAAAAGATTAAGAGAATAACCAAGCTACTGACAGATATCTCATAACTCACATTGCTATTCAATATAACCTCCACAAAAAACAAAACAATAACTTTTTCTGTCTTTAATATCATGATGTCTTGTTCTCTATAAAAAAGAATAAAACTGTGAAAAGAGCTGCTGCACTGTGAGGGTGCAGTGACCTCATTGTTGTGTCTTTCCTTAGTGAGAAGACAAAACAAAAGAAGATGGAGATGTTAATGATGGCGGAGAGAAAACCGCGCTTGCTCTCCTCTTGCTCGGGGCCACACAGGTGTGACTAAGTCTTATGGATTCACGGCTGATGGCAGAGTGGGGGATAGTGGGTGAATAGTGGGTAACTGGAGCAAAGTGCCCGCCTTGCAGATAGCAGCATCCTTGGAGAAAATGGCTTGGGAAGAGAGAACGCTTTCGATCGATAGTGCACTGACGAAGTTTGAAAAGGCTTTGGTGGGGCTGACTTTTCAACACAGCCTCTGTGTTTTGGAAGACCTAAGAGGTCTGCCGGGTTCCTATGATCTCCCCATGTTGTTGTTTTTTTCCTCTCTCTCGCCTCACATTTTTCCTGCCCTCTCACTTGCTACTCTGATTTTTCCACCAGCCTGGAAGCTGTTCACTGTGATGATATCGATCTTTTTTCTCACTGTATGTCTGAATTTCTGGTGTAATACTTGGTCTCTGAAGGTAAGATGAATAGACTTTTTCATTTATATTAACTTTCTTATTTATCTCTTATTTTATAGAGCTTTTTGTCTTGTTATGCTTCAGTGGGGCAGCAGGGCAGGTTCATGCCTCACATTTTACATATATAACGGAAAAACTGGCTTTTTATCTTTTTTGTGTTCTCTATTATATGCCCTCCATATGTCTGTGTGAGTTTGTCCAGGTACTCTGGCTTCACCCCACCTAAAACACTTTGAACAGTTTGGGTTCAGGTGAGTTGCGGAATCCAAATAGACTGTATAGCTGTGCCTGTGTAAGTAAATGTTGTTTGTCTCTGCCTCTGGGATAAGATGGGATCAGCCTCAAAAGGATGAGCTTTAAAGATAAAGAATGGATGGATGGGTAAGTGAGATATGTGTCAGAAAACAAAATAAATACTTTAAAGGAAGGGCAACATTTTTGAGGGGGGTTGGATTTTAGAAACTCAGTGTCAAACCCTATAGATTTAAGATCCATACACATTCACTTTTATATCAAAGGCAGGTGATCATCTGAACTGATATTTCCTGACACCAGACAAATCTTGACTTTGTTTGACCTGAAGTATAAACAAAGGTTTCCTCAAGCTAAATGTAAGGATCATTTTCTATAAAGACTCCCTACTATCTGAACTGGGTGTGAATTAGCCTTGTGACAAAATTATGCAATTGAGACCAAACAAAAAACTGTGTATCTGCAACTCTTAAACAAACATAACGTCATGAAACGTTTAAGAAAACCGTGAAAGGGTGACAGACTGACAGGCCACAGCCATGGTGAAAATCCCTGATAGATTCCCAGGGATTCAGTCTGTCAAAATAGGCACAAGCATCTCTGCTGCTAATACTACTCTCTCTCTCTCTCACTCACACACACACACACACACACACGCTCAATTCCTGCCGCCCACACTCTACAGCTTGCCGTACACCAGGGGCCATGTCAAATCACGGAGTTATTCCAGGGACTCGCTGGGGAGTGGGAGGCACAAGTCACCATACATGCCAGTCCCCGAACGCCCGGGCCAAATGGTGTGTCACATAAGCTTGGAAGAGAGAGAAAACACAGATGAATCCTGGACTGCTCCATTTAGATATTGGAGAGAGACAGAGCGAGTCAGAGAGAGAGACTTGGAAACCTGGTAAGAGCTAAACCCTCACAATTAGCACCATTGATGGGAAAAGTGGCTCTGATCCCAAAACAATCAGATCTGGGCTTATTTAATTTCTGGGCTATGTTATGAAAGGCTGCTCTGGGCATTTCCACACTGTTAGAACTAAACTAGATATATTCAATATCACTAATGTATTCAAGCAGCAGTGGAGGGTTGTATGACACAACCATTTTAGCATCTGGACCAGCCACACAGGTCCAATAGGTGCATCCTTCCTGGCTCCACCTATCCCTGGATTTATTGTGCTTCAGTGACAACACTCTTTGTTAAGGAAGCAATAGAGCCAGCAAGTATTGAGAGGTCACGCTTCAGCTGAAAATACATACAAAAGGGCTATTAGGGGCCAGCTCTGTTGTGAACCAACAGCAATATCTCAAAGAGCCTCTGAAGTCCAGACTGCCTCAATTTGAGATGATCAAACTGGGAAGACTGGGTGCGCTGAGGTGTGAATTGGTATGTTTTGAATGGTTCTTGGATTCATAATAGAAAAAGTATGTGCACAGGTGGCTAAATGAATGGCTAAAAAGTATGGAGAGGTCCAAAAGCGTAAAGAACAGCCTGCCCTGCATCACAGCAGTTAGTCAGCCAGTCCCACCAAAGCTATCTGAATGGATGGTTGAACTGAAACAGCTGAACGGAGACTGAGGGAGGGAAGAATGGCCTGTGACGCTGCAATTCCTCTCTTTCCTCTCCCCTCACCGTCTTTTCCTCTTACCGTCTTTCTGACACATTCAGCCTTCCTGTCTCTACTTTTTCCCTTCAAACCAGGGAAGCCGAAATGTGACACAGGCCTCATTTGCCCCTGACAAACCCAAAAATGGCGACAACAAAAAAAGTCCCCGAAAAACAAACAACCTGCATCAGCACTAGAGAAGCGTTTAAAACTACAGTTTGGAGAGGAGCCGATGATGAAAATAGACAGCGAGCCCATTCCCCTTCAGAAGTTCAATTAAAGAATAATCAAAAAGAATCAATCAAAAAGTGTGAGGAATACGAAACAACAACAAAAACACAATAAAGCCACACTGCCTGTGACTGAATTTGAGAGCCCATTTGATTTCCTTGTTCTGTCTTTGAATCACAAATGGTGTCGAGCTTCTCCAAATCTGGCTCATTACAAATGATATAATAGTGCTGGGTAATTGTTTGACCCCGCCTGCTCAACCTACGTCCTTGGCTGCTGAGAGCTCTCCATGTGAGAGGTCTATGGGATAAATGATGGCCATCCCCATGCTCTGCCCTGGAGCCGTGTGCAAAGAGGCCGCCATCGTATCTGTGACAAGACGAGCTTGATGGAGGTATGCTGGCTGCACAAACCCAATGCAGGCCCAAGCTGCAGCCGCACCACCTCTCTAAAAGGGCCCATTGTGCCCTGCCGAAGCCTTTCCCTCTCTGCGCTCAAGTGGCCATTGTGGCCCACAGAATAGCCATCGCTCTTCATAGCCTGGCAAAGAAAGCGTGGCGAAGTGTGGCCACAGGTGCAGCGGTGGACAGTATCTCAACATCATGAACCCCATCAGCACCAGAGTGCCCCCTGTTGCCCGGCTCATTCTTCCCTGCTGTGGCCACAAGCCGACCTAATTTCAGCCGCTGAAAAGGAACAGGTGGATTCTAGTATTTGGTATAGCTACATATCAGAATTGAGCGAGAGGTAGAGATGTGAGAGCTGGGGAGGTTTTATTTTTAGCATGCATAGCTCAAGTTTGGACATCTTGTATTGATTTGGTGGCACAGACGGTTCTGAGAAAAAATATTCATCCATGACAGGATGGACAAAAGCCTTATGGATTTACTTGGAGAGGGAACACACTGTGGTGGAGCACAGTAACTCTCTGAAGTATCGGGACTCTCAGATTGACCTTATCACAACACCAGAGACATGATGGCACTCATGAAAATTCTGATGCAAAGCATTCCTGCTGAGGCCTAAAAACATTTCAGGTCAACCATCTGTAGAACATGAGTCAGGCATAATATTAAAGATATTAAAAGGGTGTATAGATAACGTGCGCCCTGACACAGAAACTCGCTATAAGGGTGCTCAAGAGGAAGCTTGGTGGTGCATCGACAGCTTTTGTAAAAACTACAGCAAGTACATTTGCATCTGAAGTGAGGTATGCTGACTTTCTATCACCCAAACACCAAGATGGACAATGTCCAGCACTTCCCTTGCCGAGGCTGTGGATGGTAGTTATTGTGTCGCTGGATATGCAAGTGTTATGCAAACAAATTGCATGATTATGCAAAACTAGAAATAGTGCAGATGAGTGATATCCCACAGCATAAGGATTAGTTACTAACACCCACTCCTCAATTATGAGCATAAAACTCTTATGTGGGTTTTTTTTTGTGTCCAATATCCCTGTTATGCAAGCTGCTCCACTTTAAAATAGGATCCTTTCACTGCTAATCACATGTTAGCACACCCTGGATTGGATAGGCACAGTTCATACAAAGATAGAGACGGCCTTGTTTCGATGTGATGACGCAAAGCCAAATGAGGCTTGGTGTAACAGGCTTTGCCGCCAGAAAATAAAAAAGTAAAGCAGCACCAGATTTTACTGCCGTCTCCGAGAGGATGAACTGTCGTCAGGCTACAGGTGAACATGATACATCGTCATAGAGAGCGAGGCTACATCGGTTCGTTTTGTTCCGAACATGCCCTTCCAGATGGGGAGGTGGTGAGTCGGGGCTGATATTTTTAAATCTGAGAAACAGCAGCTGCTTTTGTGCCGGACTAATTCAGGTTAAGCAGCTCACTGGTAGGTGATGAAGAGACTCATCCCACACCTGAAACACAGGCCAGTCCAGGAAATGAGTCCTCCCATTGTCTGGGCAGGGGGGCAACTGATGGGGATGGCATTTGAGTTGAGACCGAAAGGAGATAAGATACAGACGTGACAGTTTAGGCTGACATGTCTTTTTTATGTCTTTATTATTGATTCCGTACAATTATTTAAAGAAAGTGTGCCTCCACCATAGGCAGCAATGATCTCCATTCAGTCTCTGAACAGGCGAGCGACGTGGTATTGCAAATATTTCAAATGAGGCTCTCACTAGAGGCTACAGAGAACATCTTCATTAATTCATTGGCTGCTTTTGGAAGGCTTGATACTCAGATATGAAAAAGGGGGCTGGGATTACATTAATTTAAACTATTTGAGAGCGGGGGAAAAAAAAATTTCACATGTTCTTGCGAGCTGTGCTGAATGAATTCATGACCCAATCTTTGTGGAATACAGTAGCGTACGTGGCACAGATCCAACACCCAAGTCTCTCCACTCTCTCAATTAGAAACACCAAAGGCAAGATGTTAAAAGCCGCACAGAGCTTTCAACTCAAATGGTGCCATCACGACACAATTCTGTGCATTTTTTTTCCTCCTCTGCATCTGACAAAATGATGAGAGATGCTCGAACACTGACATATTCCATAATAAATGTTCTGCGGAACTGACTAATGTTCCATCCAATCTAGACATGGATATCCTACAGCCACGGCCACACAGGAGGGACGAGCGTAAAGGGATAGGATCAATAGGCCATACAGTATCCTCTGTCTAACGCCCCTTCTCCTTCACTCGCAAATCCATCCATGCAGTCCCTCCGAGACAATGAGTGGTCCTTCACTCCATTCCTCCATCATCGGCTCTTCCAACCTTATTCTGGTGGCTTAATCAAAAGCAATAGAAGGGTTGGAGTGAGAGCAGGCCAGGCATGCCTCCCCCATCATGGCCCCCATGGCTACAATGGACAGGGAGTAGTGAAGGGAAAGAGGATATCTTTCATTTTCCTATCACATTTCCTCCTGTTTTTTATGCAAGCGAAAGTGTCTGTCTTCAATATAGCTCCCCTAAGCTCCTTTAACCTCTCCTGTGTCCCACTCGGTGGGTGGATGGTGGGCAAATGGATGGGAAGACGGATGAGGGCCAGGCAGTGAGCGGCAGAAGAGTGAGTTAATGAGGCAGATTGCTCTCTTTGCCGACGTGCGAGGGATTACGGGAAGATTACCCATTCTGATTCTCTTCGCGCCCAATTTCGTCTCTTTTCCCTTTTCCCAGTCTCTGTGGTGGCAAACCGGCGGGGAGTGGCTGGGCAGAGAGGGGCGTGGGGAGGATGTGAGGGGCCCAAGTTGTGATAGAGGTGAGATAGAAGAGAGTGGCTCTGCTCTCTGTCAGGGGGAGATGACAGCTGCTCAAAACACTGACCTGTGAGCTGATGGTGTTTATGACTGATGCCTCCCGTCTGAAAGCTGCTTTGAGGGCTGCACTTGACCCGCACATAGCATCATGAGACCATCTTCTCTGAGTTTCTATACTGGGCCTACAGGTTCCACCCACAGAAAAGCACCAAGCATAAATCACAATCTCCATTTGAAAAATTGCATTTTGTTGTTACTTGCTTCCTTCAAAGGCCATGAGGTCTGGTTGATGACCCAGAGTGATTGCATCGAGTCGGCGGAAAGGCTAGAGATTTACATGCAGGAAAGTTGTCGGAAGCTTCGTGTCTAGCACTTGGCGAATAACAAACACTGAAAAGGTCTGGAGACATTATTCAAATTGCAGGGGAATTTGCAATTATTATAAGTCATCTCGGCTCACAAAGGCAATGTTAAGCACCCTTCATGGAGTGTACTGAAAGCTCTGAGAACAAAAGGGGAATCATGTAGGGGCCCTGCTCAGGGTGGCCTGTTATTACGAAAAGAGAGAAGCCTTGTGAGGGTTTCTTTTGGTTATCTGGAAATGAAGAGCTGGATGTACAAGGCAAAGGTAGTTTCCATCAATTCAAACAAAGGAAAAATATATATCTTTTGACCCAGAGGTGCTGGTGAGCTGTTTTTACATGTCTCCATGAGTCAGCCCTCAAAAATGAATCACATCACCTCGCTTGATTAACTCCACTGTGGACTCAGTATGACCACAGCCTGTGTCTGATTCAACCATCGTCTGTATTTTACTTCATTAAACTGCAGTCATGTAAGAGTTACTGAGCAAATACATTCACATAAATTAGTACTTGTAGTAAACCGTGATAGTTGTTGTAGTTCATACCGTTGTCCTACAGCTCAGGTTGCTGCATTGCTGCACAGCCCAACTGGAGATGGAGATATATAATGCATTTTTAAAAGTTCCCACAGCTTGACGATATAAAGAGAGGAATAAGTCAGCTGCCCCACTGGCGTTTACAGGCTCTCTGCTCATGTGGTGTCTGCTTCCAACCTCGCTCTCGTCGCGTCCCTTCTCTCCGTCTCATGTCTGAACTACACAGCATGAGCTCGCTTTGATTAGAGCCTCCGAAGGTGCAGCTAAACCCCACAGTCCGCGTGTGTAACACACATTCGCACGGATCTGCTGATTCGGACTGCCGCTGTGATTTGTAGGCTACTCCTGGGTCGGGGTATTTTGTGTAGATACACCATTACGCGCCCCAGTGGGCGTTTGGCGACGCGGTGGCGCAGGAGACACATGCAGTCGCAGTAAAGGACAGGCCGTACAGTCAGAATGAGGAGACACAAATGTGCACGCTCAGTGCATCACGGTCATCACACGCACTGTGGATATGAACACACAGGGTCACATCACAGCCGCTCCGCTCTCCAGCAGCCAATTATTACGCAGCTGCTCTGTAAGTAAAGTATACCACCGGGTGGCCTACATCCCCGTGTCACACATGTATGCATATTCTTTGGCTGTAAGACACCATTGACGTAAATATTACTACAATAATAATAATAATAAAACTGCGGTATATCGCCCCAAAATGTAAATACTGTGGAGACACAGTATTATTCCCACAGTATTGAGAGGGATTGGGGGGATTTGGAGAGAAGAAAGTGGGGCTGTGTGCGGGGGAAAAAGATCCATCAGTCCATTCAACTCTCTGCACTCCACTCCAGGCTGGTGTTTTATTCTAACCCGGAGCAGTTTCAGAGGGTCTGCGGCTCTGGTGAGTGCCGGAACAATCCCTCACAAGTCGTCTGGACGCTGCGTAAACACATCCACAGCTTTGAGGAGCACAGGAACTGACTTTCCGTCTCGCGCCTCTGCTGAATTCCCCCACTCCACTCCACGCCACGCCACCGCTCTCACGCTCCAAAACATACATGTCCTCCACTCTCGCACACGCGGATTCAATGCGTCTGTTCCCAGAGCCGCTCGCCTCCCAAATCTCCTCCAAATATTGAGCCATTACGCACCGTTAGCCGCCGGCTTCCTCTGATCAGAACAAAGCCAGCAACTGAACTGCTCGTTATTCTTAGTCAAATCTTTCGTTCTGTGTTTATTTGCTTCTCTTCCGACATCAACTGTCATCATTTTCACAATCATGAAAGGGAGAGAGTGATAGATCCTCACAGCCAGGGGATGAAAAACGCACTGAGACGCATATTGTCACCACAGCAAAGAGGGGAAAAGTCCTTACTTGTGTTTTGCAGCAATCCCTCCCGATATTATTCTCCAGGACTTGAGGTTTGTACAAATCCCTGGATATAGCCTGGGTACAATTTGCGCATCAGTGTTTCTTGTTTTTTTGTTTTATCCAGAGCGTTGATCAGCCCAGAAAGCAGGTTTTCCACCCCCTTCTTCTCTCTCTCCTTTAAGACAGATGTGGACGTTCCTGGCTGAGTCGCTCCACCTGCATCCCGCCGTCAACGCAGCGACAAGGGAAGGGAAACAAAACGCAACTTCAGATTCTGCTTTTCAAATTGAAAGCCCCTGCGCTGCTGTGCGCCCGGGAAGCTTTTACTGCGGAGGTTCCGTCGCGCTGTGTCTGGCGGATGTCCGTGCGCGTCTGTGTGCGCTTTGACGCATGATCCTCCACCTGCATCCGCTGGAGAAGGAGACACAGCGGTATCAGCAGCAGTGGCAGCGGCAGCGCACTCGCAGAGATATACGCCCCGCTCCGGCTGGAGAGGGCTACTTCACCGCGGGGTGGAGACGGAGAGGGCAGTGCGCTGCTGGCCGCTGCTCAAGGCTAGTCTCTCTTTACAGACAGTTAGGATGTGAGCAATACAGGGTGGTCAAACCGGATGTTAATGTCAAACATCCCCCAGAGGACTAACTGTGAACCAATTAAAACAAGCACTAATAAGATAAACAAAAGGCATCTTGATCTAGTGTAATCACAAAATGGCTCTTTGTATCTGCTTAAAAATCAGCGTAATACCCAAAGGACAACAAGCAGAGCTGATACTGTTATAACTGGGAACGATAGGACTGCCTGGGATGCTATTTGCAAGTTGCAGAGCTATTTACACAAACAATAACAATAAATGGAGGAATTACTAATGAGTCACACATTTATATATTCTTGAAAAAATATAACTATTAGATGCACTGCTGCTATTATTTGCTAATGACATTTTAGCAACCAATTATCTAAACAAAACAGTTGGTCAAAAAAAAGGAGATCCTATTTTATTCTTCCACAAAAACATAATCCTAATGAGTTTTATGTCCTTAGACGCACACAGAACCTCACACATTTCCCTCATGGAGATTCGCAATTGCTTAAAAAGGTGAGTAAACCATTATATGTACATTAGGGGCCCATGAGACAATCTGATCAGGCCCCAAAAATATTATTAAAAAAAAAAAAAAAAAAAAACTCAGACAGTGGAATTCTCTCATGACAGCATTTTTTTTCTGTGATGAAAGAAAATCACATAAAGTAAAGGAGCCAGCTGATGCGTCTGACAGGCAAGGACACAACATCCTTGAGCTGCAAAACAATGATGAGCTCAAACGACCTCCGTCCAAACCCAATGTGCACAGTTGTCCCAGTCGGAGCAGAAAATGACTCTTTCAACGTGTCAGTGCTGCAACATCAGCTTCATCATCACTGCCATTTGACGTCAGACGCCACAAAGAAGCAGTTTGGTGTGCAATGACCATCACATAACATATGATATCACCCTTAAAATACTTTTCTCTTTGCACTTTAACTAATATCCTGTCGATCCTGTTCAACACATGTTGACCCTGTCCAACCCTCGACATAGTCCCAGTTTGTAATTTTGCCCTCTCAGTGATTGAGTCTGACACCACTGGTCTGGAGGGACCATCAGACCGTCACAAGCGGTTTGTTTCCTGATCCAGCTGGGGGGCGATAACTGTCAGCTTGACCTATTGCCTGTCCTCTTGACCTATCAGAGAGTGTGTCAGGTATTCCTGCACAGAGAACTGCATATGTAAAAACTCAGGCCACCTCTGCCTCCTTACAAATGTTCAGTCCAGTGGAAACGGTTTACACTGATCCCAGCTGTCATCACTATTAGCCGTTGATCACTACAGAAGAATTGTGTAGCTTCTGTGTGATGGTCCCAGAACTTGAAAGAAAGGTAATGTAACACAAGCACGCACACAGACTCTGACTCTGCTGCTCACTTTGCTCGCTCACTTACTCTCACTGACGTGGTTGGCAGTGCACAGCCGGAATGATAGAGAGGAGCGGGAAATTAGTGAGTGCACCATCCAAAAACATGTATGAAAAGACCCAAACGATCAGTGTAAGCCAACCTGGGGAGCAGTGCATGGATTCCTGGGAGTCTGTATATTCCAGCGAGCAGTTAAATAGCTTCTTCTTTGTTTACTGATTAGACTCAGTTCCTTTAATTTCTAAAGGGTGCCGCCAGTTTTATTTATCAACTTGGTTAACTATGTTAAGTTTGAGTGGTGAATGTGAAACAGCCCTCTGATCAATAGCCTGAATAAAAACGATCAGGACTCTGCACCACGCTGCACTTAATCACTCCTCGTGTAGCATATTATTGAAAAACACAAGAAGGATCAGCTTTCGCTCGCCGAGCCATGCTCTGACTGCAGAACCATCCAGAAAGACTCAACCCCTGCTATTGCTCCTGGCAAAAAAAAAAAAAAAAAACAAGGTGTCACCTGCACACGTGGGAGCATTTGCTCTCTGCAGAGGGTCATTTGAGTCAGGAAGAGCATTTGAAGCTGAAACTGCATTTCCCCCCTCTGCTCTCACTTTCCCCTATTCACTGACAGACGGCGGGCTGACAGACTTCCTCATTAGAAGCCCTGCTCGGCCTCACTGTGGTCTTATGCGACTGAGTCTGCTCATCATGTCCTACATCATGTTACAGTAAAAGTCCTCATTTTATTCTGGTCTGTCCCTTTTAAGGATACATCTTCATCGGTCGGACTAACACTGAATTCCTTGTTACACAAAATATTGTACAATTGTTGTTTGTCCATTTCAATATATTAATCCAAAATCAGATAAATTAAAAAGCCAGTTCACACCTCAGTGGGCGATCAATCAGAAACCATTGGCAACCACTGCACACGTACACAATTGACACATTGGTCAATAATGTGTCTTTAGAGTATTTTTACAGTGTGTCCCATCCATCCAGCGACCAGCGTGCGCTGCCTTAAAGGTCTGCCTACGTCAGAGGCGAGCAGCGTGCCAACGGAGAAATCACAGTCCCAGTCAATGAACCTGGAGGGGGAGCATCAATCACTGGCTTATTGAGCAGTGTGGTGCTGGAGAAGCCTGTCAAAAGAATATTGGCACCTCTCAGAATTAATTTCTCGGGACAAAATGTGAGATTAAAAAAATCGGTGCTGGTGGAGGGTAGGTGGCCCACTGTAGCCGCACAGAGTTGTGTCACAGCAGTTTTTATAGAGATACCTGCATCTGTGTGGAAAATGGGACGGCATTGTTCAATATATAAGGCTTATGCTTAGGCTGTTCCTGTGTTGTTCCATCAAATGTGAGTCAATACTCTTTGGTTTAACATGAGTTTTCCATTCATGATAGAAAATATCTCACAGTAGACAGATGTCACCTGAGTGTGTCACCCACCAAACACCACCAAATAACTACCAGCCTGTTATCATGATCTGATTTGAATCCAACAGAGATTTCATGGCTTTTAAATTCCAGTCTTATGTCTTCCAGCACGTTGATTTAATATTCTCTACATATAAAGCTGGCTGATATGATAAGCTTTCACTCATGAGTAATTCATTTCATTGTCGGAGGACCCTGTGAGGTTGTTGTTTTCCCCCCCGCTTTTTGTCTCCATTGCGCTAATTAAAACTAATTGAATTGAATTGATGGTACAGAGCCCCCGAATCACAGCGCCACTATCTCAGTCCTGCTCATCCCTGAAATGAGACAAATCAAGTGTGCCGTGTAATCAGACATGAAAAAAAAAAACATCAACACGCCAAAGAAGCCATCTCCCTTGTCTGTTGTTATTGTTGCGGGCACATTATCTCATTTCCATCAGACTCGCAAACGATAACTTGGCATAAAAGAGCAGAGGGTGAGGGTTTGAATGAGAGTAAATTTAGTTGCCTTAGACGTGACAGTGGTTGTTATCCCCACATTAAATCTGTTAGCCTGAATATCACAGTACTACAGAATAAGTTTCAAGAAAGCTACTTCCTAAGAAGGGAATAAAATCAGACAGAAATCCAGCTCATAGAACACAATAATGGTTTCATATAATTATCACATATTAAAGCATCTTACCTCCTATCTTACCATATCAGATTAACAATGTAAGACAAGTTACGTCAACATAAGTTCTTTGTAAAAAGTGTCAGGTCATGTCACCTTTTAGAAGAAGAAGAAGAAGAAGAAGAAGAAGAAGAAGAAACTAAGGGGAGTTTATTACGCACTATAGCTCTGTTCTATGTGGATTCAATTCATGGCAGTGGTTAAAACTGTTTTA
Source organism: Pseudorhombus dupliciocellatus (assembly GCA_016785235.1). Lineage (NCBI taxonomy): Eukaryota > Metazoa > Chordata > Actinopteri > Pleuronectiformes > Paralichthyidae > Pseudorhombus > Pseudorhombus dupliciocellatus. Next base: position 797,271 of record JAFBJW010000116.1, read on the forward strand.
TAGTTTTAAAAGTAGGCAAACTGAAAATGACAAATTAATGCACTAGATTCTTGACTTTTTACATCATCTCAAACTCTGTTATTTCCACTGCAAGATGGGGAGCCAGATTCAGATGCCTCACTCAAGGACAGATCCAAGAAACATTTTCAATCAGAATAAAAAGGTTTAGACATTAAAGGCTGGAGTTAGCTTCTCCAAAAACACTCAATAAGCATGGTCAAAAACCAGAATGACCAGAGAAAAATGAAACTGGTGAGAAGCACGGGAGATCATGTGAGGGTGGGAAAGCAAAGGCAGCAAATGCACGGAAATGAAAAACACAGGGAGGAAATTATTAAATAAGCAAAAAAACAAACACAAATTCAAAAGCCAAAGACAAGGAAAGCAACAAAGCTTAAGTATACACAGAGGAGGACTAGAGAATGTACACAAAGATAGAGTTAGAAGTTCCTCAAAAACAGATAATTTATCTTTCATATTACATAAACTTCTTATTTTTTACTTCACCAGAAAGCTGACTTACAGCAGTGTTACCACCATCCAGGCTGCTTTTTAAATAGCGTCTTTCTAATCCAAACAACCACTCAAAGTGCTCTAACACAGCCACTTAAACAGCGCGTTTTCTCTCTCAATCCGAGACCATTCACCGAACAGCAACACAGCAAACAGACTTGACGAGCCACCAACGACCCACTCTACCTCCAATTTAGTCCAACTTTACAGAAGAAACTTCACAAAGTTAGTTGGACAAACTGGGTGATCGATTCCAGTTCAATTTGTTTAAAATGTGTATCATATTAGATCAATTTATCACAGGTAATATATGTGTCAGCTAAAAACACAGTGTCATTGGTGCTCCATGTGTGAGGAGAGGCTGACGGCCACAAGCGGTGACTACATTATGCTGTCAATAGAAATCAATCAGTCAAGCAATCAAGGGGGGGGGGGTCACCTCACACGTGTGGAAGCTGAACCTCAAGGACGATCCACAACACAACCCATCCACGCCAAGCCACAACTTTGACTGTATGATCTCAGAGACAGGAAAGAGCAACGCTCAACGGGATGTGATTCGGGGAAAGGGTTCGCAGATCGATGTGTACGTGCCGTAAAGTGAAAGCGTTGCCGTTACGGCGAGGAACCTAAAAGCCTCCGCTCAGACCATTAAGTAGCAGGGCAAGGCAAGGTGGGTTGAGACACAACACTTGTCATGGAAATTGATCTGTTTCCATTGTGTGTAGGAGGGATGTTGATGAATGGTCAACAAATGATGGAGAAAAGGCAGAGATGTGGTCTGTGCCCTGACACCGCGAAGAGAAATGGGAGTTGAATATTTCAGCTGCAAATCTGTGCCGCTGCCCTCTGAGGCAAATTTGGAGATGTGTTCTCTGAAAGAAAAATGACGGCGTCAGTCGTTTTTAGCAAATGCCCATTAACAATAACCAACGTGCTTGTGTGCAAAGCCTCCAGCGACCGCAGGAATTATTACTCCTGTGCGTCGGGAGTGAAGGAGAAAATAATACATCGTGGTGTTTTGGAGCCACAAACTTTGCAGAGTGCAAACAGACGGATCAACAAAATGTCAGAGCATGACACAGTGTTTGGTTTTCTTACTGATAAGCAACAGCATTTCTCATAAGCTACGATTGTTCCCCAACCTTAACTGACGCTATTGTTTTTAGAATAACTACGATGACAAAGGTCTTTTAATCCCTATGAATTGTTTTTTTTTTTTATTGCTAAACTGAACCAGTGAAATCTGAGCTCAGATTCTCTGTCGTCCTGAGGAAAGATGACAAAAAAGGTATTTTTGTTTGCCGTGTCCTTCCAGGTGATGTTTTTATAGGTGTTTTTTATCACTGGTTCACATTATCAGCCATCCATTTATACAGCTTATCCTGCAAGGGTCGCGAGGGAGGACGCCGGATCCAATCCCAGCTGACACTGGCCGAGCGGTGAGGTACAAACCAGACAGGTCGATTTCATGATCAGTAATGAGAAAATATATTTAGACTGATTTGTAATAGAAGAGATCACTGGTGCACCCTGTGGTAAAGAGGGGGACGTCCAGGTCTGCTGCAGTTTTACTGCATCGACTGATCCACAGAACAAAAATCCACAGTGAAATATCCAATCGCTGCTTCAGCGTTCTGTGCTGTGCTGTAATGCACTCTGTATCAACAATGTTGTTCTTTTCGAAATGTAATAATGAAATAAAATAAAGGTAACGATGAACTAGTCCAGGAGGCTGCATTCTGTTTCACTCATGAATTTCTTATTAGCTCAGTGAAGCACATTTACACATGTTTACCTTCCCTCGCTGATAGAAATATTTGCATTGCTCACAGTTCACTGGCCTGATACTTTTACACACGCTGTTAGTCTTAGAACCACAACAACAACAACAACAACAACAACCGTACACTTGCACCATCTGTGTGCACTGAGTGGTGCACAGCCCAAAAAGGTCTCCCCAGATCCTAACCATCAGTTAAGCTGCTAATAAATGACGGCTGCTGCCCACATGAACATATATATCAGGTGAGCATCAATGACATTATAAATGGACAAATTAAAATGATATGGATTCAAGATTGAAGATAAAAAAACAAACAGTTTTGACACACTAATGGCATCATAAACAAACAAGCATATAACTTTACAGCGAGAATATTGATCCCACTTCAGCTCATCCTGTTTTACACCTTCTTCATGAACTTTCCGCCCCTTTATCATATTTACTATCCCCAAAAGGATGCAGACTGCCGCTGTTATACAGAAAGGATTGATGTTCAATGTCAGGGCGGCGTTTCCCATACACTACGAGCATATTGTTTGTGCTGTACCATCACCTACGTTCTACGGACGGAGCGGGAGAAAATCAAGGCGGTGATGGGAAAACTCAAACCGCATCAATTATTTCTGTCAGAAAAAGAGAATAGAAAATTGTCGGAGAAAAAAAACCACAACCTCTCTTTGTTCAGAGCGTCTTTGTAGCCATCTAACCAGCCTCTGAGCTATTGGATCTGTAGTGATGAAGGGCATTGTGGGAAAAATTGTGTGATCAGCATGTATGGCGTGCAGACACGCTCTGTTCCCTAAAGGCCTGGTCATGATTAGATGATCAGGCGTGATGGCTCTGAACATATTTACCTCATGGAGCCCTTTGGACATGGTGTGTGTGTGTGTGTAATGCAACAGTGACAACATCAGCATATTTGCAGACAGTTGCTTCTACACATGAGAGAGGGAAGAACAAAGATATGCGGCGGACGTGCACCGCCGGATGTGGACGTGTGTGGTTTGTGTGCTTGCGCGTGAGAAACAGTAGTAAAGGCATGGAATTTGGAATACAGATCGGAGATTGAATCCGGTGTGTCAAATAGTGTTGTATGAAACGTGCATGATAAACAAACTTGACTCTTCTCGGCGAGCGTACTGCCAGTCGCCGAGCGCGCCGCTCTCCACAGCGCGTGCACAGATCCTCATCAGGAGGGTGCCGTTTTCCAAAGGGGGCCCCCACAGTGATCGCTGCTGCGGCGGCGAACACGGACAGCGCTGTGTTTGTGTTTGTGTTTGAGAAGGTGAAGTGGAGTGGAGGCGGGGGGGCACAGAGCCGAGTGTCAGGCGTGAAGCAGCACTATCGCCCTCATCTCGCCTGGCTGCTGGTAGGGGACACACTTTATGCACAGTGTGAGGGGAAGCAATTATTCCCTCTCACTTTTGCCCCCCGAGACGGAGAACGCCTGCCGATGGTGAACAATGGCGCCTTTGTGCCGCGTTATCAAGGCTGTGAAAATCACTGCACTCCCCGCGGCTCCTCCTGTGAGGGCAACATGTGTGCTAGTGTTTACCTGATTGCGTGTGTGTGTGTGAGAATGTGCATATGTCGTATTCTTGTTCTGTCAATGTCAGAGGCAGTTTCAATAGGTGAAGGTCTTTGATCGAGATGATCTATATTTATACTGTGAAGAGCTCGGGAGGAGCCATTCGTTTCCCCTCCGTCACAAACACGGCACTAGGCTCAGCTAAATATCTCATGCGGCCTCTGCAGTATTGAATCTGCACATGGAATTGGTATTGATCCTCTAATCTCACTCACTTTGACAGCAGATAAACAAAATTTACAAAATGCCCTCAGCATTCCATTCAAGGCGGAATTATAACAACGCCAGGACAACACGCCCCATTTTCACACCAACTACTGCACCTCCACTGTCACACCTCCACTCCTTGAACTGGTTACCAGTGCCCATTGCATTTATATGATTCCATCTTTTGTTGCTTTGGACAGGAAGCTCTGCCTACACTGTGAAAGCACAAGAAATGGGCCTGACAAGAAAGATGAACCTGTGTGTGAGTCTTCAAGGAGATACTAAGATGGCCTCTGTACCACTGGTTGAAAGTCATTCTGTTCCTCGCTGTCTCTCACTTAATCTCCCATTCTCTCTTTCCACCTCCTCTTCAGTTTAATTTGCTCGGCGTGGTGTGGAAGTATGCTTTTATGTCAGCCCAGCCTCCGCGGGGGTAACTGATGGTGCAATAACCATAGGGAAACAATGCTCTCAAACAGGAGGGAGCAGGTATCACTATTGAACCATTAAATAAGGGAACGCTCAATGCTGCGCTGCCACTTTCCAGCAGGGAAATGACGCCTTTTCTTTTTTTTCCTCCAAACGACTGTACTGTCTGCAGCAGGACTGACCTGCATCCAAGAGGAGAATAATGACGGAGGAATTTATATTGAGTTTAGGTATAATTAAGAACAAGTTGTCATCCTGTACTTTTTGCGTGCAGCTACAACCTTAAATTATATATTTTGTTCAAATGAAATGGATTATTTCTTCACATTATGCACTTTGTTCAATGCATAATGTGGTCGTAATTAAACACAGTTCATTTCACTGGCGGATTTGCACATAATCACGTCTTCTTCAATGTAATTGTCTTTAAGATACATTATATTGTGTGAGCTTTTGCCTTTTCTGTTAATTAGTATCGTTTTTTTTTTTCCACCCCCATCTCTGTTGGAATTACTCTTTTCTTGCCAGATTATTGTATTTCAAATTAATATGTGGGACAAATATTTCAAATGGAAAAACAGAAAAGAATCCACAGATGCAAGTGATTATTAAAAAGCCTGTAATTTAAGTCACACATTTTCCCATTCTATAGCCACTGTTCTAGGACTGTATGGAGGAAAAAACATGTATTTCCATTCTATCCATCCTGCTCCTGAGAAAATAACACATGCACCATTTATAGCAGGGTGGTTTGAGAGAAAAAAGGGCAAATCAGATGAAACTGACAGCACATTGCATCACACCTCAAACAACAGATCCAACAAAGTGAAGATTCACAGTTCAAGGATCCTCATCTTGTATTTACAACATTTTCTCAGAGGGTTTATTTTTGTGTACCCAAGAAATGTACAAAGGTATTGCACCTTTGATGAGAGGCTAAACTAGCTGAAGTACTATACTATAATATATTTACTCACAATGAAAATAAATATTTGCTGTTGTGACTTTGCAGTCAAAAAATTAAATGTAGAAGTAAGTATAGTCGCAGTTTTTCGTGCCCAGCTGTCAGTAGCGAATAAGCTTTTAAAATATTGAAAACCTGAAATGAAGCAAAGAGAGGATCTTAATGATGTGCTCTCATTACAGCTAAAATTAGCTCCGACTTAATTACAGGTAGTCTAATCTCCAAAGGAAACCCCGATAAAAGCACTTCTCCTATGTGTGTATATTTCTGGGCCCTTTTTTTGCAGAGATACATAGTCCTGGTTTCCTTTGACAACTTAAGAAACTGCAGATGAATGTCAATTTTCATGATTGCCTGGGCAGATACAGAGAAACTTTAGCAGCCTGTTATATACTAAAAGTCCGGGGTGTGGTGTCAAAGATCAACAGCTTTTACAGCCATCATTTTCCTCTGACATTTAACAATCATAGGCGGAGGACGTCGATAATAGACTGCTCCTATAGCAACAGCCTGCAGGGATTGAAACGCACTGCAGGGCCAGACAATTAGTATAACGTCATTTTCAGAGAGTCAGGAAGACATATATACATATATGGAAATAAAGATACTGTTTTCATTAATTATTAATTTCACATTTAGGTATCTATTAATATGTAATTTATACTATGCCATTTTCTTTTCTTTTGTATATATCTTCGTAAGTCTCTAATAAGATAAAGATCACTGTGACTTGTAATGAAGCCTAAGACCCCAAGTGAACATTTGATCAAATCTTTTGTCAAATCATTTTTCTTATGGTCATTTTAGAAGTATTACTCATTTAGTATTGTAAGACATTGGAAAACACACTGGAGATGATGGAGATCACCCAAAGGCTCAAACTCATAATATCTTAACCAGCCAAGGTTACAATGTGCTGCTGTTTGATGTAACAATGATTAAAAGCGGGGGAGACCAATATAATAATCAGACGTTTATCCATTCACCTTCCCTCTGTGACATATTGGCACTTCACTTGTACAGTGCCATGCAGCGTGTATTTGTCTTGCAAGTAAAGCCTGGATGTTAGCATGAAGCCCACAGAGTAAATAGTACATGTCTCTAACTGTGCAATGCTGAATTTGTGATATTATGTTTCATTGTGTTTATCGTATTTGTGTCCTCAGACACTGTGCACTAGTGTTAGCAACATTCATTTTATTTTAATTAGAAAAATCCTATCTAGTGTAAATAATTAAACTATCATCATGAATTATTATTGGTACATCTGTGTACCTGTTCTATTTTGTGGCTCTGACAGTCACGTCGTCTCTCATTTCCTTCAGTCCCCCTTTAGAGGAAACCTCACACCACGAGAGACACTGCGTTCGCAAGATATCACTTAAATGGTAATATGAAGCAAGCCGATGGAATTACTACATGCAATTCATACAAGATGTCTCAGCGATACTTCTCCGTTTCCAAATATCACTTCATTTGTCCATTTTAATTGAAATGACATCCCTCATGCATTTGCTCGCTGTTGAGTTTCTGAATGTTAATAAGATGTTTATGCATGACCAGCATATCAAATCACTGGGGGTGCTTATTATTGGAACTTCACATTTACAGAGCAATCGTACAGATAACTTCTCACAACTAAACCAGGGAAATAGACTGCATATAAAAACACTGGAGACTCTGGGTGAATGCTAAAGTTGCTGAAACTGTATTTTGAGCTGCAGAGGGCAACTTCAAGTCTTCTACAATACAGTGGCGAGTTTCATCAAATCAGTGGGTGAGGTGACACCGGTCCAGAGTCAGTTTTGTCCTTTGACCTGGTGAGAAATTAGAATTTCAAGACTGTCTCAGTCGCTTGCAAACTGCTCTCCACATCCACGTGCTCAATGGCTGGCTTCAAACACGCACATGTAAATACGGCCTCAATCATATTACGAGACAGGTTCTTTCTCCATTCCTCTGAGCAATGTGCTATAATTGTCCGTTAAGTACTAGTGAGCGTTTCTGAAAGGTAGATATGTAGGTAAGGAATCTGAGCCAAGTGGCTTTTTGAGGTTTATTGCAGTTGGTTTGAGGCGCGGCCGTGAATATAGAGACGGAGCCGGAGGAGGAAGATATGGGGGAGGCGATGCAGTTAGGTCTTTATCTGTCATTGTGTCACGAAATGGAATTTCAAGTTATTTGGAGAGCAGCCGGTGTGCTCACAGGTACAGTATGTCTGGCTCTCACACACTTATGCAAAGTCTCAAAATGTTCCGCCCAAATCCTGGGAAACTTCTGCATGCACTTAAGCGAGCATACTTACTGCTCTTCTCTGCCTCACTCTAACTGTTTAACTCAGTCTCATCTCTTATCCTCTGGACGAGGATTGATGTACAGGAAATAAATAATAGAGACATCAGTCATGGACACCAGTGTATTTATGTCCATATAGAGATCCTTCCTGGACAGGTCTGAGAAGAACAGAAAGGCTCCCTACTGAAAACAACTTGTACGTACTGTTGGGATTGAAGCATGCTGTTTCATTTTGGACACAGTGGGAAAACCTGAATGTTCAGAAACCAGTCTTTGTTCTTTTCCCTCCTCATGCCATGGACAGGAATGGTAGGGGCTTAAAATCCCTACTGAGTGTAATGGGCCTCTGCTTTCAACTTGAGCAGATTTAGAAATATATGTAGCATGTGTGAACATGTGCACATGGGAGAATAATCACAGATGCTCTCTGCTTTTGTGGCTGACTTGGGTTTTGCTTCACCAGCAAGAGATGTGGTCAGTGTCTGAACCCTGTTTCCAGACGCAAGCGACATCTCCCACCCCTGACCTGCTCGTGTGTGAGTGTTTGCCTCCAGTCGCTCCGCCTTCTCTCCTCTTTCACTTTCAAGCATGGCACATATAGAGTTTGCGGATATACTGTAATATAAAGCAAACACAGGCATAATTAACGCCACATTAATTGTCTGAAACTGTTTTTCATCATTTCACACAAAAGTAGAAACAGCACACCTCATTACTTGCTGACAACTGTGGATTTTGAGTGAATAAGAAGAATGGGGCTCTATAAAAGGATCTTAAATATGCACTTGAGAAGCAGATGAGTTATGTGACAGTAAAATATGTGGAAGCTCGTGCTGCAGGCGAAAAGTCTGCATCACTAGTTTATGATCCATGAAGACTACGTGGAAATAAAGGAGCATTGTTCCTGCATTTACTGGAGCTTGATCACTCACAGCTGATTCCCATCCCACATCCATGATATTGAGGAATTGATAGGCGGATTCAAATCCTGATAAAAAACACTCACTTTTCTGTGGTTCTTGAAAGCACACACAATTACTGCTGATGGGGATGCATTGGGATACATTGTGAGAAAAGGAGCCTCATGCTGTAGCATTCATTAATTGCCTTTCATGGTTGAGGAATTGTTTATGCGTCACAACAAAAGAAAAATGACAAACAGTAAGAATAAAAAAAAAAAACACACACTGCCTAACCCTAAGCATATGTGTCTTTGTCTTTCATCTCTACAGAGCTCATTGATGAGTGGCTGACTTCCTTTCTTGCAGCAAAGATCAAAATATTTTTCTTGACACGTTGTTTTTCGCTGTGCCCCTTCTTTCTTTTTTGTCTTTTCCTCCCCTTCTCCTTTCATGCACAGCGTGGGAGCTTTCTAATACGATCCAGGAGGACTGTGATTTGACTTGTACAGTGTCATAAGGGACGGGGATGCATTTCATGCTTTGTGGCTTTAAAAAGGAATAAACACCCTGCCCCACCAAGCCATGATGTAACTTTGACCCTTTTATTCCACTGTAACACCAAGTTAGACAAACATGAGAAGTTTGTTTTTCTCGTGTTACACGGAGGTTATTTTTCATTTTGGATGTAGTTCATAATTCAGAGTACTGTCTCTGTTGTGTACTCTTGGGTTCAAAGCGGCTTTTGCATCTAATGTTAAAAACATATGGCTTCCAAAGAGCAGAATAAACACTTAAAAAGCACTTGACACTCCAAGTGCAATCACATTTATATATTGTCTCTATGGCTAATGATTTTATACATTGCATACACTCTTTAGAGGGCCTGGGGATCGAACTACTGGTGTTCTGGTTAGCGGACAACCCTCTCTTCCCGCAGCGCCAGATCAGCCTGTATCCAAATCTACATCATTTGAGTTGAGGCAGTGAGGATTTGTTGACTGAGAGAACGACTTAATTTCAGTACTGGAATGTGTGTGTGTGTGTGTGTGATCTTTTGACTCCTCCTCAGCAGTTAAAAAGCTAACCTTTCTTCAATGGGTTCCCCCATAAAAGGTTTGCATAACCACTAATTATGCTAATTAGCAGTGATAATGAATGCAGCAAAGTGCTTACACCTTCCTCACTCATGTTGGGCTTTATCTAAAACCACCCCCATGTTCCACTTGTCACTTTTATGGAAAATGCTTCACTTTGCATCAGTGTCCAAATCACAAGAGACTTTGTTATTGAATAATTTCCTACCTTACTCTTTGAGGGATGCAAGAGGAAACGACGGCCACTCTCCTTCAACGAACATTTGTTCTAACTTGGTGGAGCCTCCCACGCTGCCTGTTGTGAAGGACTGCATTTAAACAGTCAAGAAGTCACAGGTCCTGTAGGAAAACAATTATTTAGAAGTCATGAAGAGGGGAGTTTATCCTCCTTTTTGTGTGGCTCTAAACAACACATCAGTTTCACAGAACTGCAGCATGAGACACGAGGACATCTTAGTATGGTCATGGTGGTAATGTGAAACAGATTTTTTTTTTCACATTCCCTGTTCTTCTGTATTGTGAGGCTTCTCCTCCCAGTTAATAAAGCACGTCTGCCCTAATACACCACAGCCGCAAACCCAGGGTCTGGAATTTGAAGTCTGATGTGTCAGGATGTGAGGACCTTAACCCAGAGGCCAGAGCAGAGGCCGTTGACGTAGAGTTGTTACTGATAAAATGTGACAACAGTTTTTATAATCAATTGATCAGGTAAAGCCAGAATAGAGCTCCAGAGCCGGCTCTGGCTCCAGTCAGCAGTGATGGAAACATGACACTCTGGTGAATGTGAATTTGGCAAGCAAGGGTAAAGGAGTGGCTCAGCTGTTGGAGCCTTCGTGACACTGATCATGATGCACCGAGGGGAAAAAAGGCAGCAAGGCCAACACCTCTGCTGGAAGGCAGTGAATCTACGCTTGAGTTAAGAGATTATAACAAAATGATATAATGAGAAATCGGTCATAAACTGAAGAAACCTGCAAATGTAAAGCACTATTCTCAAATGTCTGTGGAATATTTAATTTTATTCTTATTCATTATTATCTCCTCTCATCCCACTGTCCCTTGTGCAGCGTACCGTGAACCACCCCAATCTCTCTGTTTCTCTTTGAACCACTCCCAGCTTTATCCACAGAGTGGCTCCTACAAATAAAGAAGTATGGTCGTACTGCTTGCTCTGTCATCACATTAGAAAGAACAATCATCCGAAGAGTGATGGGGCTTTTAAGGCAGCCACTGAAAGAGGAAGACGGGAGTCTGGAGAGTGGGTGGCTGGCTGATAGCGATGGTGGGGGGGGGGGCTCCAAGATTGGTAGTGGAGGCGAGATGAAAGGGATCCTTCAGTCACACACACACACACACAAACACACTCTTCAATCTCTGAGAAACACCACTTGCAGCGAAACACAATATCCCCGTGCCAAATGTTAGCCTTAAGTAAGTGAAAGTTTGTGCACTGGAATGGAGAAGAGCTGAGTGTGTATCTCTTTGTACTGTATGTGTATCTGTTTTATTTTGGCCAGCGGTGAGTCCACTCTAATGCCTCCCACTCTCTCCTCAATCATGGACAGAGTGGGATTCACATTCTGGTGTCTCCAGTGACTGGTTGCCATTGGCTCGCTTAAGCTGGAGATCTCGTCGATGCAGCGTTTTCCTGGCTCATCCAGAGGATAACTGGGGATCGGGGGCTGTGTAAAGGGCCGGTATAAAACCCTCAGGGCACCTGTTCAAACCCCCAGGAGCTGCTCTTTGGTCTGCGGCACCTTGGGCCAGGCACCTCTCCAAAGGATTAGCAGAGGAAGAGCCTCTCCGAACCAGAATGGGGAGAGACAGTGTTGGCAATTGAGTCTCTGGGGACACGCTGTCTTTAAGTGGGTCCAATCTCCAACAGCACTCAGCCAACATAGTGAGGTTTTGAGGCAGGTGGTGATTAGTTAGTGTCCTTCATAAAAATAGGATAAAAAGACACGTGCACACACACTCACACTCAGGCAAATCATGAAAATCATGTTCTTTCCCCAATATATCCCCCAGGTTAGAGAATAAGGCATCACCGGCGATCTGAGGATGCTCCAACAGATCATATGTGAACCACAATCTCTCCTCTTCTCAATAAACCACATTATTGAAAACAGCAAATATTTTTGGCAAAACAAATCCCTCCGCAGGCTGTGAGCCTTATTGCCTTGGACAGCCTCCTTTGGTGGCGCACACAGAGGGGTGGGGTTTAAAAAAATAGCTGATTTGAGATCCGGGGCTTTGTTTCTTTAATTTCCTTCCTCTGAGCTCCTGTGCTGTAACAAAGCCAGAATGTTATTGGTATGATTACTCCGTTGCACTATGTACGAGAGAATGGCGGCAAAATAAGCTCGCAGTTGCCACTATCTCTGGCCCAGCTCAACGCCAGCCGCCCCAGTGGACCAGCTGATAGCGGGCTGCTCTATATGAGATTCACTCTGGCCTCTGGCAACTGGCCTCATAACAGGATGGACTGGGAGGGACACAACGTCCAGACCGGAGTCGAGGTTGAAAAGCTGCTTATCGTGCATTTGGGTCCGCTGCCTTGAGGTGGGAGGGGGGTTGTTTGGGTCAGGGTCAATGTTTCCATGGTGATATAGGGTATTTGTTTGGAGGCAGTGTTTGTCCCCACTGTGTGACGCCTCTGACGTGAAGACAGCAAGAGAGCTCCATGGACTTGATAAATACCACAGAGGATTGAGTCACGCAGTATCCACTTACAGATAATTTGATACACAGAACATAATTCCGTTGTCATATTTTAATTCGATAGTGTTCTGCCGAACAGCACTTTTCATTGGTAGGAAGCAGAGGTTGATGTGACCTATTCCACCTCTGCTGGCTGTTGGCATGCAACCTCACAACAGAAAGTTACAGCATATGGGATTGTGGCTGGATCGATTAGCTGATCGTAAATAAACTATTTGTAATTATATTTTCATCAGGGGTAGGATATTTGGATACTCCTCCTAAGGGCATTGTTAAGAAAAAAGTGCTAAATAGTTAATTATATAAATGATGACTTTATTGGTATAACTTGTTTTCACTTGAGCGATGTAAGTTGTTGATTTATTTTCAAATTAAATTTAAAACTTAACTTTATATCTGTTGTGTTTGATCAGTGATAGACAGAATTACCACACCTGGTGAAATGATCCTAAAGGGCAAACACTGGTTTAGGAGGAGTTGACTACATGCATGAGTAAACAGTGGAAGCCTTCCGTGGGTCTGAGCTCTCATGGTCCCCCACCAGGCTGGTTATAGATCTCACAGAGGCAGCGGCTTGTAGCAGACAGAATTTAGGCTCAGTGCTAATAGCGTGGTGTACTGAGCCTTGGGAAATTAGCTGTGCACTGAGGCATGCTGCAAGAAGCTTGGTGAACCTCAGTAGGAGGAAGAGCAGTCACACATAGGTCAGAGGAATCAATGTCCTTTAGGGACCCAGGGGCTGAGCTGGAGAGCACTGAACTCTCTCTAACCTTGGCAAGTGATGCAGTGTAATTGCACTGGTGCAGTGACGGGTGAGAACTGGCGGGGGGTCTTGGGGTGAGGCTAAAGAATGAAGCGAGGGGAGACTCAGTACGCCTGGCTGCAGGGCAGCATCTCTGAGATTTTGAAAAGATGTTAAAAAAGATGAATTTTTTATGTTGGAAAAACATACAGAATAAACTGTGCAGAAATATGTCTCTGGAAACGTTGGATCAAATTTATCAAATGTGGGTTTACCTATTGGCATAAAAAATTAGAAAATGGAATTCATTGGTCTGGAATAAATACAAATTAACTTGAAGCTGATCACAGTGGACTGTATTTGTGATGGGTCATTCAAACCTTAATACGCAGTAACCACATTTGTCCAGAACAACAAGAGGTGATTCACTCCAGGGATGAGATTACAGTTCAGAGCATTACGGCCACTGACTTGAATTTTTAGACATTTGACATAAAAATAGAAATAAATAAATGTACAATTTACATTTTAAAACTGTCATCAAATTTACATCCAGCTCTCAAAAACCTGCTCTGGGCTACTGGCCCCTCCCACCACAATGCAACAAGTGGCTAAAACGTATAGTAAGTGATTCAGGGATAATATTCTGCTTTAGCAGAATATTCTGACCTGAGCTGTGACATTTCCTGCTCATGCTTAATGCAAGGACTGTTTACCTCCTTCCAAGCGGCACTTTGTCTTTGCTCTGCATTGCAGCTGACATGCCACCTAGAGTGAACATCTGACAAATGTGCTGAATAAATGGCCAGCGGTGAGCCGGCTTTTCCCCAGTAGAGTGTTGGTGAGCAAGCCGTCCCGAAGCAAGTGACCCGGATCTGGCCGGCCTCTGTCACCAGAAGAAACCCTCTGAGATTGCCTCCACTCAGCCATGAAGCACCAGGGAGGTGACTGGGGCCCGGACACATCAGTAGGACTGCAACATAGGCCACTGGGGTGAGAGATCACAGTCACAGACAGGATGCGAGGGAGTGTTTACAGTTTGGGGAAGGAGATGATGGAAATGAAGACTGATGGTGGCAGAGGGGAAGGATGCTGCTGTCTCACTGATGCAGAGAGACACTGTACTAGAAGCAAAAGTGCACACCAGAGAGGGACGACCTCAAGAAATTTAAAACATCTAGTGTCATCGCTGGCGGCCTCCTTGTGCAAAATCCCAAGGCTCAGTATTCAGCACCCAGTCTCTTATTTGAAAACTAAACTTAATCCATCACAGAAAACAACAACAAAAAACTTAATGACTATCAAAACACATGGCACCATTTATGTCTGGGCATGTCAACCAGCCTCTGTGCATGTGTCCACTCATCATGTGTTTCTTTGTGAAGCACTGCATCAGGATCAGCTGCGCCCAGAGCCGACTAAGGCACTGTCCTGCTTTCATAAAATGTGCTAATTGTGTGAGGAACTGGGTCTGGGAGGGGTGGGGACGGGTGTTTTGCCTGCAAACTGTATATTTCAGAGATGACTGCTGGCGTTTCTTGTTCGAGAAGGACATTGTGGGAAAGGTCAGTGCTGTCTGGAGAAAGTGGAGCACGCCCAGTGCTGTGCATATCCTCGGCAGCGATGCATTCAGAGAGCTGCCTCCACGGCGCAGCGAAACAATCTGACCACAAGTTGTTAAACTGTTGTTTTGATTGCTCTTCAGGTTGAATATTTATTTTGAAGACGCGTAAATCTCTCATTCTTTATCCTCACACGTCAGCCTCAGCGGTTGATTCAACGTTACAGCACTTGGCTCCGCAGCATAAATGAGTTTCCCCTTGTAATGTTAGCATCAGTGACATCTTCGACAATCACTCCTCATGAAAAACAGCACCAAATATGTTTGAAATCTCAATGGGAGCTATTTACCAAGGAGACAAAAGTTAGAGAGGTTAATTTGCAGTCAGCATTGTTTTTGGCAGTGATGTACAAGCCATAGTTATCGAGCTGGCATTACTAACAAGAAGCAAAAAATACAGGGAAATAATAAAAAGAACATGATCAATATCACCCCAAAATACAGAATTTGTATATTTCTGAAGTGTTTTTAAGAAGAGAACGTACAGTCCAACTCATCAGATTCCCTCTTCCTCGCTGACGAGGACTGGTATCAAACCGTTCTGATGTCCAGCATGAGGAAATCTAAGTCGACAGTCGAGCCAAATGTCAAGAAAACGGGTCAGAAAGTTGTTAGTCAGATACTTGGGCAGTACAAAAAAAAACTGGTCAGAGAAGGATGACAAATGCTCGACTTGCAGACGAAAGCCTTGCTCTGAGAAAAACATTTAACCTACATTGTTCCAGTGCTGCTGCATCAGTGGCTCGAGCACTCAGAACTGGAGCTGAGATGCGTGAGAAGATTAATCCATACCTCTAAGAAAATTCTGTGACACTGAAAATCTATTTTTAAAAGTGCATGAGTCTCTCTCTCTCACACAAAAAATATCTGTGCTTAATGTGCGTTGACTCTAGATGGAACCATGATTTAAACAAAGTTCATTATGCCATACCCAAGACAACAAATTACTTAAACTGTGCACTCACATTGTAAAGAGAGAAGTAAAACTTATTATATTTGCTGCAACACACCCATGTGAATTAAAGCACCACCCCACCAGCCCAGCTTCTTCTATTGGAGCCTGGTGGGCGCATCACGAGAGGGTCTCGTCAGAGGGCAAGAGTGTTTATAGACGAGCAAACTATTGTTTTGTATGAGTGACCCTCATTATTACAGGGGCAGCTCATAAACACGAATGTAGGAGGGCTCCCTCCTGGATTTATTTCATTATTTTAACAAAACCTCGTCCGTTATGCTTTTGCAGATCATCAAGGTCAGCAAAGTTCAGGATCACAGAAAACTATTTTTATACTCCTAAAATATGAATTAGGAGGTTGCCACTGGAAAATAATGCTGAAATTGACACACAAACCATGGAAACACACATTTTAATTTATTGGAACGAGAATGAGTATGAGAATGAGCACGAGAAAGCTCCAGAAATGATATATCTCTGACGTCCATTGAGACCCTCCAAGGTAAGATCATCACAATCCTTCATTTGGATGTCAGTGTAAGACACTGTCCTGACTGTATCCATTGAAAATACTGAGCCCACAACAGGAATTTGAGCTTCTCCACTCAGCCAAGCGCATCATGTGGATGTGTTTGCCTGTGGAGGAAAGAAAAGCAACCCTCTTGTTGGGATGACAAGGTGACATTGCTCCGAGGCCTCCAGTTCTACTGGCAAGTCCCCAGTCTGAAAGCTGTCTTCGATTGACTGATACAAATCAGATTTCTTTTTTTTCAGTGCGTGTGATAAAGCAGGGGATTACCTGGGCATTTTCTTTCATTTGCATGTCAGAGTGTGGGACTAACGCTGTCTGTTGAGTGTGAGCCTTTGTGGATTTGTTTTTTCTCTCCCATCTGGCCTGTGGATGATGAAACTGCTGCTCCTGTGTTCTGACACGTCCTGTCCCTTCACATCAGGCATCTGTGATGGAGACTGTCAGTGTGGCACGCTTGCATTTGTCCCTGACTCATACAGTACATCTCCCTGTCACATATGTACACACTCACAGTGTCTCTCACACACAAACACACACACACACGACTTGATGACTTCAAAGGGCATTACAATGACTTTATGTCTTCCCTAGAGAGTAACTCTAACCTTAATCATCACCACTTCCTTTCTCACACAAACCATAACCTAATCCTAACCAAAAAGGCACCTGAGGGTCACGTGCACACGCTCCTGCACACACTCAATTTAATTTGTGGGAACTTGCTTTTTGTCCCTATAAGGAAGACAAGTCCTGTCAGTGTGACTGCGTAAACATAATTATGGCTCCAAAACATTAACAGTAGTACCTCACACAAACATTTAGAGCAGACGCACAGACTCAAGGTGAGACGTCCCATGTTTCCTCCTGTATTTCTTGTCCAAAGATTGCATCAGTGATCAGAAATACGGGCATTCTCACACAAACGTTACTGAAATTCCTGCAAACACATTTAATCGCCGCCGTATGGACACTTAGCCGCTTTTGATGTGATACATGGCTTAATACTGCTTGATTGAAGCTGTGTCTGCTCTTGAGCTAATGGCCTATAAAAGCACCTTTTATCCCCTGACAGCTTGCTGCTCAAGTTTTCTCCCTCTTTCCAAGTAGGTGGATCTAAAAGGAGGAGCAGTGGTGGCATGGAGGAGGAGGAGCAGCTGCGGTGTCAAAACGGAAAGAACACAATATCGGAGGCGAATTGCTGTAACATGGGGTCGGTGATGGGAATTTAAAGAGACAATTCTTCTCTGCAAATAGAAGATCAGAGAACTCAAAGAAGAACTTGGCTTCAGCTGACATGTTTTGCTTTTCAAAGACATCTTGTGTGACGAATATTGTACTTGTTTGAGCCAGAGTTTGTAAAGTTCAGAAAATAAAGCTTCCTGCCTCTTGTTATTTTCCTACTCAGCTCCTTTGGGGGCAATTTGACTTTTCTCCCCTATGTTGCCGCAGAACTGGCACCTGAATGAGCCACTTGGTTCCACACGTTCAAGCCTCTGTGGCTGATTTTAGAGCAATGTTAAATTTCTCAACTTCACATATTATTTTCACATATTTGCAGCTGCATGTGTGAACAGTGCTTGAGTCTATTTTTAATTAATTCGACGAGAAGTTAAAAACTCTCAATTGTCTGGATATCCGCTGTTTGATCCATGTCGTCACAAAGGCTGGGGCTCAATACGGGGAGAAGTGGCTCCTGTGGTAGTGGATAGATCCAAAGTGATTTAGGCAATAGATCTGTTTTAATGTCCTGAGGTTTAGATGTTTTAGATGTTTTGTGGGGTTATGTCCTGGCCATCTTACTTTGGAGGTTTGTCGGGACCCAGAACTTGCTGCAGGGACACCAAACCCCAGCAGGCTTGGAAACACCTTGGGATCCCACACAAAAACTAAAAAGCGTTGCAGGGGAGAGGGACATTGAGGATACCTTGCCTGGCCGGCTACTTCTGCAGCCCAAGCCAGGATAAAGGGAATAACGGTTGGCACTGAGAAGAAAGCGAACTGCAGGTGAATGGAATTCCATCTGTGGTGCAAGCAACATTTATATGCATTTTAAAAACCTCAGCCGTGGCTTTCCAGAGACAAGGGCTCATTTACTGCAGAATTTAAACTTCAGATTTAAAAATGTATCAAATGTCAGGGCTTGAAATCAGCTGTAAACAGTGTGCAGAGGCTTATGGGGCGTGAAGGTTAAAATACTGCATTTCAAAGGTATTTTGTGTTGCTCATAGTTCTTTGCATTACAGATCACATTCAGCCATTTGCAAACACATTCATACAGAGCTTTGTCTACTATGCTGTTTATCCTCCACTCATTCCATTCTCACACCTTTTTTTTTCTCTCAATTACTGGCACAGCTGTCAGAGGTACTTTCAGGTTTAGTGTCAATTCAACATACGGACTGGAGGAGCTGGGAATTGACCCACCAACCTTCTACTTAATGGATCACCCGCTCTGCCTGCTGAGCATTTCAAACATTTTATCAGTTCTGTCGCCCAGTAACAGGTGAAAAAAATACACCCGAGGCTCATGCAAGCTTAAGCAAAGCAGAGGTGAGAGATCTCACCCTATTGTAAATATCATCACCTCTTGTGTATCACACCAGATCTCACCTTACCCCCCTTGATCATATTTCCTCATTAAACACCCTCCTGGAGGCTCGGATAGAGGCGACACCACATTAAGGGTTCGGGATCAAAAATTGCTGCAGGTTCCTTCCTACCCTAATATCTCACCCCTCCCTTCCGCTGACAGCTATGAATAAAATATTCCCTTTTTGCACGGGCCTTGTCAGCCGTTTGATGTGCCTCCCTGCTCATCACTGGAAGACAAAGCATCGAGCAAGAGCAGGCTTTGAGGTTTCTGATAGCTCACGTGCACCCATGATAGATGGCTGCTTGCGGTCACAGAGGCTTTAATCAGCTCTCCTCCGATATGTTGGAAAGGTACATTTGAAAAGCTTGAAATAGCGAACGAACAAACAAACATGCAGGAATGGCTGCGGTTCCTGGGGTGGCAGCGAATGGGAGTCAACAATACGCGCGTGTGTAGTTTTGGTTTGACGTTGCTATTTAAGAAGTGGGGAAAAGACTTTTGTAGGACATACCATCTTGTCATCATCACCTCTATGGGCTGCACTGAACTACACTTGACATTGATGGAGGTGTGGTTTAACGTGCGGTAAGTGCAGTGGCGTAATTTCCATTTTAATGGGGAAAATGAATGAACCAGTTAGTTTTGTTCATTCTGTTGCTGCTGTAATAACACTACGGCATGACTACGAGCAGGGGCAACCTCAGCTGCTGCATGCAACACTGGCTCGAATGCACCAAGTGAATGTCCTTGTCCTTCAGACATTATAGCGAAAGACTTCAAGCAATCCTGCCAGCCACTTCTACCGCTTGTATTCTTTCTGTCCTGCAACTGGTCTGAAAATCCAAAACATTGTGTTGCACTGCAAATACACTAAAAGCCTCCTCCTTCATTCATACCATATTTTACTCTGATCTGTCTGAGGCTCTTATCACACCTGTAATTTTGGTTGAGACTCAACTCAAAAGTCTGAGTGTAAAAGACACCTATAAGGCTGCAAAGGGCCACTGATTCTATCAGTCCATCCCATTTCTTGTTGCTTAAATGTCACTGATGTGCCATGAAGCTCATTTGTAATCACCAAGATGAGAGGTGTCATTTGTTGGGGGGGATGGTCTCTATTCACTTAAAGTGGCTGAGGCTACAATTTACTCAGATGTGGGGGGGTTGAAAGCCTGACTCTGATCTGCTATCTCCCCTGGAGTCAGACCCTCTGAGACCCAGTGAAAGCTGTGATCATCCCAGTTCCCTTCCATGCCGGCAGACTCTGAACTCCCACACACTCACGTTGTGTAAATTGGCCCCAGTCGTCTGTCGTGAAACTGTGTGTGTGTGCGTGCGTGCGTGTCCATAACATTCAAAGATACCTTATAATTAATAAAGCTCCATTTTGAGAAGAGAGCTCCTTCAGAAGTCTGACTACTTCTAAGAGGCCTGTTTGCTGCCTGCTGTTCACATCTTTACTGTGTTTATTTTATTTGTTGACAGTAACTCTTTCTCCCACTGACACAATCCTTGGCACTTCATTTCCATGCTGTCCCTGTTTTATAGGCCCCCCTTTAAAAAACAGTGAGCGTTAATTGGAAAAAATATATTTTACCTTGCAGTTTGAGGAGATGACCTTTAAGAGAAACAATGATTTCAACAGGTGGCAAACAGAACACAATATTGACTAAGAGTGAAACTAGGTGGTGATGAGGACGTCGTTCAAAGGACACTTGCTGTCGAACAGGAAATGTAACCAGAGGTGTGAGACTATTGTATTGAATGTGAAGCAGTGCTGCTGTGCTTCATGGTGAAGGATTAAAGGATTCAGATTCTAGAAATTTACACTACATCTATCTTATTTTGCCTGAGCACATATCAGCCCTCCAGGCAGAAACATTTTCTGCCTGACCTCATCAGGTTTAAAGGAGGTGAGACTCTGCTCTCAGTCCATTAAGCTCATTAGGAAATGAGTAAGAAACGCGAAGTGAGAAGGGAGTAATCTAAGAGGGTGTAATGTGTGGTATTGCTGCTTCAAACCTTCCACTCACTGCCTTGATTCTGCCATCCGTGTCCCCTTTAATAACATACATCCAAATCCCTGACATTACCGTAAGCACGAACACCCGTCTTTCCACACAGAATGATGCAGTTCCCTGACTCACTGTGGCAACCAAACGGGGCCAAAAAGAAAGGATTTTTTTACTTCATTTATTTTATCCTTCATATAACAATTATCTCAAATTCTAAATGCAAAGGCCAATTGAATTTTATCTTTTTTCCCTGCCATTGCTTTAGAAACAGAGGGTAGGCAGTGTAATATAAAAACACGACTGAAAGGGTGTAAATTGTTGTTAATTAGAGATTATCTGTGGGGCTGCTCATATCAGTGCTGAAATCAGAAAAAGCCCACAAGCTTTGGCATGAGGCCCCTGATCCCAGATCAGGCTTACAGCCTTTCATCCTCCTTTGGGCTTGAATTATTTTTGTGTCATATTATTGGAATGTCACTTAAACTTGTTATTTCCAAAATATATAAAAAATAAAAATAAAAAAAAATCCCAATATTGTTTCACGCTTTAATTTGGGTTCAATGCTCAACTGTTGGCAAACACTGCAGAATAAATTGTATTTGTCAGTCAGGCCGTTGCTGATCAGGGGGACGGATGAATACTGCTAATTTGACTTCTACAGGATGCATTTTAATATGAAACGAGAACAAGAATACAGTCCAGTGTATCCAGTGCCTTTTGAAAAAAATACAATGAATACTTATAAACTTTGATTGGTGCCTACTAGGGTCTCATTAATATAAGTGACGTTGCAAATCATGACAACAGCAGCTACAGCAACCGCACATTCCCAGTAATGTTGGCAATGATGTCTGATCCTGGACTTTGAATAAACAGGTACAGCAGTAGTAGTGCAGCCTCAGGATTCATTTGGACCAAGCCTGGCAGTAGTACTGCCAGAACGAACAGCTCTAATAAACTCATTCCAGTCATGACAGACATTTGTTTTGTTTTGTTTTTTTCCGAACAGCAGGCAATTAATGAGAAGAAACAAAGCACTGCCTTTCATTCTTCCCTCCTATACATAAGGAATAAATTGTGTATTATATTAGCGCAAGTATTCGTTTAAATAACTTCAAGCATTTAAAGGCGTGAAAAAGGAGAGGAGAGGAGAGGAGAGAGAATGCAAGGCTGAGACAACATAAGAGAAGCTGGGCTGAAACAAACACAATGCAATTACATTGGCTTTCAACAAACACCCCTGTGAGTAATTATGATTCAAGGTCATATACATTACAACGTATAAACAGAAGACATATTTACCAACTCTGAACTCGTGTTGCAGTCACTGACGTAATTGATTATAAAGCCATTCTCTGTCTATTCATTATGAGAGCCACCGCCTTTCATTCACACAGGTGCAAACATGATAAGCGAACTACACAGAGACGCTCGGGGTCCAATTCATATGCTAAGTAGGGAAATGATGGTAAAGAAAAGATAATTAGAGAAGGAACAGAGGAAGGAGCAGGGGAGAGGAAGTGAAAATTAGAAAAGTGGACGCAATGAGGCAGAAAGATTGAGGCACTTTGGAACGAGGCAAGTACTGCAAGCATGCGCGCACACACACAGATGCATTCTACAGAGTAATAGCAACTGCTTAGTCAAAGACAGATGCTCCCCAGCAAAGGAAATGCCACCACATCCAGTCAAATGATTTATATTATTATTAATGAGAAGTCAAGTGTTACATCAAAAATAACACATGATTAGGGTACTGCCTTTGTGTTGGCCTGGATTACCATAAAATGAATGCTCACATAACACAGGGCCGTGGAGCCAGGAGTGTTAGCATGCGACTCACAGCACCTGATGGAAATGCCAGTCTTGATCTGGCAAACTGGCGAAAATAAATTAAGAAAAACGTCAGTCGCCTGTTGAAGGTCTGATAAGGCTGCCGTCCCTCTCCAGACAGGCCCGTTGCCTGTTGGCGTTCTCGAGCTGCATGGCAGCATCAGCACAGATAACAATATCCTCTCATGTTGCTTTACACATCAGGTGAGCCTGTCCTTTTATCAGATGAACGATGTACCCTGCTGGGGGAAAGTGGGTTTTTCTCTGCTTTCTCCAGCAGATTAATTAAACATGCTGGTCTTTCCTTAGAGACACAGAGAATAAAAAAACTATTGTGCATTTGGCAAAAAGTTTATTCAACCCGGAGCGGAGGTTTTTGTAATTACGTCGTGTAATTACGTGTAATTACGTGTAATTACGCAATAAAGCTCGTCTCAGTTAAATTTCCGCCACGCAAGTGGCATCATTCGTCTTTTATCACTTCACCACAGATGTCTGACAGATGCCTCAAGAACATTACACAACCACAAAGCCACTTGCTTCGCTTACGTGAGGTAGAACTCTTAAGAAGAAATAAAAATGCTCCTTCATCCAGCCAAAAAAAATGCTTTGATGACCATTAAGTATATATTTTTTTCTCCTCTGGTAGCTGCAGCTGTTACTTGTGACAATGGAATTCAAGAACTGCATCGTTAGCAGTAAGAGCAGCCGCCTCTCTGTGGATTAACGGACAAAGAAAATTTCACTCCACAGTTTCGAGAACGTTATCTACTCAGATTCTTCCTCCCTAGTGGGTATTTTGATTCTATTAGCTTCAATTCTGGTTGTACTCTCTCCTCTTCATGTCTATATACAGTGTACACCAAAGTGTCCCCATTCTTGTAGCAGCAGTATTGAAGGAATTAAACCCATGTGGGCCAATTCCATCCCTCAGGCTTCATCGAGATGCCATAACTGTTTACCTTTTAATTATCCTTAACCACACCATATGGCAAAGCTGCTGCCAATCCAACTGTAAACAACTTATTTTGGACAAACAGGAAAACAGCATTTGTGCTTCATCCTCTGTTTCCAAACCACTTCCAGGCCTAAATTGTCGTCCACCAGCAGTCTAAATCTGGTTCGGAAATCAACTGATTATAAAGATGATCAATAAAGCTGAAACAAATCAAGCTGCCATACAGCCCATTAGAAGCCAGAGAATGCATTAGCAAAAGGGGGAAAGGCCCGTATTCACAAGGTCTCAAATAATTCTGAGGAAAAAAACAATGCCCCTCCATAACAGGAAAGAATAAAGCCAATGTCAGAATAAATAATGAAATTCAGATCTTATTTTAAAATCGGACTAAGTTACATCTTCCTGGACTCATAATTAGCCTCGCTTGTTTGTTGGAAAGTGTCGTTGCTGCTGCCTCTCTCCAATAACGAGCCACTGTGATGGTCTAATAATTACCTCAATTGTCAGTGCAAAGGCTGCTGGGAAAATTGTGCAACCTGCCATGATATAAATGCTCAGCTGCTGTCATGCCTCTATAAGTGCAAATACAATCTTGTGCAGAATGCTACATTTGCACATTTTGTTTTCATAATGGGTTTTAACATCAAGTTAAAGCCAGGAAGTCCTACATTTTTTACAGATGTGTCAAGAATTGAGTTTATAATTAGCGTTTCTGCCCAGTGCAAAGCATTTTATTCACCAATGTGCTGTCACTTCATGGGCAGTGAGAGAGAGAGAAAACAGAAGTGCATTAAAAGAAACAAAACTCTTTCATCAACACTGCAAAATGTGTTCTTCTCTCACCCAGAGCATTTCCGTTAACCTTCTATTCAACAGGAAAAGAAAGACACTGCTCTTTCATGTGTGACTAGATTTGCATGTTTGTCATTTTGTTTGGCTAAATTCTCCCCAGTGATTTGGGATTAGTGACAATTAAAAAAAAAATCCTTGTAGGGCTCTGTCCCAGCTGACACTAGTTTCTTTTCTCCTGCTGCTGATGCTTTTCTCCGATGCTTTTTGAGTTTCATTCTCCAGCACAGCAGAGCTATCTATTTTTACTTAAACTCCTTTACTTGTGGGATTGCTCGCTCACTTAATACACTCCAAACTTTTCTGTTTCATCGCAGTGCTGCTGATGGAATTACTCATTTCATACCTTGTTTATTCTGAATCCTTTCTGAGGGCCTGAATAGTCTTATTCTGTGTTCTGTATGAGATGGCCATCAGAGAGATGGGTCTCATAAACAGTCCACTGAGTATGCTTCACAGCAGAATTACACTGGGTTCAAATAGTCCACATCTTCTAAGAAACAAGATTGAGGATATACAACCTATCTTGATTCTGTAAAGGTAAAAACTGATTATTGCATTTCACCATTCTAGCTCAGCATTAGAGCACATTAAACTCAACCAGAGTCCATACCACACATCTCACAGCTCAGATCAGAGAACAAGATAACTTAGTGCAAGAGTGAAACAAGTGATTCAAGATCTGGAGGCTTACACAATGCTGACCATCCACCATATAATGGTATTGACCACAAAAACAATATCAAACATTATAGTGTACAATTTAAGCATAATAAAACGCGATGTACCACAACAAAAACTATACACTGAGCAGCAGACAGCGCTGACACAGTTTACTTTATCTTCCTGGACAAGGGTAAGATAAGGGCAGAAATATTAAAGCAAAACTGTCCATCTGTCGTACTGTTTCATTTTAATGTGTTTTGCTGATCTTTGGCTTGCACAACCCCTCCCTCTCTTTCAGCCCAGCTCTATCTCTTCCCATCTATCCTGTCTGCCTTGTGAGAGCCGTAGTCAGTGGATCGTTGTGAAATGCCAGCTGTCAGAGTGACAGACGCAGTGTCACCTCTGTGCAGCCGCGTCGGTGAGGCAACAAGCCGTCAACATGTGCACTGGTGTACAGAGAGAGAAAGAGAGGACGAGTGTGAGAGCGGAGAAGTGTTTGGATCCCTGTAATTAGTGTTTGTGCTGTGATTTCGATAAAAGTTAGAATGACTTTGAACCAGGGAGTGACAGAGAGTGTAAGCTTGTGCTGAATAGAGCAAAGGTCATGACAGCGGCAGAGGGAGGTGATGGGAAAACGCTTGGTCGTAGGGCAGGAGGAGTTATGACAATTAAAACAAGAGGAAAGAGGTGATAAAGAGAGGAGGGATCGTTACACAGATACTCTGGGAAAGGAAAAGTTTAAGTGATCAAATCAGACTAAAAGAACAAGAGCTGAATAAAAAGAGAGGAGGAAAAAAGCACAGTGTCAGGTTGAAAGCTAAAACGGTGGGCAGAGTAAAGGGATCAAAGTGCCCAAATGAGAATGGGCGATAGGGACGACAGCAAAGTAGACAGATTAAAAAAGTCACATAGAGAGGAGGATGGTGGCCGCATACTAATCAAGTGTCTAAAATACATGGTAAGGATTTAGATTGGGGGTTATCAAATGAACAGTACAGACACATGCACATATATTACCCTCTGAGAGTGTGACAGTTTGATTGATAGGATGTTATAATATTTACATTTTATTATAATATAATATGAAATATAATATTTATAATAGATAAGAAATCTATTACATTTAATACATTTGTCATTTGGCCTGAAAATATTTGATATACTCTGAGAACACGGAGCCAACTTATCGAACAGCTATTTCAAAATAAAATTCCTCCAGAGTCCATGTAGAGAGTTAACCTAATATTTTCGTATGACATTATGCCCCATCTGGGAAATCACTTGTGAAGCAACATGATGTGAATAGAGTCAAATCAATTTTGTCCAGGAGGAAATTGAGGTGCATAAATAATGACTGTAGGCTGAGTGAGAATGGCTGATCCCACACTGTAGTAAATGCCCATGATTACAATAATGATAAAGAATAAAAAAATAAGTGGAGCAGCCTTTTGAATAACTTCTTAAAATTACACGCTACACGGCATGTTGATTGTCCACTTGAGATGAAATCTGCAGTAACATATTTTCCTACAAATTCTCCAGTGGCATTTGGCTTATTCATGAACGCCAATCACTCCTGGGGTACCTGACCCGGCCCTACATGAATACTAATGACCATAAAATGATAGGGCTGAAATTCACTTCCTTAGCAACTGAACAGAAGGCTGGAGCAGATATGAAAATAAGGTGACTGGCACGTCAACAGAACGCTCCAACACCTCTCTGTGGCGTCAGGCGACAACACTTTCCCCCGGGCTCTGGGAGAAACAGCATTTATTTAGGCCTACGGGGGGAAAACGCCGAGGTGCGGATACGTGCAAAATCTGGAGGAGGGAGCCAGCGAGGAGACAGAAGCAGCGTTAGAGAGAGAGAGATACTGATGAAGGGGCTTTTTTAGCCCCAAGAAAGCAGTGAGTCATCCCATCATGCGTCCTGACTCACTGCGGCTTCGACACATCCACTGCCTCGGGACATCTTTGGTCACCGTGGTTACCAGGCACTTGGGTTATTACATACTGCCAAAGTAAGTAGGGTGGAAACTCATATGTCTATATTTACATGTATGTTACAACGCATATTTCCACAGCAGAGAGTCTTAGGCTCGCCGAGGGGTATGTCGGTTGCCAAAAAGCAGTAGGCAGCGTTTATAATTGCTCTGCATCTGGCTGTTATTTCAGTCCCCAGCCGGCGGGGAGATGCGCTGTCAGTCTTGACAGACAGACCCTGAATGACAGCACTGCTTTCCCCTCTCACAGCACCCCCTCTCCCCACGCCATGGGCCAGCATCTCTATCCGTCTCTGTGTGTGTTCCTGGGCCTTATAATGAAATTCATTACTGTTACAGATAGGAGAGTAGCACCCGCTAAGAGATCTGTGTAGAAAATCAATCACGAGCTGATTCAGTGTGGGGAAAGTTCTCTGAGCTTTGGTGGCGTCTGCAACCTCTCCAGCTTTGGTAGCCATTCTTATCGGAGGCAGGATTTCTGGTGTTGGCAGGATGATATTTTCTTTGACCTTGGGGCGTTTTCAGTTTGTTTCTGCAACAAATAAATATAGATAGCGTCAGGCGAACTATTTGATTTAATAGAATAAAGCATTGAATCCTGACTGAGTGCCACCAGTTTCATTTATACCTAAAGAGACTGAAAAGCACCAGCAAGGTCATGATCTGGCTCCTTGAAGTAAACTAGAGATAGAGACAGAGATTAAAAGTTAAAGGTTTCCTTTTTGAATCATTTTTATTGAGCCAATGGAAATTGACAGTGAGAGAGAAATGCACTGCTGTGCCTGATGGGTGACTCAGTCTGAAGTGTTATGTAAACACTAATATTACCTTTGTGTTCTCCATGTATATTTGGTTCCTGCGTTTTAAAAGTGCATGATTCATCCTGTCTGAGGCTGGTTCATTTCAAGGCTGATAAGGAGAAAATGATTATGTACTGGCCTGCGAGAAAAAACAGCAGCCTAACCTCGACTTACTGTAGGTGGCTGCTCACCTAAAGCGATATATTACTCGCTGCATTATTAAAGCAGGACCTTGTTTATACAGGACTCAATAACTCTGACTATCAGTAAACAACTTCCATCCATTATGTGGTGCCTCCAGAAAGTGTAGAAAAACCCATCTTGAGAAAAGGTTACGATGGCCTGATACTTATTACTGATATCGGTAACTCAGGTGCAGAGAATGTGGAACATTAACTTCCAGATGCCAAAAACCTTGTAAGTCGACATCGTTCCTTCTGGCATCTCATACTTACAACAGTGTACTACGCATCCCACTTGCAAGAGGAGACAGGAGGAGGCATTGTGCGGCTTTAATTAAGCTTCGGCCTTGTTAAATGTTTTTAGAGTTACATTTACAAAGAGCCCTGCTCCTCATTGTCACCTCCTGTCTGAATCAATGCTTCTCCTCAAACAAATGAGATAAGGACAGGTACAAATAAGGAGCAAATAGGCTAATGATATTTACTCTAGGTTTGGTATTTGCAGCAAGCAAACTGTCTGAGTGGAACAGACACACAGTAAATAGAGGACAACAAAATCAGAAGTCCCTGTGTGATGGAAATTCGTAAATCTGGCCACACAGGATCAATGAGGTGAAAATGTATAACTGCACGCGTCTGAACACTTTTGACAGGGGTGGGTGGGGGTGACTGAATACACACATACATTTATTTTCCAGATTCATAAGGTCACAGTGACCTTTGACCTTCAAAATAAAATCAAGAGGTCACCATCACCCTTGACCTTTGACCAAAAAATCTGAGCAGTTAATCAATGACGCAAAATTACCAAATTTAAAGATTTTCCCTCAAGGAAAATTCTTCAGCTGAAAACATAACTCCTTGAGCTATGACACGCAAAGATGAAATACTCTGTTCTGAAGCCACAAGTTTTTTTGGTGTTCTATTTGATGACTGCAGTTCTTTACCACATTAAGCTCCCTCCCCTTTGGGATACTGCATTCAAACTATGCCTTTATAGAAAGCATATTTTGCAGAAAAGACAGAAGAGGGAATCGTGAGCAATGATAAAAAGAATGTAATTGCCACAGTAAATCAAGACTTCCTGCCTTTTAAGAATGTTAAACACTTACAACACAAGCGTTTCGGTTCATAGCAGCACAGCAGTGTGACAGATTGTATTACGAGGCCTTGAAATTCTAGTGTAGCTGAGACAAAGACGAGCCATTCTTAGTTAATTTTTCCAAGCTTCCAGTCTCTATGTGAAGAGCTCGCCTGAGTGAAGTGACCCTGCTTTTCAATAACCACGAATGTAAATATGTGATTCCAATTCAAGGCCTTATCGGCTTCCTCAGAGAAAGATAGGGTCCATCACTCTACCGGCTTAATTCTCCCCCCACCACCTTCAGGGGTCAGTCCTGAAACTTTGTCGCCACTTGTCAGCGCCTCCATCAAATCCCCAGAGCGCTCTGCACTCAAGCAGCGAAAATTATATTTCTTTTTCAAGCCCCATTGTAAGTTTCCAATGATAAGAGCACGTTGGGTCAGTACGTTTTTTGATTAGCTGAGAAGAAAAGGATAAAGACTTTTTATTTGATTTTATTAGAGACACACCAGTGACCCGGTGAATGTGACTGATTGATGATGTTTTAGGAAAGTGCAGAAAAAAGTGGAAATAGTAGAAACATATGTTTTCGGTGTGGGCCTGGTGAAGGTAATGACAGGAAACAGACAGCACAAACCAAATCGCAGTGGCATTATCATCTACTTTGCTCTTTATCTATGATAGAGGATGAAAAAACCCCTCTGCCGCCAGTTGAGTGGTTTGTTTATGTGCCGCTGCAGCTGCATTTACTGATCTCACGGATGTTGCCATCTCTTGACTATTGCGCCAGTATTTTTTATGACTCAGCCTCCGCAAGTGGTAGTTGGCTGGTTTAAATAAATGAAAAATATTCCTTTGGCAAAATGTGTCAAAATATGGTGAAATCCAACCGACCAAAAAGGGATTTTTAAAACCTCTTCTACTACTGAAAAATATATTCGAAAAAAACATCAGGGTGGGACAACACAACCACTCTCCAAACACCACACTAAACAGCTTTGAGCGGATTTTCTCATGAAGAAACTTATTAAAGCAGCAAATGTGATTAAAAGAGATGGACTTGTGGTTATTCTGGTTATTCTCAGACTGATAGTGGCTCTGGAATTATTTTGATTGCAAATTGTCCAGTTTGCCTCTGTGCTGGATATTAAATAAATTCCTGCAAATACTTAATCATCCACATCACTGAAAGACCACTGCAACTTCCACTCTGCTGCTGAGAGGGAAAAACACTTCATGTTTAATTTCAAAACAATCGAAACTAGGTGGAAAACACTGGATAAATTGGCTGTTAGTTTTTCAGTTTCCCCAAAACACTTGTGAAGTCCCAAAGACTCGACTGTAGCTATAACCGCCCTTTGAAAGCGGATCAGTCATTGCACACACCTGCATTCGCGCACTAAGGTCATCTCAGATTTGGTAAGAAAGGTCATCCGTGCTTTGTGGTCTGCTCCAGATTTACATCTTCTCTCATAATCTCGCAAGTGGCCCTGGAATTCTGTGATGGCAGAAGCACAGAAACTCGGCGTCCGCCCTGAATATGCATGAATGTCACACTCACTGTTTTCCGGATGCATAGGTGTCAATGATTTCCTCCTGTCATTATCATAAACTGTGATTTATTGCAATAGTAGCACGGCAGCGGCGCGACACGATTACCCAAAGCAGTGGCACATAATATTCTAACCTGCATAATCAGAATCTCCCTCAAGAAGCAATATTACCAGAGATGTATTGACGCTCGGTGTTGTTTCAATTGCACACTGGATCAGAAGTCTGGAGGGGGAGAAACGCCTGTCACTTTTCATATCTCCTCTTGATTTATTTTGAGCAGTTATTAAAGTTCACCTCAGTCTGAGAATTTCCATAATGATCTCTCTTACAGTGGTATATACGAGGCACGCCGACTTTCCTGGGCCTACCAGCACTTCTCTTATTAAATTTATTGAGCAGTGAATTTACTCAAAGGTATGTGTGATTAATGAAGATAGGGATCCAATACTGTATCTGTGCCAATGTCACAACTTCACAACACGCGGCGAAACTCTCATGGGGGAGGAAGGAACTCAGGGGTTTGACTCTCATCTAACCAAGAGCACTTCAAGGTACAGTGACGCTGTTATACATCATGCTGAGGTGTTACAAGATCATTCTATAGCAGAATGTGATCACTGCGTTGATAATTATGCTTCTTGTCGGAGGTGCTAAGTGCATTGACCCCTGACACCCCACCATCTGGCTCTTTGGCTGCCACTGAGGACGCTGAAGTGTTGTGTGTTTTGCCACAAGAGTAACTGTCTTCTTAAAGTGTGGATTCAAAGCTGACACATTTGAGAGGCAAGGATAAACAACTTCAAGATTCAGACGACATACAGAGGGCCACACACAGTGAATAATTTCCCTGTATTTCTGAGGCGGAATCGAGTCTGCGGTGGCAGGGGGATTGCCGTTGCGTGCACGCTCCTCTAAAGTACTGAAAACTGACTTTTTTTTCCATCTTGTCTGCCAGTCATCTCTCAGCAAGAGTTCAATCCCATGTGGAGGGGAGAAACAAATTAAGCAATATGGAAACACTCAGAAATACATACAGTATTTGCCGTGGTGGGCCCACGCTTCAAATCTGTCAGAGCACCCGGGGAGGCTGGAGAAGGCTCTCGCTGGGACTCAAACAGATGAAAACATCTAAACATCCACACGCGCCGGTAACATTCCCAAAACACTCTTCAAGGAAGAACTGTAGTGTTTAAACTCCTTGAACTTCTGCAATATACTCATTACCATTGACTGCAGGGAAAACATCCCTCTGCTGTCTGTCTCACGCTACGTCCATTTGTTCAAGCACACAGTAAAAATAAGCCACACCTTGCGAGGAAAACACAGCACAAAAGAACATTCAGAAAAGGCCAAACATACCAAATACTTTTACTTGGTTAGGGTCAGATGGCTCTAGAGATTCTTCAGGAAGGTTGATAGTCCTGCTCATGTTGTCCAACATGGATGCATTTGTTGTGGCTTTGCCTCGCCTCAGATGGTAAGCATCCCCTGCATTATGCAAAAGCCTTGCACATGGAAGCTCAAAGCACTTTAACCACATCTTCCCATGAACCGCTGTGATCTTCCTTGATATCAGAAACAAAGCATATTTTGTTGGAACGAGCGAACATGTATCTTTGGTGAACTCTTTATGGTGCAGTCGAGGCTGCCATTCCCCTGGCTCCCCCTTACCCTCACCATAAAGCTATGACAAGAGATAGCGAGTGCCCCTTCGTGAACCGTGCAGAACATCGTCTCATTACAACATAAAACACTGTTAAGATTATACAACCCAAAAGGCCAAACATTACACTGTGCTTCAAGATCCCCTCGCCCTGCCCTCACCCTGGATGCAGACTGCGAGTCGTGGCGGCCGATGCTTCGTCACTCCTCGCTCAATAAAAGCCAGAGCCCCCTGTGGCATCCCACTCTGTCACCTTTTAATTACAAACCTTTAATATTTAAACAGAATTGAGGGGAAAAAGTTCAAGTTGAGGCACAAAATAACAAACTTTACATTGTTCTCCCATTATGTCTCACTTCCTCTGGACTG
Source organism: Pseudorhombus dupliciocellatus (assembly GCA_016785235.1). NCBI lineage: Eukaryota > Metazoa > Chordata > Actinopteri > Pleuronectiformes > Paralichthyidae > Pseudorhombus > Pseudorhombus dupliciocellatus. Next base: position 830,191 of record JAFBJW010000116.1, read on the forward strand.
GTCACAACACAACTTCTCTGACTGAAAGACCTTTTTCTCCTCCTCAAAACCTCTCTCACCTTTATCCTTATCTTTGTCACTCTCATTCATCCTGCTGGCCCAATTTCTCATCTTTCACTGTCAGTGCCTATCAGCTATGGGTTCATAAAGGAACGACAAACAGACATATCTTCACAGAGCAGTGTATGGGGAGAAAGTCGGAGCACTCACCTGCATCCATCAACGTAACTGTGCACAGTTGGTGAGCCCCTGCCAGCATCCTGACATCACAGTGGGAGTTACAAATGGATGTGACACTTCTGTTCCTTTTCTCACAGCCTTCTATCTCAGCTTTGCGTGCCTCCCTGAAATAAGGTGGGTATCTCTCACAGCTGTCTATTCTCAGTTTTTAACCTACAGCGTTTCAGAGACGTGAGCGTTTACTGTTGTCTTGGATAGCATCTGAATTTCATCATTGGAAAAAGGTGGTGACGTCACACCTCGTCCCTGAGATGACAGGAGATGACAGCAAACTATATGAATATTTGGATCCAGACAGTCTGACTGTGCGGATAATGGGGTGACCTTCAGATATAATAAGGCTTGATTCTCATAAGAGAGAATTAATGTGCAACCAAAGAGCTTGAGAGCACTGTGTGGGAAGGAGTCGAGCAGGAGAACCCAAAAAAGGTCATGATTGCCGTCATCGTGGAGCAGACGTGACAGAGGGGAGGGAGTACACCACTCGCTCTCCAGTGTCAGACATGTGTTGGTGCTGAGAATCAACTGTATTATTCACAGTAATGATAATGGGGTTCACAGAGGTTCCTGCAGCTCCTGAATGCACCACAGGAGACCAACAGGTGTCAACATACAGAGAAGTCTGAAGCAGATTTCTCTTTTCAATTTGCTGTGTCCCATTTCTGTCCTTCAGTCTCACCCTTCTCCTGAATGTGCATTCACCTAAGTCCCAGTTAAAACTACACTCTGCCAAGTGTTTATCAAGCTGTTCAAATATTACTATAAATATTATCCTCAACCTTTAATACGGAGGCTGAGAGGTCTGGCACAAGGAAAAAAACATGAATGCAAGTGGCACAACATCACTGCAAATGCGATAACACAACCTCAACTGCCACAGCAGAACCTCAGAATAAGCACAACAGAAGAGAGCTACAACAGATGTTCACCATGAAACAAGCAGAGTTATATTGTGCAGTTCATTCACTTGTGAAAACCTGGACGAGCCAGTGGACGTTTAAAATTTGATGCTCTTCCCTTTGAGGGGCACGGTGCAGGTGCTTGTTGTGCCCAGAAATTATTAAGTGAGAACCCACTACAACTCAAGCAGACAACCAACACTGGCCAATAATTCAGCAACATCTGTGTGGGGTATTATGGGTATTATGGAGTGTTGGCTTGTATTTCATAAGACTGCAATATATTTGCAACTTTGAATGGCACATTTCTATTTCCCCCAAGTTAATAATGATACCTGGTGCTTCCTTGTTGATCATGTCTATAGGGAAACCAATGCAAGAGCAGCCACTGTACCTGACTAGAAAATCCTAAAAGCAATAATAATCATAATAACAATGATGTCTATATTCTAAGGCATTGACCTTGCATTACTTTGAGAATAACTTCACCACAACTGCATACACCTTCGCAGTCCTTATCACACCTCCGCCTCGCTCTTCCCTGTAGGGGTAAGGATTCATGCTGGGGAAACCAAATCAAAAAAACATTAGCAGCAGCACTCAAGGATTCAGTGGTAGACCGAGTAGAAGTGGAAAAAAAGTAAATTAAAAAATCCCAAGAGCGGACACTGGTAATTGGAAAAAATACACTGTAGTCCTCTAACAGTTTAATGTCAAAATTTGAGAGCGGCCATAAGAAGCCAGATGTTTGCAGTTTGACACTTATTATATGACGTTAAAAAGCTTTTCACGGCTGCTTGTTTAATGCTTCGCTTGTTGATACACAAACACCCCACAGTCACAGATGTTGTCTGATGTAGATTGCCAACTCCCTCCTGAGTTAAAAGTGATTCCAGAACCTTTTAGATTATGTGCTACATCCTAATTTGTGCTTCCCCCAGAGTCCTGTTGTTCTTGATGGATGCTAGAGGTAGAGAGAGTTGCCGTCTAGTCAGCTGTTTGCAGGGCAGAAGATTGCGCATGTGGGGAAACGGGCTAACACCCAACGCCCTTTGAATATCTCAAATTCTCAAATGTTCTCCTTTACTTGGGAGGATCTTAAAAAAGATTAATCTGAAACCCAACCAACTTCCCAAACCTGAAGTTTCAGCCTCCATAATCATTACCCCCTTCCCCACAACTACAGCCCTCCCTAAATGCCCTCATTATTTTATTTGTCTACTCTTTCTCATGTGATGTGAGAAGATATTTACTCTCCAACAGGATGGCAAATGTAACACATGACACATGACATGTAACACATGACAACCAAAAATACAATTTCAGCTCAATCTGTGGCACCAATTCTATGGTGAGCTATAAATGAAATGATGATTCTGACTGTGAATACACAGTGCATCTGTAATTCTTCCTATTTTAGCTCAGTATGATGTGTATTCAGAATTGCACTCATGTATTTGCACATACTTGCTGGCATATACAAAATGAGGCTCGCAATCTAAAACCTTCCAGATCTGGAGCTCCTCTCAGGAGAGACAAACCAATTAAAAACGACAGTGGAGTCTTATCCGAGTTCTGTCTTTGTGTTGCTTCAAAAAAAAAAAAAAAAAAAAAAATTCCCTTCCTCATTTTCTTCTCCTCGCCCCTTCTCCCCTTTCCGCCATTTGTGAGAGCCGGTCTAGTTTTTAAGGCCAGGGTACGGCGGGGTGTGAGGAGGGCATCTTTTGTGTCTTTGTTGCTCAGGATATTTGAGTGTAATTGCTGCAGTTGGTGCTAATTAATGGCATAACGGAGATAAGCTGGAAAGAGACTCAGAGCAGTATCTGTGCGGACCCGCTGATAAAGAGAGGAGGCAGAAACCCACATGACAACCTATCAGAAGTGAACTAACAGAGAGAGCAATCCTTTCATTATAATTAGGTGGGATACATTTGTTTTAAGAGTGCAACCGTAAGAAAAAAACTTTTTGTTTACTTGCTATTTTGTTTGGAAGTGCTTAAAGAAAATATCAGCTGGCGGGGGACTCTGCTAACTTTTGATTGTAGAACCATGAGAGGGAGGGGAATTGTTCTTACTGAGACTCATCGGTTGGTCAAAAAGAGGTCAAGAAGTCAATAAACAGCTACAGTCACAGGCTGCTGCATTTAACTCTGTCCTTATGAAAGCTTTATCTGTTTTGTTTGGAAAGACTTCTGATGTTAAATTCCTCTGAAAGCTTGATAGAAACACATATATACAGAGCACACACACATTGGAGAAGACAGCCGGGCATGGATCAGAACCATGTTTTTGCTCAGTATCAGCCACAGGAAGTTCAGAAGAGTTAATCCCTCAATGACGACAGAGCCTTAATATAGAGGCCAAGGAGGAGAGGGAACGTGTGCAGGCGGATTATGGGTAAGCAGATGAGCAAACATTAAACATTAAACATAATAGTAAATACTGACAGACTGGCTCTTGCCGGGAAAAAGGATGACAAAAAGTGGAGGGATCAGAAGGAGAGCTGGGGCGGGGCTGGCGCTGGTGACGACGTGGTTCCCCGTGCTGTTTGCAAACGCCGTTCACTTTTTTCCACCAGGACAATTTTTGATAACATAGTAATCCTGGACTCATCCGCGGCTATTTTCAGTCATTACAAAGCAAATTATAGCTGAATGTCAAGGCAATTTCCACACAATCACTGGTGTTGTGGAGACAGACATTGGTCCTTACTCCTGTCCTCTTTTTTCTGCTGATGGCAGTGCTTTTCACTCTGCGGTTGCAACCTAAAGTATAGCTCCATTCTCTCGGCTGAGGCCTATTATTCATTGCTTTGGACCTGTAGAGATTCAATTCCACAATCAGTCTGTTGAACTTGGCATCAACAAAGAGCAGCCCGTTCCCTGTGGACATCTGCTTTCTCCTTCCTATCTTCCGTCTCTCACTCACACGTCTTCCTCTCAACAGTGCCTCTTTCCCCGACTCCATGATTGTAAGTGATAATGGAAACGAGCTGCAGAGTGCTGATTATTTTCCTCACGTTCTGTCTCCATAGGGGGTTCATTTTAGTGGCTCTGGTCATTATCTGGGAATGGACGGTCCCACGTGTGACGTGACAACCACTGTGTAATTTGGTAGCAGCTTGGCACATAGCAGATACATCTCCAGCTTTGCACTAATGAGGGAGACAGAAATTAAACATTGTTTTGCCCTCACTGCTTATTAGGTATTTACCTAGAAATATTGCACAGGTAACAGTTTGAGTCCTGACCAATTATGAGGCAGCACAACAACAACGCTTCTACAGGAAAGAGAGGGAGAGGTGGGGGGAGGGTGCTGGCCAATGATGGGCAGCTTAATTGCCCCAGAGGCAGGCGAGGTAAGAACTGACCCAGTGTCTCCATATCTTTGCCACAGCAGAGAAGAGAGCAGCTGGACATCTGCAGAATCCTGGCAGACGGAAGAGGGGAGTGTGTCGCGGTGCAGCAACATGAGGAAAACAAGGGGGCTGCAAAGTGTTTCCACACCTGTAAACAGGCGTGGTAGCATGTGTGATCCTGTTTCGGTACACACGCTTCAAATCTAAAATTCTAAACAAACACTGAGACAGGAGAAAAACTGATCTTAACATACGTCTCTCCTCTACCTGCAACACCCCCACCTCCCCACCCCCCCTCCTCCACCTCTCACTCGTTTCACGTCTGCTTTCCCTGCAGCGTTTGTGTTTACTCGTTCTGCGGCAACAGTTTCTCTTTCCTTCCTACTTCCACTTCCATTCTTTCCAAGCCACTGGCTGGGGCCTTTAATCGTTAGTGGCACCTGTCCCCAAGAGCCGTAATGTCCCCTATCCATCAGTGGGGGATGACGGGCTGCATGCTTCCCCCGCCCATCGCCCCCGCTGACTGAAGAAGGTGGGGAGGGTTCACGCTCCGGAGCAGTTTGAGGGTATGTGTGTGTTGTAGGAGCTGATGTTCACGGCCGCTGGATGGGGACTCTCAATCATTGATGTGCATGTCTCACCCCTTCCGGCTCAACTGCAACAGTCCTGCACCCTGGGGGGGTGAGGATGTGGGATGGAGAAGAAAGGAGGAGAGGATATTCCTCTTAAGGTGATTGATCTCTAACTTCTGTGGTGTCCACTAATGTGATGACTGATGGAGGTTGTCTGCAGGAAGTCATCCAGGTTGGTAAGCACAGGAAATTATAGAACTAAATTAATCAATAAACCGATCTTAGATCTTAAACAATAAAAAAGATGTGTGGTTTTTAATCCACATGTGATTTATGGCAATTTAGTTTTTATCTGGAGACTCGAAAAGATTCAAATCAATTTCTCATTATGAGATATTCAGATTCAGTTTGTGTAAATTTGATTGTATGATGTGATTACCATGATTATCCCAGATTAAAATGCAGATTGATGTTTTCCACCCCAGTAAGGAAGGAATTCTGGGGCCAACGTGTAAATTAAAATTATGATTTATTACCGCTTGCGTCACATTTCCTTTTTCCCATCATCGATCAATCAGTCGTTAATGGAGCGTTGTATTAGTCTAGGCTGAGCACTGATGTAGGACTCGAGAGCCGAGCAGGCATTAGCCACTACCACCTGACCAGTGATTGTGAAGAGGGGAGTGGGTAACTTTGCTCACGGAATCCTAGTTTCACTGTGTGCATTACTCTATGGAATTGTCAATACATTCACAAAAGGCAAACTTGAGATATCACGTTCAAGAGAAATTAAATATCATATATTCGTAAAATGAGACAACCCTAAGAGATAATACCAGCAAAGAAGTGTATAAATTATGGGTCCACCTTTTAAACCAGATTAGCTAATCCCGCTGACATTTACACAGGCAGACGGATGAGTGAAGCGTGACCTCCACAGCGATGCTCACCACCTGATGGTGCCAGTCCAGAGAGTCAGCACACTATGACACATACTGCAGGTTAAGCACGGCGATGATGAACTGCTAGGACATCAATATGTTGTTAATGCTGATTAGAATGCGATAGTAAAACTATTTTAGGACTTCATATAAATAGGAAACAAGCATGTCAAATTTTTACTGATGATATTTTTCTCTGTAACTTGTTTCACTAATCTTAATGCATGCCTAAAGTGTGCACTTCAAAATTTATGGTGCAGGGAAAATGGTCAAAAATAGGAGTTAAACTAAATATTGGATAATAAAATGTGGTCAGGAGCCATAAGTTAAAGTCTCCTGTGCCTCAGTACAGAACACAAATGACAGAGAATGTTTGGCAGCAATATCAATGATGCTAAAGAATGTCACAATAATACAAGGATATTTCCAACATAAGAGGAAACACTTTTGATGGAAATGTGAAAAGTGGCCAGTGTTTAGCAGCTGAATCAAAGAGTAAATTATTACACACTCGTCATAAAATAATATAATGAAAACATCAATCCTTGGAGAAGCAGTAGATGTGATGCCTAAAGCAATCAAAATGCCCAGAAATGGCGCAGGACCTGGTGTGTCTTAAGTCTAGTGAGGTATGAAATACACGCAGTCAGGCGGTCAGACAGGTTGTAAACACGCAAACAGCGTTTAGATCATAAAATGTACATCAACATGAACAGCACCTCTTCACACTTTCCAGAAATTAGCCCAAAATAACCTTCATATGAACGCTGCTGTCATTAAACTCAGACTCTGGGTATTTATTTTCGACAGTAATTCACTACACTTAGATCTTGTTAAACAGGAATCGCTTTCAAAGAGTTAAATAAAAGCAATGTAAACCTAAAGTAACAGCATATTGTCTTCAGTACTGTTAAATAGACAGTCACAACAATGAGGCCCATACACAGGTACCATATGGTGGATGCATGTAATCATGTCACCAGGTTCTATCCCATTTTATGAGGGAGATTATGAAGTGACAGATCACAGACATTTAGCAAAATGACAAAGGAGGGAAGAAAAGATGACATGATCAAACCCTGCTGGGAGGTTAAAAATTGTGATTTCGTTTCATCACAATTAAAGGTGCTTTTAGCGAGAGCTTCACTTTCATCTGCTCTCTCAGAAATCACATAAATAGATGATATAAAGCTCATTAACCGCTCTCCGCCGTGAAAGGAGCGCCAACACCCTCACCATTCGCTGCACTGCGTGTCATTCAGCCCTAATTGGAAAATTCTGCAGAAATTAAAAAAAAAAGTGATCAGACAACATGTCAGCATGAGAGGCATCTCTTTCTCACACTCACATTCTCCTCTATCTCTATATTTGGACGCAGGAGACGAAGAGGGAAACATTTGCGATAGGAAAAAAAACGTTTGAAAAAAGATTCTGAAGAGTCTAAGCCTTCTTGAATATGCTCAGCCAGATTTCTATGTCCCTTTCCCTTCTTGTTGCAAAGCTCTTTGTCAACAAACTGCAAACACATTTTATCAAGTACCTATACTGTAGCTGGGGTAATAATTCAGGCTGCTAGCTGATCCAAGAGAGATTTTGGGATGAAAAATACATAGCATGAATAGAATATGAACATTAGAGACCTCTCAGACTGTACTGGGAGCATAATAAATCTCAGTCTATCTCTTAAAGTTGATCTTCCTCATGAAAGAGTGGAGTCTTATGGAAATACAACTGTCAACGCAGAATAATGTGTCACTATTTTTCTATTGTACAGAAATAACTAGGTCAAGTTTCCCCTGTTGACAAAAATGTGGCGAGATACTAAGCAGAATATGCAGCTATGCTGTTAAAGTAGTAACAGTAAACACATCTTAAGCATAAGTTGTGCCACTATATCAGATGCATCCTCCATTGTCTGCATATGTTGGGCTGTATGGGAGAGACACTGCTGTACATGAGGTGCCTGTGGGCGCAGTAGCTGCGTAGCCATACTTCAGGTCAGGGTGCAGTGTGAGCTGGGCAGCAGGGCGGGTCAAGGACTTGCTTTCAGCCATGGCTGCAGCTGGGCTGAGGGGAGCGAGTTGGTTTGCTTTCTAAAGCAGCTGTGATGAGAATCACGGGCAAAATGGATTGTGGGAACCAATAGAAGGATCCGTGCAGTGTCAGCAGTAAAGTGGACATTGTTGTGTGAAGAAGAGCGAAGGATTTTGATGAACAATTTAGAAGAGCCGAGGCATGAGCTGTGCTCCTCTTCTACACAGAGACAAGATCTAGCCTGTACCCACAATACACAGTGAAATCATTTTTACCACAGTTTCAGTGTCAAAGTCAGAGAAGTAAACTGTAATTTCATTTGCACCTCATTTGCTCCCACTTCATCTTGGTTGGATTATTATTGTGATTAAGTCACAAAAAGAACTGTTTGCAACACTACATGTGCCAAGTAAAAGCACTCTTGCTGCGCTGCTGAAAGTTTTGTCTTTTCAAATGCCTACAACAATGAACAGCTGCCATGGACTGTGTGAAAAGGTGGAGTATTATCTGAGGTGGGTGTCCCATTTTACGGCTGTGTACATAACCTTACATGAATGCCAGGTGATCAAAGCGTGCAGTCAAATCAGCCACTGTTATTATTACGATTATTATTTTTCCTTGTTAAAGCTGAAAGCTCTTGGCTTGCACAGTCTTCTTTTATCCTAAAATGCTGTAACCAATTCGTTCACAAAATTGCTTGACATTTATCGCAAAATGTGGGCTTAGAAAACAGCCACGTTTTTGAACAACAACAGGCCGACCAGCTTTTATAAAGCTGTATAAGAAAACAGCCACTTTTACCATCGAGTCCACAATGTGGGGTGTGTCCACATAGAAAGGCAGGACAGGGAAAAGAGGGTCAGAGATGTGGGATTTGATTATTGATTACGGTATGTGTGGAGAAAATATCGGTCAAGGGTGGTGTGTATTTCACTGTGTCTGGAAACAGAGAGCATGTGCGTATGCATGTGCAATCTGAGAGGATTTTTCAAAAATGACATGTCTACTGGTGAAAAAGGATCCCCTGAACAGCTGTGTGTGTGTGTATGTGTGTGTGGGTCTCTGCGTGTGTTGTGACTGCTGCTCCCTGCACACTGGCTAATGTGTTGTCCGTGGGTTTTTTTAAAAGGTAGGATCACTTTCCTGTGCCCTTCAGAACCACTCAGATGCGTGACCTTCACCACCACAGGTGCCTCGTGTCCCGACTATCCTTTCAGATGCATTCGCCACTAAATACGATGACAGAGTGCGTGTGGGTGTGTGCACTGTTGGATTGTTACACCAATTTGTCCAGAAAAGGAGAAGACAACTGGATAACGCCTCAAAGACCTTTCAATCCCCACAACCTCTGGATGAATTCATGTCAGATAAAAGCTGCAGCTTGAGGCTTCAAATTAGATCTAGTGAAATAATATTTAGGTATTGGATGTTATAGAATGTGAATTAAGGGATCAGACCAGTCTTTTTGATCGTTGATCTGTATTGAGAGAATAAATTAAAGAGCTGATATGATGGCATTTTGTTATTCTTTCATTTTTGTGATTTTTTTTTTCCCTCAAGAATTAACAGTCATTTTGTTGACTGTATTTATCATATTATACTAGGATAACATTTCTATGAATATTACTTGCTTAAATGCAGTGCAGTGGAACATGGTATGCTTATGCTGAAATTGGTATCACCATAGAAATTCTTCAATTATCACAGGATGTTGCAGCAGCCCTTCTCAAATCTATCTCAAAATAACAAATATATCTCAAATAAATCCAAATCAATCTGCATCGTTTGATATGACAGGGAAGTCAAGGAATAGTGGGACTGTCTTCAGCTGAAATAACCCTCCAACACATTTTGCTGTAGTGCCAGTTCCATTGCCTTTCAAGCAGCGTGTGTGTTCGTGTGTGAAACGCACACGTGTACACTTTCATGGCAGTGCGGCTGCCTCCTGCTGACCGTAGCCCCGGGGAGTGAGCATGGGAACGTGTCGGCGTGGTGTTCACCAGACAGGCAGAGTCAGTTAAAAGCAGCGAGCGATCAAGGTCAACTTCCATCAGAGACGGCAGCAAATCAGGCCCGACACGACCCTGCCATCGCCACATGTCTGGGCTCCCGTACTGCAGCCAAAACCTCTACCCCTCCTTAATCTCCATTACTCCCTCTCTCCACTGGTCTTCTTCTCTCCGCCCACGGAAGCACTAGCCTGCCAAGAACCTGCTGCCCTCAGCACTGGAGGAGCCATGTCTCACGGCAGTGACGTGCGGTGAGGTTCATGGCTGGTGAGGCACTGACGTCATCAGTCAGATTTACAAACATATGAACCCTGCAGAGCAGCTTATTCACCATTTGACTGGCAACAGTTCCCGTGTTTTGTTTAAATTTCATATCAGCATTCTTTACATATACAAACTGTAGCATAGAAAAAAAGTACATTAAAAAACGTTTTTTATCGTCTTACCATTACTTATAAATGAAGTCCATGTGCCGCTCCTTCTGAAGAAAAGCATCGATAACTTGTTTGTGGAAGTCCTCCTTATCTTTCTTCAGTTTTAAAAGTCTCTCTGGCAGGATGGATGGCAGCACTTGACTTGCTAACTGTTTACTGTAGTGTGCTGTCACTAATTCTATTATTCTGCCGTCGCAGAGTAGTAAGAAGAATCCCTGGGATCACCAGCGCCCCCTAGCATGAGGCAGGAGAACTGCGTGCCTCACCCAGTGTCTCTTCGCAGGCGTTTTATGATCGCTCAGCACAAGAAACACGTTGATTAAAAAACACTGTATATAATATACAGCCGCTAAACTATGGAAAAGTGTTTAAACATTTCATCGCGGCATACAGAGCGACAGCAATACCGTCTCACTGCATTGCGCAATCCATGGTGAGGCTCAGCCGGCTGCTGCCTCACCGCACGTCTCTTAGTATTTGAACGGTAAATGTGAAAATTCAGCGATTTTGAAAAAAAAAAATCTAAAAATGGTGAAGTTACAGGGAAAATAACTAAAAAGTACACATTACTGAATAAATATAACCATTTATTTTTTCATTTTATATTTTTTTCTTTCCATGGTGACGGGTGAGGCCGTGCCTCACCTGCCTCCCCTGACTGCACGTCACTGTCTCACGGTCCGTCTGTCACTCACTAAGATACGCACACATAGTTTTCGCATGCACAAACATACACAGAAAGAGGCCCACATGTTTCTCTGCTCCCATCGACTGTGTCTTCAGCGGGAGCTACCTTCCCTCCACTGTTTTCTGCCATTCCCTGCGACCTTTAAACCCTCCAACTCATCCTCGCCAGACTGAACCCACCATGTTGCCCATGAGCTTATTGTCTTTGACGCTTCAGTATAAACACAGAGCCTTCGCCTCAGTTAATCAGAGAGTGCACAGTGTGTGAGCTGCAAACAGCAGTTGGGTCTTTATTCTTAAACACGCTGCTCTGAATTCTAACCACCCCAGAACCAATCAGAGGGAAATTCACTTTTTATCTGGTGTTGTGCTGTGTGTGCACCGCTATGTGTCCTTTCACATTAATCTGTTTGGCAGCATTGCGTCTTTGGAATAAGAAGTCTGCGGAGGCAGAATATTGGTGCCATTTGGAGACTTTTCTCCCTGCTTGGCATTTGTGTGGAAGCTAAGGAGGATTGTTCAAAGCAGCTAACCTGTCTCTGCTGAGGTGGAAGAGGATGGTGAATTCTTAAACAAAAGGCAACTCTCACTCCGGTCACAGAAACAAAGCACCTGACTGAGAAGATTTCAAACTGGTGCTCCACAATTAGAGCATCTCTGGAGACGAGCTACCAGTGGGATCCACATGCTCTACAATACAAAAGCTCATTTTGCCAGGGAAGTAGTTTCTGTGTGGTCTCAAGAAGAGACAAGAAGTGGCTGGTGCATATCACTGAACCAAACAATGAGGCTGACCGGAGGGACTTCTTTTTTTTTTCTTTTTTTTTTTTAACACAAAATAAAAAAGGACGGATGAGGAGGTGAATATGTGCAGCTGATTTATAGTCTTCCAAATTGAGTGACTGCTTTCATTAACATTTCCTTCCTCGATCCTGTTCTTCATCCATCAGTCGCCGTTTCAAAGCAATCCATCACTTCAGAAAGAGCAATAAACAGTTACAAAATAATGAAGCTGCTGTAATATCTAGTGTGATATATTTTGGTGAATTGTACATTTTATTTACAGCCCAAGATGAGAGCAGGATTCTGGACATATGAAAGTTGATTGAAATGTCATTCTTCCCTAATACAGGCAGTCTGAAAGCTGCTGCGATACCAGGGAACAAAACATTCATCATGAATACGGCTGATGCCTCTCACTGTTTTTTTTTTTTTTTTTTTTCTTTAAACCTGGATTTTCTATAATTAAGCAACGCCAGATATTCTGAAGTAGTTTTCTGGGTACATTTGTAAGCTTTTTTGCAATTTGTCGGATCCTGTAACTGCTTGTGCTTCTGCTTCAGTCCGGGCCAAAGCTAAGGAAATAAAACCTCAGTAATAATAAGCTGAAGGCTATAAAACTTCAAATGATTCATCAGAACCACTCCAACACATACCTGCAGCTCACAATGACAAGTTCAACTAATGACATAAAATGACTGGAGCCCACTGTGAGCACTGGTCCAATTATGTGCTGAGTTTCACTTTGGACTGCTGCCATAAGAACTAAATACACAATTTTTATTTTTTATTTTTTGGATCGCCTACGAGAATAAATTGATTTTGATTTCATTTGGCCGATGCTGCTGGCTTAATGATACTTATGACTTAGGGCTTAAAACCAATTTCTGGGCACACTATTGCTGAGCGAATTCCCTCGTCTCTTCGAAAAGCAGACTTATCTTAAGTGTTCGGAGTTAGATTCATGTGTTAAATCTGTGCCTTGATGTGGTTAGACAAGAACAGCTGCTATGAGCTCCCTAATGAATTGAATACTGGCTTGTGATTTAGGAGATTCACTTAACCATGCTTTGTGTGTGTGTGTGTGTGTGTGTGTGTCTAGCTCATTCCCCTTATTTAAGTCTTTTATGGCCCGTGCACCTCTGAATGTGCCTGCAGGTGCGTGTGTCTGTGTGCATGTGTTTGTGTTCGAGGCTGTGGTCGTTTTGTGTCTGTGTGCTCGCCAATGATAACGATAAACAAAGTGGGAAAATAATAACCTCACCCTCTCTCCCCCACACCATCCCACTTTGTCTCTCCCTCTGTGATGACAGCACTGTCGGCTGGAGTATGCCGCTTCTTGTCTCTTGGCACATTGTGTGCCCATTAACAAGGCCCTGCGCTCAACCCCGGCCCCCCCCTACCTCCCCTCCGCCACCTCACCAATCCTCCTCATCTTCCTTGCCTCTCAGTTGCCACATCCGCCGAGTGCTGACACATTCAGGGTGAGGCTAATGCTCTGCTGCGGCGAGCCTGTGCGATTGCGGGGAGCAGCGGCCCGGCCTGGATAAGAAACGGGTAAGGGAGCAGGACGACGGAGGCGGTCACACTGTTAAGTATTAAACCTTATTAAAAGATTAAATTTGACAGAGTTCGGGCTCATTCCCTCCTTGGCCAGACAACAGGACCATTAGTATCTGGAAACACTTGCATGGTGTGCCGCTTAGTCTCCATTAATAAACTGAGCTAGAAGTGAGAAGAGGACGGTTATAGGTTGGCAGTGGGTGGGGACCTGATAGATAGTAATGTCCTTGGCTTTGTGATGTGTAGCGTTGAGGGATTTAATTCAGTGGCCGCTGTGGCATAGGGTGGTGTAATTTGCTCCAGTGACGGTGTCTGGAGTCAGAAATGGGTCCTCTGTGCAGATGCCTGATGCACCCAGTGAGATTTTTTACTCTCCAACTGAGGTTCATTCCTCACATTTTGTACTTGATCAGTCCAGTTATTTCCCTCGAGCAGACTTCAGAATAACAATTCATTCATTATTTAACATGTTTTAGAAATTATACACATAATCACTTTTTAATGTTGTTTTTGCAAACCTCTATGATTTATTAATGGATAAGTATTTGAAATGGAACTTTGTTTTACAATTTTTACATTTATTGCTCGTCACAAAACCAAAGTGTTAACTTTTTAATTAAGTTAATCTAAAATTAGCATATAAATCAGAAAAAGTGCTTAATTCTTATTCTTAATTAAATGAAATGCTTTACTATGGCTCCTGTAAAGTCTTCAAAAATTTTAATTTGAACTCACCAAAAAGGGAAAACGGCAAAAATGCTCTTCCAGTGCTCTTACAATTTGCTTGCAGTCGCAAATTCTTGTCTAATATGAATAAATTCAACACAAGTGTGATCACATCATACACAACCACTTAAGTCACAATCTGAACAGACACACAGAAACAAGCAAGTAAATGAGCACTTATTGGAAAAATTGTACATAGATCTGTATGAAGTTATCTTATATTATAATCAAAACCCTTGCTGTCTTGTCATTGTTGCTAATAATCTAGTAATTTAATTAAAAATGACCCTTTTATCAACTTAGACTCTCAAGCACTTCAGCACTGCAGAAGCAAGTCTGTCCTGTCGTACCAACCCTCCGCCCATCGGTGCACCAACAGAAACAACAGAGTCAGATAGAAGTGTGGATAGTTCCACTCCCACTGCACACGTGTGCCGTCTGATTGAGAGATTTGAGATTCTGGAGTACAGTCAACTTGAAAGTGACTCAGGAGAGGCATATAATCTGCGGCATTATCTGTGACGGGATTCAAAGGCAGCAATGAGAGGGGACCCCAGGACATTATGGGGACTAAGTAGCTCTATCTGGCCGAGGATGGTTCAGCGCATGGTGGGGTAGAGACGCTTTGATCAGACAGTACACTCACTCACACACACACTGTGCAGAGAAAGATGATTGCTGCCTCACTGCTCTTGTGCAGTTCATTCCAGGTCTTGAATAACTTGTTACAGCAACATATACACAGCGGCATTAGTGCCTTGTGTCTTACCTTGGAATGGGATTCAGCACAGTAAACGTGAGCACAATACCATATTATCGGTGTTCAGTGGAAAAAATAAAAAAATAAAGGCTTGAATCATAGTCTTGCTCCGTCTGTTGTTTGGATGCTTTCTTTCTATTCCCTGAGTGTTCTCATCTTACCAAAACAAAAAGACCTGGGAGGCACTTCGGTGCCAACCTCTCCCTCAGTGGGGGGAACGTGAATGTTCGTGTGAAAAAAAAAGTCACAGCTGAGTGCACAGCCAATCAGCTCATACATATAATGTCATAGCATTTCTGGTGCTTTTCAGGTCATGTTGTGTGGAGTGAGGAGGAGGAGTGAAGAAGAAATCAGGGCTCTGGAGCCGGACACAGAGTCCTAATGACAACAGGACATGGGATGTGCCTTAGCCCAGGGCGTCACAAGGGGACCAGTGAGTTGGTTATTTAAAACATTTATTATGAAATGACACGACTGGGGCTTCATTCATTCTTCATGAGCCACACACACGGAGGGATTCCAGAGTCTGCGTGGAAAATAGAGTGAGCTGTTCCAGACTGAAACAGAAGGGAATTACCTCTAGAGGCATTTGGACAGGGGTTTGACGCTGGAGTAAGACCCTTACAGTCCACTTGGTTGTCAGAAATTGGGACTGACTTAATCCTCTGTATTCTGTTGTTCCCTGATAATGGGAATATGATGCATTTAATCAACAAAGGGAAAAATGTAAAATCTAAAGACAAGGATAATTGTATGAGGATGCAAAGCGTGAGCAAACAGGATTTACTTGTTGAAAATATGATGGAATATGAACAAAAGACATGAAAAATAAACTGCTAACATCAGCATATGCCGACGTGCTTGCTATGACAACTCTGTTCTATCGTGTTGACCAGTCATGCAAAGCTGTGAGAATGGAAGAAAAAAATGCAAATTGAGCTGAGGCCAGGCTGAGGGCATGCAAAAATGTTACTGGTTTGTTTCTGGATGTTTTGGGTTTTTTTTCAGTTTTAAGATATTTTTGTAAAACTGACTGTGTCTTCACTTCTATTTGAGCAGTAACTTTTCCCCACACACATCATCAGCTACAAAAGAAGTGCTGCTTATGTTGCACAGTGAAATAGACTCAGCATGATCCACTGCGGTGCCATTATGAGGTCTCAAGCTCTGCTCCTCTTCGGGCCTCTTGGAGGTGAAAGATGGTAGGTGTCTCCTAGAGAGCCATCTGTTATGATTATGGAAACCCTGAAGGGGTGAGTGGTGACTAAAGTGGGCTTCTAATTGAATTGAGTGTAGGGGTAATCTTGTCAGAGTGCTGGGGTGGCTGGCACCATTGCCAACTACTCCTCCTCAGGCTCCCTTTTAACCCCATGCCAGAATAATGCAAGACAGCAGTTATGGTGGATATATCCGCTCTCTTTACTTAAAGTTATGGGTATGAGTGGCTGTTAGGCAGAGACCTGGGTGTGGTTTGGAATAAAAAGAGCAGAGGGGTCAAAGATTCTCCATGTCAGACATTTGGCTGAAACACATGGAGTTGGATTTAGACAAGGGCTGGACGGCATATGCTGAACCAGCCCAGCCACCTTGCTGCCCACTATGATCAACATGCAAGACATATGGAACAAAGCAGAACCATGATGGAGATCAGATCCACTGGAATGTGACCCCCTGCACATTTCCTGCCATCCTTGCGCTGACACAGCAACACACAGTCACACTGACTATCAGCACCACTGGCAGAAAACGTGTCCCATTAGAGGCCCATTAAAACATCACTATGGGTTTTAAAATCCAGGCTGAACAGTTTGTAATGTCCACGCCATACTTCGATGTCAAAGTTTCTATATGTCCCTTTCAGTGGAAGTAGATGGCCCACTCACTTTCTGACAGGCCCACGCAAAACATAACTTCTGCTTATTCCTCGGCAGTTGCTCCTCATGTTTTGTCGCTTCATCATCAGATCAAGCTACCTGGGCTGAACTTAGAATCAGAAACAGAAAAAGAAATGTCTGCTCTGCTGGAGTGAGTGAGAACATCCTGCAGCTTTGGTTGTGTGTATCAAAATCTCTCAGCTTGTTGCTGATGCCTGTTGTTTATCGAGAAGTGAAGCTAAAACAGGAACTTCTAAGTTAATAGAAAGGTAAGACATTCTCAGTAAATACATCCATCGAAATATATGACAGTGAGTCACTGGAGCACCAACCCTAAAGAGTTTCAAGTAGATGCTGAATGAGAGTTAAAGTACAGACGGGATGGAGCTGGTCCTGATGAGACGTCTGTTCGTGTACACAAGCCTCTGTGCCAGGAGGCTCAGCTACAGAGGATCTCTTCAATTTTCTCAGCAACATCGGGGTTTTATATCCATGGGGGGACTGTGCATTCTAAAATAAGGTATTCAGTGAGTCATGGGCATTTTGAGAAACTTTCAAAATAAGCTGCAGTTGTTTAATGCTTAAATAAATGGCAATAAGTGAAATAAGTGTATAATAACTACATTAAATATTGAACAGTAAATAAACTTATTCAACTATTATTTTAAAATACACAGTAAAAGGTATTTGCCCTAATATACCAGCAGAACTATTTCCTAGGATTAGTTTTAATACTGGATTTTACAACGCTTAGTGGCCACTGTGAGAAGCTCCTTTTGATTAATGTGTACAGCTCTACTGCACCACTGTCCATGCCTGACCTTAATGTCACCTCATTATCAGCTTAATTGAAAGCAGAGAGTAAAAGCTCTCCCACATCTGTGCATAACTTTCATGAAACGTGAACAAGGTCCTCTACCAGCCACAAACACACGCGCTTACACTCATTCACACGGTCATTTCGCTTCATCTCAGGGTTGGAGATCTGAGAGGTTTCCTCATTAAATGTCCTACGAGTGTGTGTGTGTGCGTGTTATAGCAAATGTCTTAATGGTAATAATAATGGTCATGAGCCAAAATATATTTACTGCAGCCATGCAGCATGGCTTTTAGAGATAATGGAAATGTTTTCATAATAGACAGTCATTGTTAAACATTGAGTGTCAGGAGTGATCATAAAAAAAAAAGTATTATCACTTTTTGCCACATTTTTAAATATTATTTCTCAACTGGTACTGGTACAGTCAAGGCATCCCAGGAACAGGACACACAACCTTATGTCACATCTTTTTCCACAAAGTACCAATGGCCTGGGAGGCTGCCTCATTCATGTGGACCAACTGGGTCTACAGAGGCCACATTGCATTGTACCTGGTGAATAGCATGTGCCATCAGCGGGAGCATAATGCAGACGGAGCTGAATGAAGTGGAGGTCTTCACCCTAAACTTTCAGCAATGAGACCCTTTTCATTTTTGTCTCCATAAAGTGACCTTCATAACAATGGCTCTTCTGTGGGGGTGTCAAGCTGGGCGTGGGGAACAATGGTCTGTGGACTGGCCAGATAAACCCTTCAGGTTTGGATCGGACCGCTTTCACTGAACTTTTATTTATTACACCCTTTGAAAGTCATTATCGCTGCCAGTAGGTGTTATTGTTTTGTGTTCTCAGCGTCAGGCCCATCGTTCGTGCCTTTTGAGAATCTTGTAATAGGGCTATTTATTTGCTGCTGTTTACGGAAAAATGGATCAGTAATTATCAGTGGTTCACTTCAAATGCTCTTTCTCTACTTAAACTTATAATTTTTTGAATTACAGTTCCTTTTTGATACTCCCACCTGTAATTGGTGAGCAAAGATGTAGAATTCACAGTTAACAAAAAGCTGTTACCCCTCTGAAAAAGCAGAGTTGATTCAAAATGTTTAATGGCACTTTTATCGAGAAAAAAAAATGGGTTTTAATAGTTTTGAGGCTCATTAAATGCTGCACTTGTTGATTTCATTTCTGGTTAAAACACAATCAATGTCAGTTTGTGTAATTGTCCCAGATATTGTCCCACCAAAATCACTCAATTCCTTTAAAATCAACAGCGCACATGCAATAACATTGACCTTGTTTTTAAGCCACGCCGTATGTTTTCACTCCATTGGTTAATGTGCTTCCTGTTTAATGGCCACTTCTGAAGAATAAATTCCACGGCTGACCACTTGGCCCGCTGGTACCTCGGACACTGGGCACGCCTTGGATTCTATCTATATCTATAAAAGATGACAGGTTGAATCAGCGAGGTGTAGTTCTGCTGCCCTAAGCAGTTCTCAGACCTCTGCTAATTGATAGGAGCGTTTACAGCCGGGAATAATACCACAGTGTCAATGAGGGGGAGGCCTCTGCAGGGTCCATGCCACTTATAAATGTATGCATGGTGGAGTGGGATATTGTGATTGGTTTGGAAGCCCTGCAGAACCGCAGCAGTGACCTTTTCTCTTTCTCTCTCTGTTATTTGAAGAGAAAGGCTGAGGTTATTTCACAGTGAAGGGCACCCATTTTCCTCACATGGGTAGCTTGACATGGACAAATAGGAAGAGATGTGAGGATGGAGAGACAACTTAAAACTGGGAGAGAAGCGCTGGTATGGGATTATGGTGATTTAAAACCTCTCCAACCTCCACATCTCCAAGTGGTTTCCAAAGAGGAACTGAAACATAATGAAGACAGTGCATCAGTCCATCCGACTCTTTATTTGAGCATTCCATTTTACACCGCAGCTGCGATTAGGCCGACATCCATAAGTGCCGGACTGCAAGAAATCAATGTCTTTGTGTACCTGGATTCTGCCTCTTTTGTGTGTTTTCTTTGTATGCGTGCATGTCGACATAAATCTGTGCTTCATTCCTCCGTCTCCTCACCACTTTCTCCTCAGTCCTCCATCCTGCCTCCCCTCTTAATGGCTATAGGCAATCGACTGAGACGGGAGGCTTCAGCAGGAGCACAGAAAAGAAGTAGGCAAATTAATGACCCTACATCACTGCTCAGATCAGTGCTGAGACATATTTCCTCCCAGAAAAAGCCACCTGTGTTAGATTATCTCCCCACTCTTTCGCTTAATCTCTCTCCTTCGTTCCTCCCCCCTTTCCTCAGCCCTGTGTTCTTAATGCATTGCTGCCCTCACCCTGAAAGAGGACATTTATTTTGTTGGTGGGAGAAAAAAACAAAAAAAGGAGGTAAAATTTGCAGGGAGCTGTCCACTCCACTGGTGCTGAAACACAGGAATTACTGGCTTGCTGCAGGGTGACATGGAACACAAAATATCGCACAGGACAGATCATTACAATTTCTGCGACACATTTTCCCCTTAAAAGCAAAATACTAAGGGAAGATGCCAGCAGCAATTCAGATGGCACTTTTTGATGTGCGCCATCACAATCTCACACGCCCTCCCCAAAAAATAAACAGCTCTTCCTTTTGCTCACCTGCTTTGCCCTAGTGATTACTATTCCTATATTACTGCAGTCATAAATGAGAGGCAGCACATCAAACACAGCCATCTGCATCAGTAACTCTGAAGCCGTCTGCTTATTGTCATTTGTCAATACACTCATGAATAAGGCACAAAGTCACTCAGAGTCATGCAAAGAGTTCTTTTTGGAGTAATTCTGCCTGTAAACATGATGAGAATAGAGCCAAGACGGTCTGCACAGCCCTCTGTGGCGGTGAATTAAGCGGAGGGAGCCAAGAGAGAGCCCTGTGGCATAAATTGATTGCTAGAGACATATGTTGGCAACGCTGTATTTCACTCTGTGTGAAATCTCCCCTATGGGGCAGACAGGGTAAAACAAGGAGGGTGGGAGAGGAAGGAAGTGTGCAGGGGTGGAAATACGCTTCAGAGCAGGCAGATGTGTGTGTGTGCGTGCGGGAAAACATGCATGAGGAGCTAGGTGACATGGGAATATATGTGTGTATGCAAATGCATAGCCTTGCACAAATCCTCCACTGTGTGTGAATGTATCTGTGCGCGAGCGGGATGTCTACACACAGTGCAGACCTTGATGATAAGCGAGTCATCTCACCATGCTGAGTGGGCCATTTAATAGACGCCCATTTTTCTGGCAGGTCTGTTGAAAGAAAGATGACGGAGGTGGAAGGATGGACACAAGTGTGTGTGGAGGAGAGAAAGCGAGAACATAAACAGCCAGTGGGAACTGGGAAACAAGACAGAGCTCTTCACACATGAGCACATATGCATCCTCCACACAGTCACACATGTTCAAATCACCCCACAAACATGCAAATTATATGTCAGCAAACAGCCCCGCCCACACACACACAGCGACGAACACGGACGCAAATTGCATATCAACCAACTTGATCCACCTACACACACACCCACACAGACCACATGCAGCGCCTCCATTAGCTGCACTTTCATGTAAACATCCTTCATTATTCACATCCCCGAGAACTGCCAAGATGACACAGTTACACAATTTACCATGCGGATGCCGCCATTGCTAATACGCCGACGTCGTAAGACGTGACTGTAGAGATAGCAGAATATCTTGCAGTGATATCTGGGCGTGTTGGTAGCTCGTGTGACTTATTTATGCATTAACATGGAGCTTGCAAGCACACACCTCTGATCCTGACCGTGGTGTTTGCAAGCAGCAGGATAGACAGAGGTGCTGTGATTTGTATGCACGCTGCCGAGGTCATTACATCTGCTAATCACCCGTATTCATCACGTGCGACACTTACTAACCAAGAGGGTCTGTGGAGTAATCTAAGAGTTGTAGGGCAATGAGTGCTGAATTCAGGTTGCAGTTTTCTCTTAAAGACCTAAGTTATGTTTAGGTTAATTTCATATGGTCTATTAACCAAATTTGCAAAAAAGTAAAGAAAATCTTTCCATTTTAGTTTACTAATACAAATCATACACACAGTAGGTTGCCCAACAAAATGCACAAATACACACGCTCCCATTGTTCCCTGTGAAACTGCACTGCTGTTTTATGACTCTGCAAACCAGTACATTAGCCACATACATTTTCCAGATTCATAAAAGGTCACTGTGACTTTTGAATACTGAAATGTAATCATCTCACTTGTGACAACTAATCAAAAGTTGAAGAAATTCCCTCGAGTTGGTCTTGTGCATTACATTCAAGAGAATATTTGGCCAATGTAACTTCGACTTTTGACTCCTGCAATCTTAAGTTAATCAGAGTGTCCAAGTCAGGCAACACGGTTTAAGAAGTCAGAGCGACCTCCGAACACTCAAGTCTAATCAGGCCATCCATGTGAACGTTTGTACGAGATCTGAAGAAATTCCTTCCTTTTCAGTTCTTAACTGCATTTATAGGGATCGTAAGGACGAATGGACAAAGTGAACACATAATGCCTCTGGCCACCGAGGCATAAAGACCATCTGACAATGTTAAAGGGAGCGGAAAAAAAACTGATCGGCACCAGAATGGAACGGGTCCCTGCTTTGTTCATGCAGCACTCGCCACGTAGTTTGAGTTGTCTTTGCATCCTGCTGCTAAATAACATGCAAAGAGTTGTGCTTATCACACGAGGAAAGGTTTTATTTTTTAATCTTTAGTACCTGCACATGGTAATTAAAACATGTTTCAGTATGGTAAGGTACTTCTGCTTCACTTCACTGCTTTTTGAATTTTGTTGAATTGTGAATGCGCACACATTACAATTATCACTCATTGCAGATCCGATCTATTCAACTTGGCATGACAGTGTGACAGCGAGCCAGCTTTCACAATGGCATGACCATGGCAGAGAAGTGGCTTAATTGAATTCACTCATCATTGTAAAAGCACAACTGTGCTTTTACAGTCATGTCAAAAAAGTCCTCACTGAGAAAAGCAGTTACATTTGTTTGCCCAAGATTATCTTGGTGAAAATGTGTGTAATTATTCAGTCTGAAAAGCTCGACTCATTGCAAAGGCAAGATGGTGCGAAAGCAGAGTTTCTTTCGTGGAGCTACACCTGGTCAGAGGCTTTAGCATCAGGAGACCACCCATGTAAAGAGGAACAGTTCCAGATCAAAATGATTATTTCTGAAGCAAGATAAATGTATAAGATCGGACAGATGTGAACGTTAAGTGTGGAGTCATAAAATCTCCCCAAATAACAGATGTTGGGTTTGCTGCAAGAGAGATGATCCAATTACAAACAGAGTTGGGTCACAGTGAAGCGCAAAGACGACATATGGAACGGTGAGTTGTCTTCTTCATTTGACAAAATATTTTCCTCTGGAGTATGAATTGGCAGCTGGTGTGTGTGCGTGTGTGTGTGTGTGTGTGCGCGCGCGCGTGCGTGTCTGTGAGCAGAGATGAAGCAAATGATAAAAATGCAGGAGAGGGAGCAAAGGCAGTGTCAGGACATGGGTGGATGTCGGTGGGGAGAGGGAAGATGAGGGCCGGATGGAGTTTGCCTTTTGAGATCTAGACAAGAAAGGCTGGAGTAGGCGAAAGAGGAGTGCAGGTGGAGGCGAAGAGATGTTGGCAAAAGCACCAAAGCACTCAGAGGGAGGAGGAAAAGATGTTCACACCTTTTCCACCCACTTTTTCCATTTCTTTTTTAAGACTTCCTCTCGTTCAGCATGGATCCTCACACACAGGAGCAATTCAAAGGAGGGCCACAGACAATGTTTTCATTAGTCCTCTCAGTAACTAATCAGCCCCAAATGTGGCTGCCAAGCGTTTTGGAAACAGGTGACTAAGCCTGGATCAGTAACTGACCATGAATGAGGATGTCTCTTCCAGGCCGCAGAATGTTTCCCAGCAGAGGGGCTGAACTGGCTCCGACAACGATGGGAGGAAGCTTTTTCTCCCACGCTTATAATTTCCATTTCATAAAAGAGCGCAGGGCGATAAAGACTGCTTTGTGGAAAAACCCCTAATGCCCTCACCAGCATAATGAAAAGCAGGAATCAATGGGAGAGAACTTACTCTGTTCATTTGTCATTGGGTCGTGTGATGGCCTTCTGTGCGTGTGCGAGTGTGCATTTTGGAGCATAGGGTGCACACATACAAGTGTTCAGGAGACCTAATTAAAAAGTAGAATCAAAAGAAATCCATAAACGAAAAGCCACTTCAGTCAATTTGCCTTTGTGCCACTGCGAGCGCTCTAAGGCACCAAAAACCGGTTGTGATACCAGACACAACAGTTTTGTTTTTTTTAATCCTACCTCCGTGCGCTACACTACACATTCCTAAAATAAAGGGAACACAAAAAACAGCATCACTGTTCCAGGTCCCATGACAGCAAAATGTTCCCATTGTTTCCCATAATGCTGAGTGCTTCTAATTGCTCCTTGTCATTTCTCCGAGATTCGAGAACTAATATGCATGTTGCTTCCAAATGTAGTTTCACACACTCAAGGATCCTGTTTTATCCCCTGTGACTCACTTTTTGTTATCCGAGTCATTTCACTTCACTCTACCACTAAGTTAGAAAAACTTACTTCGGTTAGTTATGCACAAATCCAGTTGGCTTTGATATCGCAACAACACTAGATGTCCAGTGATCGCCGTGCAAACAACATAATGTTACGTTCAGGGCGGCTTAGCCTCTGTTGTGCAAGTACACTGAAGTACCTACGACACTGATACGGATGTCATATCCTGTGAATGGAAAATAGTTGAAATACAATCTATTATTTTGCACATGTGTGCACATGTAGTCACCACCAATTGCAAATGCACATAAAATGCAGAGTGCACATCAAAACAGGCAATTTCCCACAGCACCAAACCGATACATACGCTCAGCACCATGTATAAATCAGCATAATGTAACTTCATGTTCGAGTGGCCACATGCCACCAGGGCACAGCCACAATCAGGCACGTGACAACCACGCTGGAGACGCCACAAGCTTTGCTTGGCATTCCGTCACTTTTCATCTATCCTTCCCTCTCTCTCGCAAATTCTCGCCCACCGTCTGAGGAGCCATCAAAATGCAGAGTGTAGATATACTCGTTCCTCACCTGCGTCACACATGAGCAGGTTTGAGGCCGTTTGTCATTGATGAACCCCTGAGGCGCGGCGCGCAGGCCGAGGGGAGGTTCATTTGACGTATGTCTTACATGTGCTGTTCTTTTCATTGGAGGCTGCAGCTGTGGTAGAACAGACAGTCACATCTATTCCAATTTTACTCACATTGCAGTCACTCACCTCAGCGTAATATATTGTAAAAGGCTCCCTGCTGTATTATTCAATCTGATGTGGAGGAGCAAAGTTTTCATTTCAAAATCAGTCATTTTATGTCTTCTCATTTTTTCAGGAGAAAAGGAATTGCCGCCGCTGCTGTTCTAACAATAATATCTACAACAGCATCTGCTCCATGATGATTCCAATGATTACACAAGGAATCTAAAAAACATTGCCTGTGACTTTTTAATAGAGACAATGACTTTGCTCTGCTTTATTGAACAGGAATAAATGTGAAAACAAAGGCCTCTGTATTAAAACACTGAGCTGGTACTAAAATAGTTTACTCGTTGAGGCAGTAACTTCTTCAGACATGAATGAATCAGGAATAACTTTACTGTGAATTCTTTCACAGTTGGTTATTTCAACCAAGATAACCAGGCGGCTTTTATGTGTTGGAGCCCTTTTCTTCACACAATATGACTTCTACAGCCACAAGCCACTTTCATCACTTTGGAACCAAGTTCATTTTAATCGATTGACAAGTGTTGGTCAAATGTAGTTTTGTTTCTGAGTGTGAACAATAATTTGACTAAATTTAATCAAAGCAAAATTTTAGAAAAATATTCATATTTAAAAATACTGTTTCCAATATAGAAAAACAGGTCTGTAACAAAGAAATAAAATGGTTTACTCCTATTACTATCACTTTCTAAGACAAACAATGAGGTGGAGTCCCTGTTGTGAGACGTCCTACCTCTGCTCTGACCACAGCCATCAATCAGTCAAATGGGTTTCTAAATCATATTCATTCTTATGTCTGTTTCTCATAATGGTGACCAAAATGTACACATACATTTAAGAAACAAAAACAGCAAGTGCTTCATCCATCCATTATCTATACTGTATATTCCATTATATGGGCATAATATCTATGGCAGCAGGGGGGCAGGGCCCGAGTAGCTCAACAAGAAAGTGCAGCACCACAGCATTTGCTGATATATTTACCATTACCACCAGCTGAGCTGTGCGCGCCGCCATTTGTCCAGTTTATTAAACACAACCCACAGACATTCAGTGGTCATCACGAACACGGACGGCAATGCCAGTTTTATCACAACGGTGTCAAAACAAAAGCAGCACTAAAATCAGGAGGACTGAAATGAGCTGATCTGAGGGTTGAGGACAGGATATGTTAGAATTTATTGACGACAGGCCCTGTGAGACAAACCGTGATTTGCGAACATGGGCTAGACAATTAAATTTGGGAAATTGATTGAATGCAAAAATAAAGACGCTGGAATTATAAATAAACGTTCTAAACAGAAGCATCGGTCACTTAAAATATCACGTCGCTTGATGATTATTTTATCTGGGCAGCACCATATTTTAAAAGTGGCCATCCATCCATGTGTCACACTTTTACAAATGGAGCTTGTTGAGAGTGCCTGACAGTAAATACCCAGCACGGTGAAAACATAATTGCTAAAGCAGCCGCGATGCGATGTTGTGAAAACATCAGCGCAGATAGGGGATGAGAGGAATCACTTGTGTGTAAAAATTGCTATTCAAACTCGGTCAATCAATCGCGGCAGCCATTTAAATGTTAATGGTTAAAAATGAACTGCTGCATTGTTGGTGGACAAGGGGAAAACCACGGCCCGTGCAGTGTTTATGCTGGAGCCGTTTAATTGCTGACAAGGGCGTGTACCTTTACTCGGAAAGCGACTGCAGAAAACAAGAGACATTGACAGCTATTTTTTCAGCTGAGAAATCACTGAATAAAAAAATCAATCTGGCTTAGAGAGGTCTCGCATTTATCATCATGTGACAGAGATGTATGTCACGCGTTGGAACGGTGCGCATAAAACCCATTATCATATGTCACATCAGGCACGTGTGAGGAGTGAGTGAAAATGTGCCGTTTCTGATCCGAGGGAAAATATTGCAACATGATTTTTAGCGTGCAGTGTTTAAAATGTCAGCGAAAGGCAACCACTCGGTCCCGTGTCACAGCCAGTTGAAATCACACAGAAATAGGAAATCCCTGCAACAGAAGCTCCACATATTAATAATTATTCAATTCGGAGGACTGAACAAGAGAAATCCATTAGCCTCAGTGACTAAGAGGGCTGTCGTATTTATCGTTGATATTATAAACTACCTTTCTGTTCCCTCCCTCTTCTACTGCTATGCCACCTCTTTCAACCAGAGACTCTATACCTGCTCACCTCTTCTCACTCCCATCTTTAATTTTCAACACATTCTTCTTTTTCCACGCATTTGCTTCCAGCCTGAGGCGGGAAAAAAAAAAATTGTACTTCCACCCAGGCTGCACCTTCACCTCCAGCATCCTTCCTCCATTCTCTGCTTTGGGTGGGAAAAAGAATTACCGACTGCAAACAAAAAGTTCAGTGTTAACAACAACCTGTGGAGCTGTGTCACACCTGGAAATAGACAGTTCCTCAAACATATTCTGGTGTGCACTGGTGTTATGAGCTTAATGGTAAACATGAGCTGCTGACATAAACAGAATGCTAATGATCATGATAATGATAATGTTTAACAGTGAATATTTAGTGTATTAATACACCAGCATTTCCTCATTAACACTAAGAAGCAGAGGCGAATGGGAATATTTTTAGTTCTCATCAACCGGTGCATTGGACAAATTACATTTTAACCCCATGATGCTGTTAGAGTTCATCAACAGAATGTGTCCGTCAGGGTTCTTCTATATGCGAAGGCACTTTCAAGGCACTTCAACAGTTGTGAATCTAAAATAGAAAAAAGTTCAACAACATCAGGAGAACTCCTCCTGCTTATGCAGAAATTACCACGGCAAAGCACTTGCAAGATACTAATATATTTTTGGACCAAGCACCTGCTGTCATACATAAAACATGTATAAGCATCACATTTATCAGGAGTTAATTTACCTTTAATTACTTCACTGGAAGCGTGGTGGCATTAGTTACTTTAGTTTGAGGAATGGGTATGGACCCAAAATCCAGAGGCCACAGAAGGACAGATCCAATCTATAGAGCGTTAGTCTATAAAATGTAAAGTCATAATTAGTTTAGGTAACTTCCTGCAGATGCCCATAAAAGGATCACAGAAAATCACAGAAACTGGGGATCATTCAAGACTGTCAATACTTTGTCCGAGAAATACATTTTAGTTCTGAAGCTACTGACAACATATTTCAGATTACCTGCCTGATCTTCTGTGGCTCTTCCCTCTCTCCTTCTCTGCGCCCCTGCTCTTTGACAGGCCTGTCTGCTCTGCATGTCATCCTCAGCTCCGCAGAATCCACGGGAGAGACACGAGCTGAGAGAAGTAGGTGGGTGGGTGGGTAGGTTTGGGTGGAGGTAGAGAAGAGGAAATAAGAGGAAAACAATTCAAAATTAGTGAATCATGATGGTGAATTGAACGAACACATCAGTTGCTGAAACAATAATTCAGATTTGACGAGATTTGACTCCATCCATTTCATTTCAAGTTTGATATCAAGAGCAGTGCACGGATGCTGCTCCCTGGCTTCTGGTTTCTGTGATGTCTATCCATGTACTGCCTGTGGTGTATTATTAATGCTGCATTCAGTTCCAGTGCTGTAAACCACTTCAGATTGGAAGAAGGAGTGTTTGTTCACCTTTCCGACAGAGCCTAAAACAGAACAAGTTGCCACGTTTCATGTAGGACGGCAGAACGCCGACACTGTGATGCTTTCTACAGGACGTGATTACGACAGTCAGGGAACGCAATAGGATGCAAAAACACACAAGGAAGAGCTGGTGAGAAGGGTTAACCCCACTGTAAACACGCTGCAATGAAGGAGGCAGATTGCCAAGACAGAAGGGATGCAGGGAAAGAGAGAGAGAGAGAGAGAAGGAAGACAGAACAGGAGGGATGTTCAAAGGGTTTGTTGTAGCATTTGAAAGAGGAATTTACAACAGGCATGCGAGCGGCACACAACAGCAGGGCTTTGAAGTGTCTGACTGTGTGTGGAGATGCCGGTGCTTCGATGCCTTGATTAGCTGGATAGACTCTCTCACCCCCTGCTGCACATGTTGTTGCTGTGACGCTCTCACAGAGTGGGGGATGTGGCGATAGCAGGGGCTCAGCTGGAAATGTCTTCATAGGTATGTGTGTGTACGTGCATGGAGGCAAGCCTACATATGTCTGCAACGTTCCTGTGGGTGGAGCAATGGCGTGTAACCGTGGAAAGTACATGTACAGTATGCACGTGTGTTTGCAGCTCCAACTGGTTTGAGTTCCTATAGAGCAACAGCCACATTACGATGCCTTCATTTCCCTCCGAGTCCCACATCCTCTTCTCTCCTTCTGCTGCGACACCGAAGGGTCGAAAGAGAAGACACGACCGCCTTATTTCACATTTTCCTGAATAAAGCCTCTTATAATATTGTTCTGTTCTGGTCACATGCATTAGTACACCCTATAGCATGAAATATGGAGCTCATTGGAATAAATACATAACTTCATCATGGCTGTATATTTTATGCGACAGGGTGTGTAGGTGCACGTGTCACTTTGGGTTTATACATGGCTGCGTTTGATGCTGTGGGAGTTTATGTGCTGTTATGTGAACATGCGTGTACGTGCAGAGGTCACCACCCAGCAAACAGCCGAACACGATTCCAGCTGGATCTCCCGGGAGCGGGGCCGGCGTGCTGAGAGGCAGCAGCAGCTGAGGGGACGTTTGAAGATAAGGACAGCGGCGGTGGAGACATTGAGATCTTTTTTCAATAGTGGATTCTTTTTCTGGCAAGTGGGAGGAAGAAGAAATACCTCATCCATCTTTCAGTTAAGTTTCATGCCTGTCTTTTGGTCACAGGCATATAACAAAATGTCTAGGAATTAAGCTAAGATCAAATTCATCAATTCAATAAATGCATTTATATACTTTTAATTGTTGCATATGGGACTTGAAACTTCCTGCCCGACCATGCCGATGCTGTTAAGAACACTGTCATATTGGAAGTGGAACTGTGGGATGCTAGTTAGCCACTCTGCGTGTGGTTGATGGCTGGGGCGTAAAAAGAGCCAATGGGTGAGGGAGACTGATGGAGGGAAGATGGGGCTTCAGGTCTCTTTACTGCTGTGCTTCGTCCCCACACGTCAGCCGACCGAACGGCCGATTTCTTTCTTCAGTTGTTTACTTGTGAGGATCTTTATTTGTCACCACTCTGTTCTCCACATCTCTTTCACCCGCTGCGTCTTTTTCCTTTTCCTCCTCCAGGGAAATGCTGACAGCCTTTCCACATTTAGCCCCGGTTCCATCTCTGACTCATTCGTTTGTGAAGTCCCTGTCAAATGTTAGCAATATCCCTTTCCTGCATGGCTATTGCCTGGTCATTCAGGTATCTCCGACAGTTCTGAGCCACTGAACTGACCAGCAAATGTGGAAAGACTGACAAATGTATTTGCCCTCCTGAGGGTACATTTATGGATTCTGTAACAGTAGTTCCAACTGTCTTGCCTATTTGGTGAGTTGCAATATTTTTAAATTGCAGTTAAATTCCATTTCAAGGTGGGTACCTTCCAAAATAAGTCAATATCAGTACAGAAAGTTGATTAGAAAGCAGCACTCACTTTTACATGGAATGCATGTAAATCTTAGGGGGTGTGAGAAATTTGCATGTTCTTCTATTGGGAGATTTTGAAATCATTTAAGACATATTTATGTTTTTAGCAGGGAGGAGCAAAAGTATCCTGCACAGAGTTGTCATGGCCATCAGCCTACTCGAAATGGTTCTTCTGTCCCCCGTCTGTCCTTTGCACACAAGCTGAGTGTGTGTGTGTGTGTGTGTGCGCATGTTGAGTTTCTCCTGCATGCTCTCTCCCTGACAACATAATTATGACTTTCAGCGATACACTGAAATACAGATCGAAAACTGCAATCGGGAAAGCTGCTCATTTTTGACAGGGTGGTGGTTTATGAGATGTTTGTGTGGAAGGAGATTTTTTTTCTTCTTCTTTTGTTCTCCTTTCTCAGTACTATGGACAATTATTTACATTACTAGTGTCACTAAGAGGAATAGGAGAAAAGGAGCATGGAGGGAGATAAACATTTTCTCTGTCGAGTGAGTAGTGAGCATTTGTACTGAAGGCAACTTGTGATTGAAAGGGCTGGAAAACAAGCAGTTTTAGAATCTCTGTTCTGGGAAGACAGTTTGCTAAAGCATATTAGCTTTTGGTCGCCAAGGGGGCTGTGAGCTCTCAGAGGATCAGCTGATCGAAGATGACGTGCAGGGTCACAGGGAGTTAGTAAATCCTTGATTTACACAGGGGATTGGAGGCGTAAAGCCTTAAAGTCATCACTGGCATCTTGAAAATCAATGTGAAAACAAACACAAAGAGGAAATCGGCAGAAGATAGATTATAACACTGCTATCTAGCAAACAATACATTGATTTAACTGGGTAGCATAGCAAGGCCCGATGCTTATCTTTTTTTAAGAATAATTGTGTGTATAAATAGAAATGTATGATAAAATGTGTGTCCTGTGATAAGAGGAAAACAGGGAGACATTTAAAAGCTAAATGAATAGACACAGCTGCAGACTTCTTAATCTCAGAAACCTTGTTTCAAATAATGACAATCAGACACTTGAGGCCAGGAAGAGAAAGACCTGAGATAATCCAGAGCCTCTCACTCAGAGTTTCGGGTTCACACATGCACCTCCTGCAGAGAAAATACGGATGATCTGCAGAGTTCAGTGCATGTCTGAATGCAGCTTAAGTCAAGTACTGACAACTGTGTCAGGGAATAACTTTAATTACCGATATGTCAAACTGCAGATTACATGTGGACGGGTTGAATTTCTCTCTCTGGCTCCGTGTGGCTAAAGGTGTTCCTGTGGTATCAAGATGAGTTTCTGCACGCCTGACAATACCTGACTCATCGCAGGAAGTTATTAAAAAGCCAGCCAAAAAATCCAATGAATGGCTTTTAGCTCTTAGCTCAATACATGCTGCAAAACAAAAGGAATGAATTGCAGTGAACCAGGAGAACTGGAATATACCAACAGTGTAGTGGGAGGAAAAGATAAGGCAGCAGTAAGAATTAATCCCTCCAACCCTAACGTCTGAATACCATGGCTTCAAACTGAGTGACTGGCCTCAGTGAGAGGAACATTTTTAACATATAAAGACAAACAAGGGTTGTCATGAAAGCTCATCTTCCTGGCTCAGTGGGCAAAAACACTTCTCATGTTTGCTCTGTCAGACGCTACTTTTACCCTCTACTTGTGTCTCTGTTCATTGCAGAGCTTCAAGCTAGTTTACAAGTTATTACTAGAGAGAAGATGTTTATAGTCTATATTATATAATAATATCCTGTTGAACAGGGCAGAATCCAGGGGCATGAACCAGGGGGCTCTTGCCACGACTGTATTTTGCTTCTGAAGTGCCCCTGTCAGGAGGACGCCATTAAATGTTCATGAGGACTTTTTTTTTCTATTCAGTTTCTTGAACATTACACTAACTTCTCAGTTAATAGTTCAGAGTACTGATGTCCATGAGTTTGAGTTTGAGGGCTGCGTTGCCTTGACCTCGGCAGAGGTGTGTCATCTATCGAGTGCTCCTCTAGTTTGAAAAGGGTATTTGGCTTCTGAGTACAGAATTCAGTCTCCTACACAGGAAACAGCACCAAAAATACATCATAATATTCATCATCAACATGTCCTGTATTAATGATGCAGTATCATGAGTTTCACAGATACACAGTAATTAACAAGCTCACTCGGCAGACAGTGATTACTGGAGTTTCTCTAACAGACTTGACTTTCTGTAGATTCTAATCATCTGTTTGATGTGTGTGTGTGCCTGCACTCGCTTACCACTATACACCGACACATGGTGGTGCTGAGCACCACAGCTAATGTGTTTGCTCTCGAGTTAAATCACTTTGACCTGTATTTAACATGGAGCTCAGTTCCAGCACATACAGCATTAATCCAAATTAACCTGTGTACTTCTCTTCACTCAAACTGCAGCCTATCATGTCTGCATTAACATCCTGCACGCTTTAGGCCATATTTCAGATATTTGCATTAATGCACTGGGGAGACGGGAGTGTGACTTGCTGCGTGCCACATTTAAATGAATGATTGAACCCTAGACACCAAAGGAATAAAAGCATAATGCACTATATGGAGGTCATTGAATTTTCAGTACTTGCTAGTAGAAACTTTATGGTTAAGTTGAAGGATGTGAGCCATATTTAAGAGTGCTTCAAAGAGCGATTTTATTCAATAAAGAAATGTCGTACATATACTTCTTTTCAAAGGGCGCCATAGCTCCACTTTGCCTTGTTTCTTTTGTGATGTAAACAGTAAACATCCCTGACAGGTACCGTAGCTCAACTGCAGTGATCGTAGTGTTACTCAAGGTTATTCTGACATGAAAGGGTGTGCATTCAAATTCAAAGATAGATTACACCCTGGAAGGACTTATGTAATTCTTTTGACCCGCAAAGTCAAGCGCCACCATTCCTATAGAAAAAGGATGATGATGACAGTGATTCAATGCACGGTCTCTGCAGTATTTAATCTGAGGCGACTGAATGTCCTTGTGGTAGTAACTTACTGTTCATGAAAAAAAACGTTAATGAGATAATGACATGCCTTACTGTTCATGTGCGTTTTATGATTTGTATGATCTATTACGCAGATATACTGCTATGTGGGACCTCAATTGCATCCCGCTCCAGCAGCATTCAGATTGGAAAGCATCTCCTTGTCTTTGAGTCGTCAGTATAGATGATGACACCTTGGGCTGAATGTTTGTTCAGAGTTCCCCCAAAAGAACGGCAATTTAAAGGAGGCAAAGTGAAGGACGGCCCGCTCCTCTCCACAAGTAGCTGAAAGGTGACAGGCAGCAACACACGCACACAGGGGCTGGGAGTGGAGGAGTGATCAGGAAAGTAATATGTGCTCTGGGTGGAAAATATACTTGGGAGGGTGTGTGCTCAACGGGATTAGGAAGTTGAGGGAGAGTAAACACAAGCAAGAGCATACATCAATCTAAAGCTGTGAACTAGAATGCACAAGACCGCTCCCTGCAGAGACATGCTATTTTAACCAGGACAGCAGATTTACACATTTATCTCACTATTTTTAACCGTGCCTGTTTGTACTTTGTGTGTCTGTGCTGCACTGTGCACTGATGCATAAACATGTTTGTGTGCATGTGTGTGTTGGTGCGAGCTTGCATTTGTGTTCATTTCAGCACCACCTGCATCCCAGTCACCTCTCTGCGGCAGATTTTCCACTTAACATGATAGAAATGCCTTTGGCCATGAATAACACATTTACACTCTACTGTACCTCGGGCGAAGTATTACATGATCTGTTTTCTGTGCTTGGAGATGTTAGAAATGGGAAAAAAAACTCCTCCAGGAAGCAGAGGCTGGGGAAGCAGTGTGATTTTAAGGTTTGGGGAAAGAAATGCTTCAAGAGACAAAAAAAAAAAAAAGATCAACTCAAAAAAAAAGAGAAGGGCGAAAAACTGCTGCAGCAGTCAGCAATGATTTGTGTCTGCTCCCGAACGGTGGTTGCCGGGAAGGGAGAAACTGAGTGTGCGTACGTGTGTTCACCTGCCCGTGTGTGTCTGTGGGTGTCGGCGCATACAGTGTGTGTGTGTGTGTGTGTGTGTGTGTGTGTGTGTGTGTGTCTGAAGGCTGAGTGCGGAGGGGCTAATGGAGTACTGATTGCCTGGCAGTAAGCAGGCATCAGTGGGTAATTGCAGCTCTGCGGTGTAAAAGCTCTAAAACGAAGACACATTTCACATTCGATCAGTGAGCATCCAGTAAGGATCCGTGTGCGCGCGGCTGTAGGTGATGAAGGGTTAGAGTGCACGTAGCTCCATATCACCGCTATAGAAGTCACTTTAACGACTGGCGCATTGGAGTGAAACGGAACAGCAGGCCTCTAACAAAATGACACTGACACCATACCTGCCTGACTTCGAGTTCATACATGTTTGAGAGAGTGACTGCAACTGCTTTTAGTCGACTGCCAAACACCGGCTTCAGAAAGGAGTCGCCATGTATGAAAGAAAGGGAAGACAGACAATGTGCACCACTGAAGAGCCGTGTAGATGAAAAGCACAAGGTGGAATGCTCAGAGGGGGCGCTTGTGCGTCGTGCCCCTTTTCTCTTTCCCTATGTTTCCTCTCCCTTCGGGCCAGGTTGACGTGTCACCTTGGTGAACCTCGCTTGTGTTGCCAGGCGACAAGGTTGCCTGGGAGCGGCACTTTGATGAACAGTCACAGCGGGTTGGTGGTAGCTCAGCCAACACAGCGAGCAAGAGGGGGGAACACATGCATGTGCGTGAACACACACCACATTAAGGTATACGTGCAGCCGCAGCAGACGGGACACAGAGAATGTTGTTTAACTGTAGTTTTTAGGCTCAAGCTTCTGCTGAGACATATACAGTATAACTGAACAAATTCATCCAGAAGAAATGTTGTTTTTTCTATTAGACAGTATTCTCAATTACAGTAAAGGCAGTGGTGATTAAAAACCAATGTATTTGTCACAGTCAGAAGCTGGAGTCTGTTTTCAAAAATCAAAAATAAAACATTTCAGAGGAACATTCTCCTCCCTCAACAAATATAATCCATCATTTTTGAAGACACATGAGGACAGACATTTTACTTTTTACAGCACTACTTTTTACAGCATTACTTTTTACAGCATTACTTTTTCACGATGTATATGTGAGTTAAGTTTATTTTCAATATAAGTCCACAGAATGCGCACTGTCAGCCTCTTACAATTCAAACGACAAAAGATAAAATAAAAAAACTGCTCGATAAGAGAGATAGAGAACAACACAAGGACGACAGTCAGCACCAAGTCCACTCTCACAATTCTGTCAAACAATGTCCACCAAATGATCCGTGGATGTGTGGTAATTAAAGCAGCGTTTCATCTGTCCAACTTATGAAGCTTCTAACTCCAACAATCCAGTGCCTGGAGCTGAGAGGCTACAGCGTGAGGTTTCCCTATCCCTTGGCATTCCTTAGGTAGCAGCCTGATCTACGACTTTTTCAAACTGTGGCCATTATTTTGCAGTCACTCACTCTGTGTTCGACATGCTAGTGACTCAAACCTTGACTGGTTCATAAAAAGCTTTCACAGTTGCTCCAGGAAAAAGTTCCTCTTGCACACATAAAAAGATGTGTTTTACATTTCCAGTGGCTGTGACAGCATTTCAATTATAGCTGCAGGCTCACAGCCACAACTCTCCCAGCCTTTCCAGCTGGCTGCATACACAGATGCACAAACCACTGACTGTTATGTTTGGGGTTATGATAAGGGGTTGTGAGGGTGCTGCCTGCAAACATGCAGCTGCTGGTAAAGAGAGCTTGCCAAGTCAAAAAAAAGTTACTAAATGTGGCTGTGTTTTTATGCAAGTCAACTGCAAGCACAGATCCTGTCTTTTTTTGACCAGATTACATTTTCTATAAACATAATGACGATAAGTTGTTCATGTGTGCAGTGTTTTACATAAATTATCTAGAATGCGCCCTGCCACTGTTTTCATAAAACTGAAAATAACATTTTCTTTAAAATATAGCTGTGAGCAGTCCCTGTTACCAAAAGTCAAATTCTGTGGGAAATGTTTCCAGGTCTAAAAAAAAAAAAACACACAACATCAGAAATATCTGCAATTATTCAGAGCGTTGAAATGACTTGTTCTTCACGAAAATATCTTTTTTTGTAGGTTTGTCTCTGGGTTCAGAGCAACTCAAAACTGTATATGTTTACAGCTATTTAACATAAGAAGTTATGTTTTTGTTTTGTAAACGATAGACAGAACAGACTGGATAAAAAACCCCAGCCTCAGGTGTGTCATTTGAAGTCCAGCATGACTTCCTCCCACCAAGTCCACTTTTGTATGTAAATGCAGAGCTTCACCCACTCAAAAACTATCCAGCAAGTGATTAGGTTTTATATAAAACACTGTTGTTTGCTGGTGCAGTTTAGTTGTGTAGAAACAATTTTTGGTAAATGTGATGTTTGACACATGAGGCAGCCAATGTAACACTAGAATAGCAATTGAAGGCCATGGCTCCTCTAAGGGTCAGCAGTCCCCTTCAATGCAATAAATAGAATAGAACAGAACGTTTATTATTCCTCCCCCATGGGGGAAACACACACTTTACAGAAGCTCAGTGAAAGAAGAATCAGTTTAAGTAAGATCAAAAACAATAAGGATAAAAACACATACTCTATTTATAGTTAAATACAAAGTTAAATACGAAAACAGAATGTGCAAAAATACTGCAATATAGTGATCAGGCCTAATATTAATGTATTAAAAAGTCTAAATAATATCTGCTTTGTTTGGATCCAAATATAAGACTGATGTTAAAATTTGTTCAGAAGTTGTTTCCAACAAACTATTAGTGAACACAAGAAAATGGGGAAAATATAGATTTCAGCACCGGACAGCGCCCATGAGGCCACAGCTCATGAGAGTGTGAGCTGAGAGAAGCCACAGTGGCAACCATCAAGTGTAACAACATCCTGGAGCACAATAAAAACAAGTGCACTGATGCCATATGTATAATGAGAACAACTGTTCAATTGTAATGTTTCAGGGGGAAAAAGGCACACAATCCAAAATCAAATCAAGAACATCCAGGGTGCAGCCAACTGTGCAAACACTATCATCGCAAGTATATTTATATTGCAAACAAGAGTAACTTTCACTGCTGATAACGTACAGAAAACACCGCAAAGCATTGTTTCCAAGATTATTGGATGAATGTCTGTCACAAGCTCAGATGTAAATGAAAGAGATTCACAGTGCAGCAACAAGGAGAAGCACTTTGTCAGACTGATATGCACAGGCACACCCACGTAATATCAGAAAGTCCAGTGTGCAGTTTGCACTAGATGCTCAGGCTCTGTTATTCCATTCTCTGTCTGTGTGACGACAAGATTAGCTCCA
The DNA here is from genome assembly GCA_016785235.1 of Pseudorhombus dupliciocellatus. Lineage (NCBI taxonomy): Eukaryota > Metazoa > Chordata > Actinopteri > Pleuronectiformes > Paralichthyidae > Pseudorhombus > Pseudorhombus dupliciocellatus. Next base: position 868,221 of record JAFBJW010000116.1, read on the forward strand.
TGTCACATTTCCCGTAAAAGAAAAGCTCGGCTGACACTGAAATCCTCATCAAATCATCAAATGTCTTCTTGCTAAACATAGCCCACTCATGTCAGGCCACGGAAAACCGTCAAGCCATCCACAGCAGCAGCCGCTCAAACAGAAACGTCGCTGTCATCACTCAGAACTGCAGCAACACCCGCCTCTGTGGAAGGAGCTCTGAGAACAATGGAATGGCCTTAGAGTAATTTGTGAAATTTGTGGAAGTTTGACTCTCTGCTGGCAGACTAAATGACCTGTGAAAGCTGGTATGAGGAGCACAAAGCAGTGAGATATAAACAGACAGAGATCTTTACAGGCATACGCTGCTAACTATCTGTGAGCACAGATAATTGGAATAACTGCAACCTAAACGTCCCCCCACATGTGTGTGGGTGGATTTGCACGCTCGGAAGTTTGACAGGCATGAGAGGAGAACTGAATGGGGAATTTCTTGTTCTGTCTGCCAGCAGATGTGTGAGGGTATTTTAGGCAGGCTCTGATATGCCTGTTAATTTTCTGACAACATTATATCAACAAAGTGATCCTTCACTCGCTTTCTTGGCTTTGATTTTGTGAAGAGGCTGCATTTACATACATTACTTCCAAAAGTTCAAAAGGTGAGAGTCGTGTGTGCAGCTCTGTAAATGAAGAATACTGTCTGTGGGGAGCTGCTCACCAATTCTGACTCAATCTGAATACAGACTTTCACACAGAATTAAAACAACACCTTAGTGCTTTGCAAATCCGCATCTGTTAAAATATATTTTCAAATATAAGGCAGGGAACAAGGGGAACATTTGCACAATCTTCACTATAGCATCAAAAATTGATTCACAAAAGTCACACAAAGAATTTTCACCTCACTCTTGTCCATGTTGGCCCTCACTGTTTACATGTCAAGGAAGGTTTTACTGTAGAAATTCAATGAGAAACTTGAAAAAAAAAAATAAAAATATATATATATATATCTATCAAGAGCGCTCTTAAAAGTTTCTCCTTGAATAAAATGTATTTTAAAAATGATCTTTAGACTTGACAGTACAGTTACAGTCAAAAGGTTTAAAATGATTCTTGGTTAAATCTACTCCTGTGATGTTAAACAATCACTGTACTCCTGTGTCTTTTTTCCCCCAATTTGTATGGGTCCGTTAGCAAGCTGCTCTGAAGGCTGAAGAATTCTGAATAAAAATGAATATTCGTATTAATATTTTTATGATCGACTTAAAGTAACTCTTTGCAAACAGTGGAAAAAACTGTCAAAGCCAGAGAAGCCTAACAAGCACCATATGTACACAGTATGGATGCTCAATTTCCAGTGTTTTTATACACATAAGTATGGTCCTCTTGACAGCATTTGTTAGTGAAGACATTTCTGCCTGGCTGCGTCTTTTAATGAGAACAATGAGAAAAATATAAATACTTTACAGCCAAGATTTAAAAGACATCAACTCATCTAGCGTCAAGTGTTTCAAAAACAATTTACCAACCCTAAATGCATAAAAAATAGCATTTCCACTTGACATTTTTGGTGTAATGCTGTCCTCCTGAACCCAACACCCCTATGTTTTTGTTTTTCCTTCCGCCTGTCGTCATATGACAACAACAGCAACAACAACAACAGAAGTGGCGGCGGCTGCATTGGTGACAGTGCCAGAGGCCATGCGGCTCTGCCACAGCGATCTGGCAGACAGTTTCCTCTGACTGATCCTCCTCCTGCTGCTCCCTTTCCTTTCCCTCTGCCTTCTCCTGCAACCTCCCCGCCTCCCTGTCTGCGCTGATGGACACCTGAGCGAGACGAGCGGTCAACGAGGGGTCAGCCTGCGAAGCTGTGAGCGCGTGCGGTTGTTGCAATCGATGGGTTTTCATATTTGGCAGCTGTCCTCTTTATCTTGTCATCTTGGATTTTTCTCCTGCACCTGACCCTTTTCATCTATAGTCTCTCCGTTTTGTTAACCCGCCGGTGTACAGACGGACATATTGGGGAAAAGGAGTGATGCTTTGCTGCAATGGAAAATGTGGCTATTGAAAATGAATATTTGACAGAAGGTGATTGAAACAACATTTTGCTGCAGCTATGACACAACTCCATATAAAGATGCAAATCCCCTGCCTCAAGACGGTGCAGAGTAGGTTTTATGCATTCACAAACATTTGTCCAGAATCAAACCAGTCCGGATGGGTAATGTACTGCGACCCTGCTGGTTGTCGACCTTTTTCACTCCACTAGTATTTTTCCCCTCCTTGGACCGGACAGGTGAAAGTGCTCCGAAATAAAAAAGTCAATATTCACCATGTTATTTACAAGCCTCAGCACCAACCAATTGGACATGCCAGCCCAAAGAAAAAAACATCTCTTTCTCCTGCTTCTCTCCCTCCTCCTCCTCCTCCTCCTCACCTGGACCATTTAGGATTTATGTGGGACAACTATCCTGTTGGAGCCATTTAGTAGCTTGATCAAAGATGTGTCAGTGTTTGGGATTCACTGCTCTGACCCACAGGTTAAGTGTGTCTCACACGCCGTGTATACAGTATATCATGCTGTGACAGACAAATGGTTCTGTTTCACCGTGCACAACCTGAAACCAAACATGAGCCGGAAGGTATTTCTCTCTGCCAAGCGAGTGGGACACAGTCATAACGAGTGAGTGACTGGAATGATATTGTAAAGAATGGACGGAGATATTAATCCGGAGGTTTTATCCTACGTATGACAAAAGAGCATAACTATGCTGGCAGCCAGGAAGCAGGTATAAAAACATGTTTTTCACTCTCATCCAAAGACATGAAGCCCAGAGATTGAAGCTATCATGCCGAACACATTACATCACATAAGACAAGAGATATTAAGCGTGTTTATTTTCTTCAGTCATGCATTTACAGCTAATGTATAAGAATTTGGTTTTAGTAGCACACAAATGCTGGAAATGTCTGATTTTGTCAGTGACTTTAAGACTGAACAATACAGTGTGTGTGTATAATCATGGGCAGATTAATGGAGAAGCGGATGGCATGAAGCAGTCTTTGATGGGATTACGCACTCAATTACCCTGTTAAATCTGCCCAGCCCACCCCACCACCCCAAACTTTCAGGTTCAAACATCTGACACTCGTGCATACACAAGCATGAACAAACAACTTTTGGGAGGACAAACAAAACATATCTGTTTCTAAATATGCCTTTCAACTGGTGCCCTCTCCTCCCACAGCCACTGTCTGTGAATTAAAACAAGTCTACACAATCTCAGTAGGTGTCACAGTGACTGACATGAGTTCAGATTTAAGGAAATAGCTGTAGTTTACTCTCCCTTGTCGCAGCAAAACTGATTACAAATATTTCAAATGCAGCCTACAGAGCGTGGTCAAACTCAAGGCTGCATTACTTTGAACATACTATTTACATCAAAGCAAAAAGCAAAAAAAGTGTTTTTTATATTGCCAGTGGAAGTAGGCAAGGTCGCAGCAGCAACCTCAACTGTTTCATTCTACTTCCGTGAAAAGATTGACATTGAGCTAAACCTGGCAACACCTTTGAGCAGTGGAAACAAGTTGCCCCATTATGTCCACCAGCTAGGTGCTTACTGGACTCTAAATTGACCCTTGGCAGTGGAATTCCACTGCTCTGTCCATTATATCTACACAAGTACGGCCCCTGTTAGCGGCAAATATCTGTGACATTTGAATGCACAAGTACAGTACAGTCGGCCATGTGTTTCCAAGCCTCGGTACACGGACACGTGGATGTAACAGCAGCTCCAGGGGACGCCTATTATCTGCTCTCAGGGGCCTGTGGGCTGGCGAGTTGAGGGGCAGCTACATTGGAAAGGTCAGGTCCCAAGTCAGGAAGATGCCATGGTTTCTGTTTATAACTCTCTTGAAATGTAGCGAGACTGCAAGTCATTACTGTCGTTCAGACATGGAACCCTCTGATGGTAATATGAGGACCAGTGTGGAAGATGGACGAATATTTCAATCGAGTGGCACTGTATAAATCCAAGTCTACTGTATTATTCTCCAGTTTATTTGCTTTCCTCTCTGTAACATGTTACTTTATACATAGATACAATTACAGAAGATTGTTATTTGTTCTTCTATAATTTCTATGCAATGCCCTTTACCAAGAAGCTGCAATCAGCTTCAGTTGGATCCATTTCCTGAGCCTGTGCCGTCTCTGTCTGCAGCATGTAAAGCGGCAGTGTGAAATGATATAACCATCGAGATCGTAAGAGTCTGTGGCGTTCAAAAGTGCACTTTGAAATGTGAAATGGGTGTAATCATGTGAGCTGCCGCAGCAGGGAGCCCAGTGTCTGCTCTGCAGCAAATGGATACATAATGACACAGAAAAGTATAAGGTTATTCTTAAAGCCATCAGAGAGCTGTGATGTTTCTAATTGTGGTCTAATTGAGACGGGTTATATCATGGAGCCATTAGGTAGGTTAGGTAGCTACAACAACGTATATGCCGCCACATAAGTTAGAGAGCAAATATCATATATAAAGCAGGCACAGAGACTCCTTTCTTTTGACTCTCATTAGGAAGGATTTATGGCTGATGATGTAAGTAGATGAGATATTCAAACTTCTCCAGCTGAGTTTGCCTGGCTGCAGCAACAGACCCAAGTGATTTGTCTTTGTCTTTTCAGTAAGGAAGGAGCCAGACAGACGGACGGATGGATAAAAGACAGAAAAAGAAAAGAGATGGACGGGCAGATGGAAGACATACAGACAGACGAATTAAAGAGTGACAGTAAAACAGACAGGCAAAAAGTAACAGACAGATGAATGAAAAGACAGGACCAGTAAAAGAAAGGTAGAAAATAGACAGACAGAGGGGGAGAGAAAGAAAGGATTGCTTGCTAAGCAGGGGTCGTCTAAGGGTGGCCAATCATCCAATTATCTGTATAAAACAGGTGGCACCTCATTGGGAAAGCTCATTAAAATGGCGTTCAATCTTGGCTCTTGGCTGCCTCTGGAAATGAAAGCACATTTCCTGTTTGGACTGTTCAATTTTTTTTCAAATACAATCAGGCTGCAAAAGAGGAGAGGCTTTTCCCTGACACTGAATAATTGGACGTTTGGATGTCAGCCAGTCAAGATTTACTTGCCATTTCTCTAGTGGAATCTACGGTGGACTGGACATCATGATGGAGTCTGGTCTTTGGCCTTGGGCTTCGGCAGTAGAGCAAAGCATCCCATCTGTTCTGTTTTTTTTTTTGTTTTTTTTTTATACCAGAGTCGTCCGTTCCTCAGGTCTCACAAGTTTACTATATCTGCTCGATGGCCCTTCATGGTGCATGAAAGTTCAAATTGAACTTGTGGATAAAAGGGACCTATACCAGCTACGGAACACACAGGAAAGCCCTTCCGAGGCCCTGTGTGGCATTCTCTTCAATACCTGGTAGTTACAGGAATCACACACAATACTGCAAATGGTCCATAAAAAGGTCAGGCATTTATTTTCATAGTGATTGCTCACCAACGTGGAAACAAGATGTTGATTGGGGGAAAAGTGGGAATTGGTTTGCGAGTGTGTGCTTTACAGTTACTATGTCAGGGACAATAAGTCTTAATGGCTGTAAGGGGCAAAAACGAGAGAAAAGCACACAGCACGCACTCGGCTTCATCCCACAAACCAGCTGTCCAATTTCTTGGTAGATTAAGATTAACATTTAAATACACTATAAAAGGTATTCATTATTACCCACAGTGCTTATTTGCTTATACAGTAAAGACGAGCGAACAATTTAACCACTACAACTCTCAAAAGGCTCATTTTCACCAGCATCCGACCTGAGTGTGCTGGGGTCACACCTCCACCACAGAGCTTTGGTGGGTTCACTCGCTTCATTAGAATCGCCAAGTGCACAGTGAGGTTGAACCAGTGGCACCGTTAATTTGGCAATAATGAGTGAGTCTCATTTTTTCACTCAAGTGCATCGAAAACCACCACCGAGAAATAGACAGTACGCATTCCAACGCAGTAAAATGGATCAAATATCATAATAATTTGACAATCATATACAATAGTAATTAGCATTTAAACATACACACAGACATATATCCTAGAGAAAACAAAAAATAACTAATTCCAATTAAAGATGTATCTGTATCCTCCACACAGGACCATTAATGGAGGCGGGCAGGCTATATAAATGACTGAAATTCAAAAAGTATAAGTAACTTAACGTGTATTCAAATATATACACACAGTACAACAGCCGACACCACCACAGGTTTGTTTTTTAGTTTTATCTAGAAACACTAACCCTTCTACAAAAAGCACACGCCTTAATTCAGCGCACTGAATGAGTCCCTGTCCATTCGGCCTGAAGGTGTTTGCAGTGACGACAGAAGTGAAATCACTTGTCTGGATAATGCGTTTCCTTATTCTGTGCCATTAAACGGAGGAAACTGTATAGTTCAATGCTGTGTACAAAGGCAGCTAGTCTGCCTGGAAATTGCCTTATTTGTGTACAGTAATTAAACTAATGTCTCGCATTACTATGGTAGTTTATTTTAGTTAAAACAAGTAGACGAAGCACCTCCAGGAACACGTTGGCACTGTGTTCATGCTGCTCTCAAGGGGCGGGCAAAGCAACATAGACGCAGGCAGGAGGTGTTTCATTGTGACTGATCACACTGCATATTGTTCAAGATTAACACTTTAAACTATTCATCATCATCATCATCATCTGTGGATAATGTCCACAGCTCATCATATAGTCCATACTGGCCCAGTGTGCCCTGTTATGTGGAACAGACCATACAGGAGCCAGGTGAGGGGGGCCACAGGCATCCCCAGTCATCCTGGAGGAGGAGAGCTAATCCTCCCAGACAGTGGGGAACGGCTGCTATCCTGGCCTGTCACAACCACTCTGGTCCCTCATAGCTGAGGCCGTCACACTGCAAAGCTAGTGCACCGGAGAGAGGAACAAGACACGCGGCGAGGGGGAGGGACGAGGTACAAGGTAGAAAGGCGGGGATTTACATGCGTGGCTGTTCATTTTATGCCACCCACAGGACTCAGGTGGAGTTGGAGGATTGATGATACCACCTGAGAGGACACGAGACTGCAGTGCCTTTGAAGGATATTAATAGTTTTGTTATTTTGTCTTTTACACCATATGTGATGTAAGGTCTGCTCATGTGGTCCTCTGTGGCCTCCTCTGTGTAAATTCAGATCGAATCAATAGTGGGGGAGTCTTAGCAGTCTTAGCACTCAGTAATGCAAAAAATATGTACCTGAATCTAATGAGTTGCATGGTTCCCATCTCCATGATATGAATTAATAGTAAACTAGGCTTTTATAGCCAAATTCTTTCTTCACTCAAACACTAAATTTGAGCTGTAGATGAATATTAATCATAAAATCAACAGCTAATTATATCCATATTATTTAGAACCTGATGTGCTGCCCTCCAGTGGCCAAACAAATCCAGGGCCTCTTTAAAATCTTGCAACCAACTACAAAACCCATGAAAGATGCACATGTAGACCAAGTGTGTCAAACGAACATGTCTTGATTTTCTAAAATAGTATGCACATAATTAACACATTGGTTCTAATATGAGAAATACCTCCTGACATTATAATTGGAATGGAAGCATGCAAGGTTCAGGGACCGTCGCTGGCAGAGGGAACACACCGGCAGGGGGGGGTTGTCACATGTGAAAACACAGCTTTCCACTGACCAGTCACATTTAAAATTCCATCTGTTGTGGGTCTTTTCTATATAAAAAAAAAAGAAGTAAAACCTGGAGGACGGGGCTTAGAACGGAGAGAGAAAAATAGATCAATATTTAATTTTCTCCCCAGGAGATATGTTCAGGCACTAATCAGTGGTGACTGGAAAAGATGACACCTGGAATAGCAAGCAGCAGAGCCGCGCTCTCCTCTCCTTCCACCACATCTTTTGCCTCCCAGGGCAGTCTCTCACATTTGCTCTGCTGTCCCTGTCAGCCCCATATTTCTCATTTATTCAGTCAAATCCATCTCTCCATCTCTCTCTGTGCTTCCTATTAGCTGTACAGCTTCTTTCTCTGACTCGCCTGCCTCCTCTGTCATTCTCTCGCTCCCGACTCATTCATCCTCTGCCCTCGCTGTCTCACTTTTCCTGCAATGCCTCTTGCCCCACACTCCCCCCCTCTCTTTCACCAGCTTCTTCAACCAATCCCTTCTTTCTCACTTTCAATCTTTTGCTCAATAAGTACTTGTCCAGCATGACAGACCAGCAGAGATTGGTCTTGCAGGAGAGAGCAGGGATTCACTTAACAAAATCACTGTATGTGCAACAGGTATCATTCCAGCCTTGCATGGAGCTGCTGATCCGGCATTGTGTGCACTTTCTTTATTGCAAAGCTCGCTGGCTGAACTGCACATGAATCACGCCTCATGCACACATACAATACTCATGGTGAAGATGTATGGCATTTTGGGCTAGAATTAACCATCACTCTTGGGAGATACTTCCTGGAGAGAAGAGTTACACAGCGCTGACGCGATTCCACCAGACTGACTGTGATTTGATCTGCAAAGCTTTCCCATTTTCATGTAGCAAAAAACAGAGGGAGGCATATGAATTTCAAAAGCATTTCAATTTCATGTTCCTTCTTTCACTCTGGGTTGAACAAGAACTCAAGCATAATGAGCTTCATTTCCTACCAGAACAAATTCACACAAATTGGGTCTTATTGTTTCAGATTACTGCTCTGATGTCTGTGCCAGAGATGTCTGCCTGATAGCAGCAGGAGCATTATTTTCAATAACTGAGTCCAATGTAGGAGACCATTTTTAGATCCTTTACTTACTAAACTGATGTCACAAGGCTACATGCTAAATAACATGGAAGAGTTAATTTAAAATGTGAGAACTTGAGCAGTGGATTTTCCTCAAAGATCTTGTGCAGGATTAAAAGGTAGGCTGGTCTGATATTTACGGGACATCCTTGCACTGCGGCAGACATGAGTAACAAAAAAAGAATGTGATTCACCTAAGAAAAGATTACACACGTTTAAAACTGTAGATTGCTAAATAAACTATGATTCACTATATTACTCAACTCCTGTGTTACACAAAGCATCCTGCAACCAAGCTTCGCGGTAATTCAGAAAGCACTTTCTGCATAATTCTGCTGATGAACAGAAGCTACAAGGACTATCTGAAGGCGGCACATTGGCACACTGGTGCCATTTGGTAAATAACTGTGCACATGATTATAATTGTCCATTGGAATGTGATTGGCAAAGGACAGAAAAATACTGTATTGTGTATGCACTGAGTGTATGTTGTCAGCCACAAACCCAACTGAGCTGTTTGATTTATCCTGCAGCTCCAGGGCATGTTAGACTCCACGACACGCCATCTAGTGACATAATTAGGTGTTGCAATAACATTAACGAGACAGAATAAAAGAGTCTTTTTAAAGTTTGGTTTGTAATCACTTTGCACAGGGCAGAGAAATGCGACAGTTGCACTGATTTATGCAAGTCAGTAGAAGCGAAACTTTGGTCCCCTGAGTGGGTTTGTTCATCTGAGGATCCATGAAATAGTCTGCACCATCGAGTGAATGAGTTAAATTGGCCGCAGCTGGCTGGCAAACTCAACACAAATCAAGCCATAAAGTACAAGAGGACCAGAGGGAGGCCGACCAGCGACTCTTCATCCACGCAGCAGGTGAAGTGCTGTACAACACCGTTTAACTCTTACCTGCACCTGAGGCTCCGTCAACATCGTAGGGAATACAGGCACCGCATGGCTGCCATCGACCGACGGCACGTGTGTGTCCGTCTGTCTGCTGCACCCTACGTGAACGCGCACGGGGTGACGCCAGGTAAAAGGCACAGGTGGGAGGTCGTCACGTGACGTAAACTGACCAACGGAAGCCGGATGTTATCTAAACTAATGAAATTATAAATACTGTATAATAATAAATAATAAAATTACTGTATAGTAATTTTAATGTAAACATGGTTTTACTATTTCCAATCATCTTTATGACTGTATATGTGCCTTTATTGCCACTGTCACTGCATATTTTGTGTTTGTTTATACACACGTGCAAATAAAGTTTTTTTAAATATTTTTTGTTTGTGCATAATATTTGTTATAATTTATATAAAACATGTCAACAGTGAAGCCTGTTATGACATGTGCTGCTGTAGTGGAATAAAGTAAAAATAATAATAATAATAATAATAAATATATTTAAGTAAATTACAAATACACCACCAAAGCTTAACTATGACAAAACCAACCTCAGTCTAAACCTAACATTTGAACATTTCCCCCAAACCCTTTTGCAATATGTGCAGAGAATGAGTGAGGGAGATAAGAGCTTTCTGAGGTGAGTGGACCTTATCAAATTGACAGAGAGGTTGTTCAAGGTTGATCTGTGGTGGGCAATCGGACAGCTATAGCTAATCAAGCTGCTCTGCAGTCATACAGGGAGCTTGCACAACCACACACACTCACACCGATGTTACCAGAGCAAAATACAGACTCACAAGACAGAATTACCATAACAGACTTCCATTCTAATGTTTCACTCCCCAGTACATTTCTTTTGACACCCATCAGTGGCCTGTTGGTGTTCGAGCTGGCTCTGCGATGGAGGAAGAGATTCTGTAAGAGTGTATGGACGGAGGTCTCTTCAGTCTGCACCAAGCCTCTGGGGGGGAGATGAAAGTGAGGCAAAGAGACAGTCAGAGAGGGGGGGGGACCTTTGGCACCAATAGAAAGTCCCTATACAGCTGCTCCCTGCCTGCATGACACTTCTCTGTGACTCTCTGCATGCACTGTCAACCTGTCTGCACACACACACATTACAATGAAACACATGACCATGTGTGTGTGTGTGAATGCCAGATTGCAGGAAGTGCTGCTACAAGACAGATATAGTTGATTTCATAATTAAATCCTTTGTTCTGCGTCAGATTCACAAGGTGACTGATCACATGGGCATGCAAACACACACACCCCTAGTGGGACAGAAAGTGTTTAATTAATACTGACACCATACTCATAGCAGGCCTCCATGTGTGACTCGGAATGTGTGTGTGTGATATGATGGGCCCAGTCGTCGCTACAGCTCCTCTATGTGGAGCACGAGTGGCCACCGAATATTATGCAAAGCTAATTCCCACACAAAGTGAAGCCAATCTCGCTCTCAAAGTCACCTACCGAGATTTAAGAAGCCCTCAATTAACTTATTAGCAATTCTGCAGAGCTTAACATGGGCGCTAATGAAGCAAAGTATGGAGGGGAAGCGATCATCATGGTAGGAAATATGGAATCTGGGTCACAGTGTTTTGCTGCGCTGCCATCACATTTTCCACCAAGTCAAAAGTAAGACACTGTTGTATTTTGAAAGGTTTGTTGGTATATTTTAGGCTGGACCCATGAACACACGTACTTGAACAGTTTAGATATAATTAGACAAGGTTTGTATTTTACGATGGACTCAGTGACCGAACATACAAACAGTAAAAAGAGAAGAGAGCTTTGATTAAACAATAATTGATGATGATGATACATGCAGAGATGTTAGAAAACTGTATTAGTGTAATTGTTTTGATGGTTACAAAAGTGGTCGAAAACCATAAAAGTTTTGTTTGTTATATAATCAGACTTTTAATTGTCTCCGTCATGTCTAGCCCCGTTCTTTTGCCCTGTCATCCTCCCCTCCGCTACTTTCCTTCTGCCTCCAAACTCTTTGTCTTCCCCTCATCCTCCCTTTTCTTGCTCCCCTCTCTCTGTCCATCCCTCTGCTCCTTTGTTTCCCCTCTGTCCTTCTGCCTCCCACCCTCTCAGCCTCCTGCAGGCAGTCGCCGCCTTGCACAAAGTGACGCGATGGTTGTAATTGGCTGCCCTCTGCCACAAATCAGATCACAGCTGGCGCTTGGGGTGCTCTGGCAATTACCCATAACCCATCGGATCAGGAGCTAACTCCAGAGAAGAGGAGACGGGCAGGAGAAAAGAACGAGAATGGAAAGAGTCCACCCCTTCTCAATTGATATCGATTAATGGAACAATTGACAACAGTTCATTCTTAAGTGGCTCCTTTTCAGATTATCACCAAGCTGATGGGATGAAGCACCGAAAGGGCAAACAATGATAAAGACCTACTCTGTTTTTTAAAACGTCAACCGTCATTTACCTTTCTTCTCTCCCCCCTCTCGTGTCCTTTTTCTTATTCCCTCTCCCATCACATCACCGCGAGAGAAAAGAGGCTGATGAGATCTTTGGGCCTGTGAGCAATTGACTGGAGATTGCACAGGCTTCTCAGACACTCCATCGACCCTCCCACCCCCCTCCACAGCGAGGGGTCACGCTTCATGTGGTCCTTTATTAGCTCAAATTAAGGCTCTGTGTCTTCAAGAAGGGAACATCCATCTCCTTATTCATTTGTTCTTCTTGTCCCATTTATTTACTTAGTTGGCTTGGCAGTGGACTGTTAGGACAGAGAGCATTGGTTTCTCCAGGCAGGGACACAAATAACATCATATGCACATTAGTTACAAATCACCAATATGGGCTGAAGGTCACAGAATGGGAAATAGGTGAGGCTAACACAAGGATGGGAGAAAAGAGTCAGCAATGTGCAATCTTCCTGGAGAAAGTGCATTATAATGCAAATGCTTCTGCTTTTCTGTTACAGCTTCTTTTTCTGTTCTTTCCGTGTCTGGTTTAAAATTGTGTCAGACGGATATTAAAGTATTGTTCCTCAAAGGAGCTGGTCTGAAAATGTTCATGGTGAAGCTCAAGGTTTGGTCAGAGGAGCTTTGTATTCATAAGCTGAAGACATGGATGATCATTTAATTAAAATCTATTAAAGTGCTCCAACAGGGATTATATGATTGGAATTATTAGCACTGGTGCACTTTGGTGTGAGCATCATGTTAATGATGGTCAAGGTGAAGGGAAACGATTTTTCTGCCTGTGACGACGTCTCTTATGAAGCTCATCAGCTGCTTTGTGTGTTATGCTATGTGAGTACAAGTATATCAAAATGGTTTGCAATGAATTCAAATTCATCTTTATTTTTTAACCTTGTGGTTAATGTTTTACTTTTTGTTGATGTGATGTAAGATTTCTACATTATAAAACTTGCAGTCATAGGGCTTAATATTATATTTATAATTATTAATAATAATGATATAATTTCATGACCTTGCTGATTCAGTGTAATTCAACATGTGACACCAGAAAAAAAAAAAAAAAAAAAAAAAAAAAACAGTCACATTTTACACTGTATCTGAACACCAGAGGAAGGTAAGGTTATTGTGTGAGGGGTCGGCCTGAAGGATCAGGCACTGGTGAGGTGAACTGTGGGGACAGAGCGCAGGGCTCAGGAAGGGGGTGAAGGGATAAAGAAGGTCCAACAGGAGTGGGAGGGGGCTGGATTATGGAGGGCTTTAAAGTTGAGGAATTTTATAGAATGTTCTTTGTTGGACCAGAAGCCAGTGAAGCTGGATGAGCAGCAGTGATGAGCCTTGCTGCACAGTTTTGGAGGATTCAAGTTATTTGAATTTCCAGTGAGACTGAATGAGAACCAAATCGTGCAAACCCCTGATAAAGCCTCAAGATGCAGATGTAACTAACACTTGTCAAATTTAATCATTTTAGTTAAAATCTTGAATTGAAAATGTAAATAAATAACCCGGACCCTGCAGTGCAGCACTCACTGCTTCCTTTGTTTCCAGCCGAGGGGTGCAGATCTTTCATCAACGACTTGCCGTTGCCCTGATTCACGACTCAATTATTGGCTCATTAACGCACCGTGTCAATTTATAGATTGATGGTGGTGAAAAGCAGAGGACCCAGAGGTGCTCAGGGATCAGGCTAAAGAAACACTGTTAAACACAAGCAATTAGGTAGATACTGCAGCATTTCTTGTAAACGGAGGTTAAGGGTGCTGGCTCATCTGAGTCTGCACGGTGAAGCGGATGGATGAATCAGAGGAGGAACAATTCTATGTGTGGGGACATACAGAGTCATATATATTCTATATATCTATATATACGTATATTCTCTTTCTGTCCTATAGGGCCCAGGCTGCACTGATTTAGAATGTCACCTCAACAGAGCAGGGCACTTGGAAAGAGTAGTTCATCTCAGATGTGGTTCATCTTGACAGGCCGGGCCTGCGTTTCCTCCCTCAGCTCCGGTTGTTTTAAACAGTCTCCATCGGAATGTAGAAGGAGCGAAGGGGAGGTGCAGGGAGAGCCTGTGAGGGGCTGATGGGAGCAGACAGAGAGTACAGGGGTTACCGTCAGACACAGAGCCTCTCTCCTCTGCTTATCTCAAATTCTCTCTCTGTCTGATCACGAATCATAGCCCTGACTCAACTCGAGCAAAGAGGAGAAAAGCTGAATCCCCCTCAGCCATCTCCACTGCATACAGCCCTTCCACTCTCTGCACCCCCGCCCCTCCTTCTCTCTCTCCAGCCATCCGACTCGGGGCGGTGTGCTGGCCTTTAAAAAGGCAAACTTGTAATCTGATAATTAACAATCTGCTAAATTTCTCAAAAGGGAAAACCAAGAAGGGAGGAGAGTCATGAGAAATGTCTGCCTCATGCCTGAGAGTACGATGACCTTTTGCCAAGGCTGGAATGGCAGTCGAGGCGAGGCGACTCACTTAGAAGCATTTAATTAGCTCTGCTCACGGCTGTGTGCGCTGCCGACAGACAGAGGAGAGGGCGGGATGGAGGAGAGAGGTAGTCGAGGAGGGTAAGATAAGTCCAGATGTCTCATATTCAAAATCCTCTATTTCTATGCAACAGTGTGTAACTTACATTGCTTTCAACCCTGATAATGTCTGAATAACCGTGACATTCTCTCGAGGCGTGCATGTGAGATCCTCCAGAGGATTCACAGAGAGTCAAAGGAAGTGTGGATGACTTTTCCAACATGCCACAAATGAGAAAATTGGAAAGATGGTGCCATGCAAGTAGAAGACACAGAGGAGGGCCACTGCCCATGACTGATGGATCACTCCTTGTCCAAATATCCGTCTCCGTAAAGCCACTGTGTGGACATTCTCCAGGGGTGTATGTCTGAAATGGCCTTAGAGTGGTGGGAAAATTGAATAAGAAAGCAGTGATAACATTTTACTTGGGTTCTGGGATGTTTTTGTTGTTGTCGTTGAACCCACAGGGAGTCGGGCGTCACAGCCTCGAGGTGAACCTTTGAAGTCGTGAGGTGAGCCTTGCAAAAGGGTGACTTGAAAAAAAAAAACACTTTGTCCATCCTCTTCGGTTCTTGCTTCATCTACATTCAAACTAAGCAGCAGTGGAGGAACACATCTGCCCTGTGGCACAGTTAGTGACTCCCCCCTATGTGTCACATTGTACAGTTGCTGTAAATACAACAGAGCTTCCAAAGGAGTAACAACACACACGTTTCATTTTAAAGAAGCTATTTTCCCCTCTCCATATATTCTACAGTTGGAGGATGACTTGATGAGCAATATGTCTCCCTCCTTTTTTATATGAAAGTATCATCCTGTAAAGTTCTCTTAATATTTGCACTGTAGTGACTCCTTCTTCCAACTGGCATCATTTAACTTGCTTCGCTGCCTTATTACTTTATGAGGCACGCCACGGAAATGTGTTTCTGAAATCAAACAGAGCGCGCTGTCGTAATGTCAAATGCAAACTGAAATTTGGCTTCGTCGATTTATTGGAATTGAAAGGGAAACGGATTTATCTGAGGCATCCATAAACAGAACAGCCGAATGGAGTCGATCCAGCGGACGCGATAAAGCCTCATCATTCTGCTTCATTTCAAGCAGACGTAGGCAAACGGTGGAGCGAGATATTCACGTTGAAGCTCCGGGAAGTAAGCGGAGCCAATGCACTTAGAGGGTTAATCACTGCATTTGTATGCAAATATGTATTTAAGTGTGTCTGGCCTTATGGGAGGGTTTAATGAAGGAACTGGGCGCAAGCAGTAGGTGACATTCAGCACCTACGGAACCTCAGTAGATAGCTTCCCTAACGCTATTTGTGAATGTTAATTGCTTTTTCGGCGTGCCTACGCCTCCCCGGCCTCCACCTGTGCCTCTGTTCCGAGCGACATGGGACTCTTCCTGTCTTCATAAGCCGGAGCGGTTGTTTTTTTTGTTTTTTTTAAAGACAGGAAATCCTCCCAGGAATTTTGTTTGTTGTGTTAGAGCATGGTGCCAAAAAACTGAGGCCCACATGATGAACGTGTCCCAAAGAAAAAAAATTAAAGCTGAAATTTCAATTATCAGAGGTGCGACCTCTTCGCTGTACCTTCCTGTCCACTCGTCTCTTTTTCTTCTCCACCATATGAGGCAGAAGATTTGCATATCCAGTTGAATTAAAAGCTTATCATCCAAATATAATGGATATTTTTTCTTTTTTAGCCAGGACCTTACATGAGACAAAAACCAGCCCCTATACATTAATTTCCCACAATTCTTTCTATTTCTGACAGGGAGCTTTGAATCGAGGTAATCCTCAGAACTGTGAAAATTAAAACCTCACGTGTTAAAAAAAATGTAAATAGACCTTTTGATTCAGCTGCAGAAGGAAATTTGCTCAAATCAAAAGATTAGCACCAATAGCTGTGGATTATGTTTCACTTTTATGCTCAGTCGCCTCGCTCTCTGTCTCGTTTCTTCCTACTGTTTCTCCCTCTCACCTCCTCTCGCTCTCTCTTTTCCTGTGCTCTCACTTCATCCAGATTTCAGTCAGGATATTAACATCCTGCTGTTTCGCTGTGAGGCAGAGAAACATACTCTGACATAGAGTGAATTTGATACAGTCTCTGAAATCTACCTGTGGCCTAAATTTGGCCTGTGACACTGATATCAGGCATGACCCATCAGAGCTCTGCCTATTAGTAGGATCCACATGGCAAATTAAATATTTAACATCAGAAGTCAGCATCTCCTTATTTCTGCAGTGTGAGGCTCAATCAGCATTGATATACATATATATCGTGTCAGTTTTTACTCATAAATAAATAATACTCAGTTACAGCAGCTTGTGATTGGTGGAAAGTGACACTAAACATTTATGGACATCATGAATCTGAAACACCAACCACTTATTCTGAAGTCATGTTTAATGGACTTTGTCAAGTGGCAATCATCTTCTATAGCTAACAAGCTTTTCTTTAAAAAAAACAAAAAAAACAATAGATGACTTGCTTTCTTAAAGGCTCCAGAACAGCAGAGCATTGATTTCCCTTTGTCTGAACACACATGGTGGTTTCACAACATGTCTCATTACATGGGCGGCTCAGGGTGGAGGTCCAAGCTCAGAACACTAAAAGACTTTAATTTAAACTGTCTCTCACACGGACAAACACCCTATTAAAGGAGAAAACATAAACTGTAGTAAACAAGAGAGCAAGTCGCTGAAAGCCAATCCATCGCCACACGTCCAGCTTCACAATGTACAGAGTGGAGAGCTGCAAGTTTGAAAAAGGAAAGCTGTGGGTTGTCGCCATGGTGCGGTGACATTAGAAAGAAAGGGCAGAGGTATCACAGGGATCAGTGTTTGTGCATTCATTTGTGTGCCTGTGAGAACATTGCCCTGACAACTACTCCCTCTCTCATATTGTTGAGCCCAGAGATGTACGGAGCTCCAGTGGGTTGCAAGGAGGGAAGTTACAGCCCGCAGCCAGGGGAAGGTCAGATAAGGGGATGTTATGATCTTGTTTGTGGAAAAACAGTCCTGATAACATTTGTAAATAATGCAGCACAAAGCCACACGGCTGTTATGAATCTGTAGAAAAGTGTAGCTAGTCAAAGAAGTGTGCACATGATTTAACAGCCTTAACAAGTTTAACAAAATTGACTAAAAGGAAATTGTTTAAATTTCAACCTCACCTCATTGTGGGTCCTCCTCCCATCCTGTCCTCCTGTGATTGCCTGCTCCTCCCTTATGTGTTGTAGCCGTGTCCAATTGTCTCCATTTGTTTATTCAAACCCTCTTTCTGTTCTCTAGATTTGTGATACCTCTGGGTTACCCACACTGTAATAAGTACAAGAAAAGCAATATGTGAGATGCATCTGAATGCTGATATACAAAATGTATAAGCTTTGCCTTGACAAGGAGGAACCTTAATATTGAGAGCTGCTTCGTCTGCATTTATCCCTCCGCTACTTTTTGCAACAATGTCACCAAATATGCCGTTTCCACACTGTGATCATCAAATCAAGAAGCTAATATGTTTTTCTTTCTCTCACTGTATATTCCTAAAATCCCACAGGGTTGGTTGTGAAAGCTGACTTCATCGCTATATCTTTCCCTCCCTCCTCGCTCCCACTGATTGCGGAGGACAAACGCGTCACGGCACTCATAAGCCTTTTTAATCAGCGTGAGAGATTGCCCACATATCTGTTAACTCTGTCACTAATGGCTATTCTTCCTCATTAGGGAACGCTATCGCTCCTCTCCCTCCCCACGTGCGGGCGTGATCAATTCCTCTATCATTTAGGCCCAGATCAATCTCACGGGTCCTCTTCCTTTTTAGACCTCAATATCTCCCCCTTCCATCATGATGCATTACAGCATCTAATTAGTCACATAGCCCGGGGAATGGAAGTGGAGCACGGGAACAGGTCTGTACTTTCAAGGTGGGCTCCTGTAGAACAGATAAGTCTTCATTAGGAGAAAAAAAATCTCATATATCCGCACAGAGAAGAAAGAGTCAGAGAAAGTTTCTTCCTGAAAAGTTAAAGACAATTATTGGATCTGCATTTTTTTCTCTAGGCACCCTTAGTACCGGTGCACGATTACAAACCTGCAGGAAGTAGGAACAATTTGTCAGCACAAATTAAAATATAGTCAGAAATATTATGGAATGATTGTTCCTAATACAGTACAAATAAACTTGAAACAAAATAAGATCCAAATATAAGATGAGTTAAGGTAACAGTGCTTACACAGTAAGTATGAATTATCAATGGGTGCTGTGTTGACTCTATTATCAGAGTCATATCCGTTGGGCCGAAGTGAATGAAAGCATGGATGGGCAGATTTTTAGTGAAGGCCTTTGGGAGCCGTGCTTTCTTAAGCGTTTAGCTGTTATAAGGTCAATACAGCAATGAAAAGCTTTAGAGACACATAACTCTCTTATGAAACCTGATGTGTAAAGTCTTGGCTCGCAGCACAACAACAAAGAAGATCCCTGGAAGTCTATACAGTAAAAAAATCTGCTACACTTAGAGGGAACAAAGAGCTAAGAATGAAAATATGTACTGAAGGTTTTTTTTTTCATGAATTTGATGTGAATGATTTTGTGAAATCTCTGAACAGGCAGCACAAGGTTAAAATACCAATACTCAGCTTTATGATATGCAATACGCAGTTCTCTGAAATATTACACGAGATAAGGGTGGATTTAATTATGTGTACTTCACAGTCAATGCACAACCCTGCTGAACTGACTACAAAAGTGGCAGCTGCTAACACGATAAACTGCAAGCAATTCCTTTTTTTTTTCTCCCTTTAATGTTTTGGAATCACGCTGCTGGTTTAACCTGTGCAGCTCCTCCCCCTTGCCCACAGTATTGTGGGTTAGCCAGAGGCTGCTGCTACCTCTCCACCCCGCTCCTCGAACATCCGAGTGAAGTGAGGAAGAGCAGGGTGATAGAAAGAGGACAGGGGACGTATTATTTATTAATAGTCAGTCTCCCCAAAGCTCTGTAAAACATCCTGTCTGGGTCCCTGAGGTGAGAGCAGCAGCTTCAGAGCAATTAAAAAAGGAAGCTGCAAGAGAGCGAATGAGAAATGAACAGGGAGAGTGAGAGTGTGTGTGTGTGTGGGGGGGGGGGTCTTGCCATGCAGCCACTAGGCCAATAGGTCCACACTGTACATAGAGCCTTCACATGTGGGAGCACAGAGGCCTTGAGCGGAATCACCTAGCCCATGTCAGGATACCTCTTCTGGGTTCAAATGCCTGATGAGGCTAAACCCTCTCTGGAGGATGATCCAACCAGAGTAAATGGAGGTAGTGGCTCTCAGCCTTTCTATTGGTTGTTGAAGGTGAAGTCGACTTTAACATCTGCTCTAATTCACAGTGAAAGCAAAATAATAAAAATAAAAAAACCTCGGGGGAAGATGTTTGAAGTGCGGAGATGCTAAACTGCCTCCACAGTGTGAGGTTAAAGGATTATGTAGCGTACGCCTGCCCTGTGATGGACTGGTAACCTCCTCAGGGTGTTTACCTGCCCACTCTTGCATGCAGAGTCCAAAAGGATTGATCAATGCAGAGAAAACAACAAAAAAAAAATAGATAAACCTCGAGGCAGCCAATGGCGATAGTTTCTTGATTCCTCCAACTCTTAAGCCATGAATTCTTAAATACAATCAGATGCCTTCCTTACAAGCAATTCTATTCATAAACCAGTTTTAAGCAGCACTATGTCTATATCCACCAGCAAGTGCTGTTAGGCATCATAAAAATGCTTAAGTGGTCTTTAATAAAAGGTAGGTTTTACATGCCTCTCAGGTATTTCCTCATAAAAACCTGAAAGGCTTCGGCGAGTCATTCTCACTTACAGGCTTGTAAAACTCGAGCATCCTCTCCTCAAACCTCCATGACAATAAGAATGTTTTCAGCAGGGTTTTTTTTCTTATTCTTTTGTGCCTCCAGCAGCCTCATAACCCTCATATAATCACCCCCAGATGATGCTCCGTCCCAGTATCCTCAGTTGCCCCTGCTCCTCTTTCCATTCCTCCCGTGTCACTCCTCATCTATGATTATATTTGTCATGAGCTTGATTTGATCAGAGGGAGGGGAAGAACAAAAAAAAAGCAGAAACGGAGGATCTGGGAATAACTCATGAGAGCTCCCTCCTCAAAACTGAGGCATTCTGATACGTACATTAGTTCCACTACTTTGCCATTCTGTGCCCATCGTCAAGGTGGCTTACGCAACTGAACAGTCGGAGACAAAGCGACTATTCTGGGCAGAGAGGCTGTGTTTCCCTCAGAGCCACGAAGGAAGAGGTGATGTGGCTTCAGGGCAAAGAGAAACTAAAGAGAGAAAGAAAAGAACAATTCAGGGATTGGAAAGCCACATCTGCAGAGGATGCGTTAAAGAAAACAATTATTTACTAGTGCAAATAGAACAGCAGGGGGAGGACTGACTACATCTGACCAACAAGCATAGTAAGGCATCCCAGAAATCCTCCTGCACATCCTCCAGCGCTTCTTGTGAGATCCCCAGGGGTTCCCAGGCCAGACAGGATATGTAATCCCTCCAGTGTGCCTAGAGACAGCCCCAGGTCTCCTCCCGATTGCCTGACAATGCTTCCCCAGAAAGGAAAGGCCAATCATTTTCCTTAACCACCTCGACAGGCAGCCGCTCTGTCTTTGACGCATCCCTGAGGGCAAGCCCAGGCACCCTGCGTAGGAGGCTCATTCTGACTTCTTCTTGGTTGCACAGGTTTTTTTTTCTCTCTGTCATTCTGTCTTTCGTGACCGAGGCGATGTCCAAGACCACAGACTTGAAAAGGCTTTGAAAAACCAATACAGATCTCACCCTCCCACCTCAGTGACCTCTGCAACTTATTCCTCTATTTCACTGAAATTAGCACGTTTATGCAATTGTCTCCTTTTCCATTGCCAGAATTGCGCCTTGCCTTTTTTGTAATTCATTTTAAACAGCAGGACGGCACTGGAAACTTGCATCATGCATTATATGAAGAAAACAATCACTGCTGTTCCCAAGCTATACAAGTAGAAATCATTAATGGGTGTCTAATGAAGTTCAACATGCATTGGAAAAGATGCAGCGCCAGCACTGAGACCATTAAAATAAAGAAGAACAAATGAGTGTGTCATGTTTCCATCACCGCAGAAAGTCAGGCCCCTTTTCTGCTGGTCAAAAAACAAAAAACTTTAACGCGCACAAACATCTGGCTTTTATCTGCAGTGAGAATAGATACAAGCAGTTTAAACGACTCTGAAGCAGACACAGGTTTTTATCATCTGTGATCAGCACTGATGGAAATGTGACACCCGGGTGAATGTGTCAATTTGGCAGGATGCTAGAGTGCCGTTTGCCTGTTACAATTCCTCTTATTTCCCTTTACAATAGCACACCTTCGTTTTGTGTTTGGAGATATCAAATATGAAAAAAGAATGCAGTCAGTCATTCGTTTCTTTAGTGGTATTACTAGCATTTCAATAACCTGCATACGCCAACTTATATTGGTGTAAAAGAGGCCTAATTTGTCCTGGGAGTGATTGCCACAGAGCAGTGGAAAGCCAGGCATTGGAGGTTAACAGTGGATTTTTGACCAGTGGAAAAGGGGTTTCTCATCAGCTCTGAAGTTGTTCAAAGTGTCTCTTCCCCCATCTGACTGTACCCTCAGTTTCAGGGGAGCATTTCTCACCCCTGCTGAGAGCAGCCAGGGGGAGGTTCTGCCTCCACCTCGTAAGAAATCTGACAGTTCGCCGTAAAGAAAAAAGCCTATCTCCATGGCACCCACCAAACTTTATCTACAGTTAAGTTTTTTCGCTTCCAAGACCAGAAAAAGCAGAAGTCTCTGGCCTCACGGTACCACGGGGCCTCCCTGGGCTATCCAGGGCAGCTCTTTCAGCATGATGGTTGCTTCCGTCAGCAGATTTTTGTGGTTTGGAAACCAGGGAGGATGACCCTCTGGCTAAAGATGTGAGCAGCTCGGGCCTGAAGGTAAAATAATACTGAGAATTATTGTGGTTGAAAAAGTTCAAAAATCACTTTTTACTGAAATAAGGGAACATATAAACACATGTTGGGTGTACACATGTTAGACCAACATCATACATAATAAAGAGACTACTATCTAATCATCCAGGTCCGAATTCCTTCTCTACCAGGGTTTTAACTGAAAAGCTTAAACAGAGCTAAACCTCGGGAGGAGAAGGGGTAGTGGCAACTGATCTGGGAAATTTACATATTTGGTTTCCAGATTGTTGGCATAAAGGCCCATCATGAATAATTCACACCGAATGGTTGCCTAATGAGCACCAAAGGGATGGTCAAGGAATGTTCACGACTGCTCCAGAGTTAGACAATTGCAATGATTTGCCAAAACTAATATTTCACACTGTGTATTCAGTTACTCCAGGGCAGCACAGCTCTCCAGTGTACTCTATCTGTAGATACTTGTAGTAAATCTACCATCAACAGCACGCACACAGCTCTATTCTAAATACATCTTAACAATAACATTCCCTGAAAGGCACCAAGGAAGGAACTAGAATTAAAACAAATTCATGGCAATAATTGACTGTGTAGCCTGCACTACACAGGAGTAAATGAATAATTGAATGGTGCAAAAGGCTAAAAATCAGGGGATGACTGAGGCAGTCTGGACAAGAAACATACTTTCATTCAGCGATGAAACAGAACTGACTTCTCAGAGAAATGATTTCCTGCGTTCGGGGGAATCTCCGTGATGTAATGTCATTCATGCACGCACGCTTTCATGGCCTCATTGTATTTATCCTTTCATGGACAGCTGGAATGTTATGAGCAACAAAGTGCAGGTTTTGATCTTACAATATAAAAATGCAAGAAAGGGAATAAAAGGCACAGGGAGCGCAGGGAACACGCTTGTTGTTGGAGCGCTTGACAGCCGCAGCAGCCCAGCCTCGCAGGTTATACATAGATAAGTCTATCGCTGACACTCGGGTCACAAGATACAATCTACTGGTCCAGCAGTGAAAACACGCTTGCCCGCTCACAGAGGTTTATTTCCCTTCCTCCTTGCCTTCACCCTGGTGTCCTGCAGCATGAGGAAAATTAAATATGCAAACCGTCCAAGCTGCACATGACAGCCGCATTGATTTTGTGTCAATCCTGAGGGCGCCGTAACTCCATTTGGTATCAGTGATGGCTAAATGAGACTCCTCCAGGCAGAGGAGTGGAGAATGGAGGAAGGGTTGGCAGGTTTCTCATTCTTATTATACTAATTTTCATCAGGAATTGCATTTCAGCATTCCACCTCACGATGAATGTGCATCTTAAATTTTTAAATGTTGCCCACAGTTCCGGGCCCACCCCCCCGCTGGGGTTCTTTGGCATGAGTTAAATTTTCTTGAAGCAATATTCATCACAGCCGATTCTACTAATGAGGATTCCAACCCCAATACAGTGCTGAGTGCTGCACCCAAGTCAGCGATGAGCTTAATGCAATGAAGGCTGCGGCCGTCTGCAGGAGCTCTTTCCACTGAGGGACAGTTTACTTTTTTGGAAAATGGGGACAGAGTCAGATAAGCAGACTAAGGGTCAGGTTGAATCATAGACGTGCATTTAAATGTGTTGGCCCTTTGTTTTTAAAGGAAAATGACAACTGTGTTGTTGTCTCTGAGACAAAAAGTTGAAACAAAAAAAGATCTAAACCCAGTTGAGAATGTTGGAGTGACAGTGTTTCAAATCTTGTGTGGGCAGAATCGACACTCCAAGAGAACTGTCAGCCTCTGAAAAACAAGCATACAGCAAAGATTAATTTGATTTTTTTAAATTTGTGCATATGCATAGGTTTGATGTCATGTGAAGTAACAGAAGGGACGGAGGACTGCGGCGCCGTTGTCTGCATTGTGATGCTGCATTGTGATTCACCATAAACCCTGACAGTGGCCCTGTTTTCCTTTTTTCCTCGCACCACATCACTGGCAGCGATCCCACCTTCCCCACAGGAGTCCGTCCTCCTCACACACACACACACACACACACACACACAGTCTCCATTTAAAAGCTCAACATTGCCACCAAGTGGAAACCAACTGCTATAACCCCCCCCTACACACACACACACACACACACCTTGCCATGAGGTTAACAGCTCCAGATGCTCACCATCAGTGCACCACAAGGGAATGGTGTCATGGCGGGTTCAGAAAGACGAGCTGGCGTCACAGTTTGGCTGCGGACCAGGATTTTGATGAGCGGACATCAAATCAATAATCTGTTCATTAGTGTTGCAAGAGGAAATCTGATTCATTCATTGTGCTAAATCCCATCCTCTCCCCATGATGACCTTTTAATGTGCATCCATAGCTGCTGAGAGGCCTGTGTGCCAATATCTCCGGCAGAACTAGTCATCTTTACATCTTATCTGTCTGCTCTGCGTCCTAATCTCCTCCTACTTGCACAGCCCTGTAAACCGTGTGCATCTGCTGAAGGAGGAAATGACATCTTAGCTCAAATGCATTTCCAATATCAGACTCCGGATCTTCCCTTTCCTCGCAATCAAGGTGGCATTGCCGGAGTGCTAACAATGTGTGAGGTTATTTCCCTGCTGCCTTCGTTACTGTGTAATTAGCTGCAGTGCTATTCAATTTCCCTCATTTCAGACCTTTTCAGATCAATGTCGGTCAGGCTGCCGGCTAAATGGTTGCACCGCTTGGGGGATTTTCTATAGCTGAATGGATGGTATCAATCACAGGCTAAAAGAGACGTTCGATGCCATGTAGTCGGCGATGACCGCACACGCTTTAAGACACAATGGCACAGGCTCCGAGGGGACCACTGGGCAATGTGAGGGAGTCTGTGATATTTCAAAGGGGGTATTACATTAGATTGTCAGGTTTACGACTGCTTCTTTTCTCCAGACCTGGTATCGACCCCTATCAAGGTGCTGACGCGAATATGGACATTTCAATATTGAATTTATTGTTTGCAGGGACAATGCAGAGAATGCACATGCCTCGCAGGAGGGATTTTTCGGCCCCGTAGCTCCCTGTGTGAAGTCTGCATTAGCTTCCTTTCAACCTCTCCTGGTCATCCCATATTAGCTCTGTTGGCTATTTATCTCAGATGGATCGACAGTGTCCTTGCAGGTCGAATAGGCCGACACAGGAAACACATGAATCACGGTTGTGTAATCATGCGGTTAACGTCGAAAGCATCTACGTGCGTGACCGAGGTCGATAGGCCAGATTATGAAAAAGATCACCTCTGCAGTTCATCAGCTCGCTGTTAACAGACACGGAGCCACATGAGAGCATTTAGCAGTATCATAGCACTCGATAAGATATGAACGGACTCAACGGCTGGATATAGCCAGATCGATGACGCCCCCCACCAACCCCGTTGAACCAAACACGCGGAGTGGGAGTCAGGCAGTCGGAGGCCCAGACTGACTTCATCTGTGAGCGTAATTAGATGTGGCATCGACTCCAAGGCTCATTCGGGGCTGGTTATTAATGTCTACAATAGAATGCCAGAGGACACTGGATCATGGTCACACAAAGGATGGCAGGAGCAAGTGTGTGTGTGTGTGGCTGTAGTTCTGCAGCTGGAGCCGCCTCTTCTGAAGAAGGATGTTGTTAAAGATAGTTTTGGTTGTTTTGTTATCTTAAGTTGTAATTGCTGTGAAATCCTCTTCTGCTGGAAAGGGATCAATAGATTAAGATGTGATTTCTTAAAGCTAAACAAGAAAATACGCCAAATGTTACAGCTCTCACCAGATGTTTAGCGGTATTCATGGGGAAGGATGTGGAATGTTAAGTTTGTTTGGATGAAGTTGTAGAAGATATAAACTGCATCCTAATACAGCTTCCTTTCTGTCCCTAAGTAACTGGGCCCCGATGGCCAGAAAAAGATTTCTGTTTTAGTTTGCAGAATATTATGTCAAATAAAAGCTGAACTTAAGTATATATAAGTACTTTGTGATGTCACAGCAATCTTGGCAAACCAGATCCAGGTGTTCCTGAAACATAGAGATTAAAGCTCATTTCCGTTTCACAAAGACAAGAGAAAACCTCATTTTTTCCCAGCAACATTCTTATTAGTCACAGAAATTATTTAAACCAAAACAAATTTTAGAAAGATGCCTCCATTTAATACTGAGGAATCATCTGGAGACTACAAGGAGTAGCATGGAAATCAGTCGGAAAGATTCATTCACAGAATAACAGCGAACATCTTTCGAAAAGCGAGGAGCGACACAGACGGACCGGCAGCTATTTAGATCTTCATACATAAAAAATAAATACCCACAGTGGGATGAGTCTCAATCAATGACAAACCAGCAGTTTACAATATGGCACTCGAAGTCTGAATTCATCTCTGCGCAGGCACACAGCAACACAAACATTTCCTCTGGCTGGAACTTCAAGACTTCATGTTTTAAACGATAACTCTGCATGCCACAATAAAAAAAACAGAAGAGAAGCAATCCTCAGAAACAGAGACGTCTGGCCACAGAATAGAGCCATGAGGAGAGAAGCATGCGGCAGAAAAACAGCAAAATACAACTTGCATCAACACAGATTTCTCAGGGTTCGTTTTTTTATATGCTGTCAAATGAAAAAGCTTCATTACTCCAGTTAGGTAGGGTGTTATCCGTTTGATTAGCGTATATCGACTGGCAGTGCCCCTTTCCTGCTCCCTCTCTCTCACAGGTTCTTCATCTGACAGCAGCGTTCTACCGTCACCATTACGTTGACAATACTGAGAGAGGATAGAGCCTCAGTCCACTGGTACAAGACAGCACTGTATACTGAAAACATCACAACGGTAATAACCACAGGACAGTTTCAGAGATTCAGGAAAAACTGAATTAAAACAAAAGTGTCGCTGATCAAAGTCATTATAGCTGTCCACGCTGCCTTCTTAGTTTGTTTGCAAAGTGGCTGCCTTTGTCGTCAATACCCCAAATCAATCTTTTTTTCTTTATCTGACATCGAAATTGGTGCATTGAAATGAGTTTCAAAACAAGCCGACGAGCGATAAAAAGCAGAGATTCTCAGATAAAGGAGACAGCAGCTTAGTCTGGGGTAGCAGGTTTACATTCTTGGCAATGACAGCACCTCTATTGTGTTTTAGAAGAAAAAAAAAGTAGACAGCCGTTCCAATCTGCAGCCAAGTGAGCTCAAATTGAACTCCTCTGGCTTTAACATAGGAAAATACAATATTGTGGATTTTATTTATTTTTTCTTTAGAATATATAGTGAATTCTTACACAAGCACTTGGTCAGAATGGGATAAATACTGAGAGGTTTGACATACAAAGACTGTTCCATTCACATTGGTCATCACATTCATCTGAGTCAGCCAGACTGGGGTTGCTGTTGCGGCTTTTGTCCACAATGTGGCACCGTGTGGGTATCCTGATTTGTGTTCAGTGCAATTTCTCCTCAGTGTGGGGGTGCTGCCAGACTCACATACTGCAGCACTTTCTACATTTGGCTCCCCCTGATGGATGGTCGCTGATTCTGCCTCCTGCACGCCAACCATAGAGAGGGAGAACAGAAATAAGGGAGCTGCAGACTCACTTCACTTCACAAGGCTGCTGCAAGTGTTTTCATATGGAGACTGATACTGTGAGGGAAGCTGGTTCACATGCTCTAGGAAGATAAGTGAAAACATGTCTGCACTATGCAGAGCGCCAACAGCTCTGGGAAACCAGACCTCCAGGAGGCCCCTGAAAGCCCTGCACTTGCTGTGTTTGTAGTAATCTGCATTAATAAACTGGACTGGGAATATATGCACCAGTTATTTACAAACCAAAAGCCCCTGAGCCCCAAGCAGGCAATTTGTGGAGTCTACCTCTACATGCTCCATCCCTGCAAACCTGTGTTTGATCATCCTGCCATGAACCACGCATTGTTTATTAATGCTCAGATGGTCATTTGCCAAATTATGCATTGGCTCCTGCATAACTTGTAAATGAGTGCGTCTCAGGGATCACAAGGGCAAATTCAGGAAGTGCAGAATAAGTGGAAGTAAGAATAAATGTCTCCGATGCAGATGTGATTATTTTTTGCTGTTACCTCCAACCAGAGTTTTATTTTTTCTTCCTCTCAGATTGTTTTATAAGAACCTCTCAAATTTGGTAAATGTTGATTTCTTTGATATGACGCACAATTGTGTCACATTCAAACAACATTAAGTTCAGGCTCTGAATGGCTACTTGAGGGCCTGCAGCATCTCCTGCAGGCTGACATATGTAATTACAGGGATATATATATATATATACACATATACATATACATATAGCAGTAGGCCTAACATGAGTCAGTTGTCGTTATCTCTCACCTGGTTATAGGTGGACATCAAACACACCCTCCTCCACTGACTCTATGTCCTCCTCAGCTATCACTGATGGAAACAGAAAGTGAGGAAATAGAAAAAGATTTGTCAAACAAATGGAAATGCAGGCAAAAACACACACAAATAGACCAAAAGACACATGTGGTATATTTACCAGTGCCTGGCTCTATTGCAAGTCCTTGCTGATATAAAAACTGAAAACACTGCGTCAGTGACTCCACATCCCCAGCACAAATGATACAACAGTTATTGAAAATCTCTGCCAGATGTCAGTGCACTGCATGCTGGGGAAGCGACCAAAGCGCCCCCCACAAAGCTAAGGGGTCTAAAGAGCTGAAAACTGTTCTTGTGAGGAATTCATCTGTTTTGAAGATCCCATGTTTTATGTTATTTTACATGAGTATGATACATGATGTGAGCATGGAGAAAATATCTGGATTAATTTCTTTAGAAAGGATGCTGTAGATAAACAAAGCACCACTCACCTGTGTTCTGCAGGCTGGGCGAGGTGTTGGCAGGTGGAGGGAAGCTATAGGATCTCGCCTGCAGAGCCGGCGGCGTATCGTGACTGATGCTCTTGGTCCTTTTTCGGCACTCAACGGCCAGGCGGCTCCGGCAGGACTTGTGGCAGTTCACCCCGCAGGCTGCTCCCGGAGCATCCGTGTGGAGGTGAAAGGACGGCGGCAGGGAGCGGTGCCGTGCCAGAGGAGGACAGCGAGGTCGGAAGAGAGGGAGGGAAGGTCGTCGAGAGAGGAGGCGAGACGGGAGGATGAAAGGCCAGGAGAGTCGAGCAGACCGGGAGACGGGTGGAGAGAGAGGGAGAGGGTCAGACAGTGGACAGGGAGCCAACACACACATGGAGGCAAACAGGAGAGTGAGCGGCGAAGGGAGAGTGCTTCTACACGCCATGCAAACACATGAACAAGGGCACAAAGCGAGGCCTACTGTGCCTGACAGTAACTCAGTCAACCAGGGGGAGTCTAAGAGCGGAGGAGCGACGTTGACAATGAAACAAGCACCGTTACTTACTGATGTGGAGTGAGTTAAAATGTGAAGCTTTCCTATTCAGGTGTTGTGGTAAGATTCTTTGAGAGAAAATACCTGCACCATAACACCTCAAATACATAATCCACAAATAATCATCTGTGACTGTGGTTTGTACAAATGAGGTCTCACAATATCGACTGTCGCTCACTTTAGTTGTGGTCATGTTTCCATTGTGTGGTTCATAAAAGTTAACTAGTGGCTTCTGCGTTCCTGTTCTCTGTTAATGTGCTTCCGAGACATCGGCCCTCGTCTTACAGCATCATATTTAGGGACAATTACAAAAAATTGGTATTGATTATCTCTCACAACCCCTGGCAAGATTTCCTCCAAAAAAAACCTTGAGCTTTCTCCTCTAAACACACGTCAGAGTACACACACACACTCGCAGGGATCGCAACATGGGTGATTCATTTTAATAATGTCCCTGCCGCTCTCTCTCGCTCACTCTCTACCTCCCTGAGTACGGGCTAACAATGGTAATGTGGATGAATGGCTGTGGGTCCTTTCATTGACTTCCTCTGGACTCCTTAATGCACTGGAACGAGACAACACTCTACTCCTCCATCCTCTCTTCCCTCTGGAGGAAGTGTCTGATAGGGAAGGTTTGGGTAGTGGGGTGCAGTGTGGGGTGGGGGTACGAGTGGGTGCTGTGTATACACTTGCATGAATCAATGTGTCAGTGTGTTTGGTTTTCCCACTCATTTTGTCTGAACGGCAGAAACACCAGAGTCATGTTTGCCTTTCAGAAACTGAATCACCATCCTAACACTGTGTATAAAAGCAAAAATTATTACATTTCCTCAGCATTGTATATTTCACTGATTAAAAAGTGAGTCAGTGTTCACGGGCGTCTTTTTTCCCTTTGAAAAACAAGACGCAGGGTGCTGTGAGCTCTCCCAGTGACATAGTGCAGGACCTCAAAGGCCCCAAAGAGCAGTAATTACCCAGAAGGCTATGGTAGCTCTCATGTTTAATGATAACAAGCCATGACAGAAGCTGAGTTGAAGTTGAATGAGGCAGCAATTAATATTGTAAATGAAAAGAGAATGTTGATAAATTCACGTCTTTTCAAGAAGAGATCAGGGAGAAATTAAGCATATAACATCCTGTGACATGGAATACAACACTGCCACGAGCACACGTGTCTGACCTTCTTCTACTGCAAAAAACATGCACTTTTGATTCTTCTTTCATTAATTGGAGTGTTACCTGTTGAGGTTATTTTTTCAAAGCTGGTTCAAACATTTTTCGTGGAAATACACACACTCCTAATCCTCATGCTTCTATTCACTAAACTGAGGTGATACTGCAACACTCAGTCCTTTGCCATAAATGTTTATATCCTCATTTATTGTAACGATTGGCAAAGCAATGAAATGTTATCTCGCCTCTCTAGCGTCTCACACGGCCGAGCTGTAATCAATCACTCCGGCGCTCCAGCAGATGGAGACTAGTGTGATTTGCATTTTAGATCTTGCGAGCATTTTCCAAAGTTGTTGCTTGACATCTGGACGGAAACATGTGTAGTGTGAGTTAATTACGTGGCTGAATGTCTGCAGATTATCATTACTTAACTTGGAGCATTAACAGAGACTGTTGACAGCATACATCCACCAGGAGGAGGAGGAAGAGGGGGAGGAGGAGGAGTGTATGTTTTTGAAGCTCGAGATGGTGGAAGGTGCCGGGGGGTTGCTTGCCTGTGCGTTTCTGTACATTTGTGAAATGAAGCAGCTTCCTCACACACTCGTCTACTGAGAGCCTTTTAAAGGGCAAATAATTGAGTATTGTATTCTGCGCTGATGGAGCAGCTGTTCAGCACACAGCTCTGTGTGTGGACATACAGTTAAAGTGTGAGGAATTGTATTTGAGAAGGGTTCTGCGTTGATGACATTTACTCAACACTCGAACTGGATTGTGTGTGTGGGATCGATGGCATCAAAAAGAATCTCTAATTCTCTGCAGGCCTCCGTCACATCTGTGCAGCTGATGTGGAATCAAAAGACTGGCTCTCTTACCTTTACACTTGTAGCCTTGCTTGTAGAAACCCCAGATCTACAGAAAGAGAGAAAGTTATTTCGTTTTTTAGACAGCAATGGACATGTGCACAAAGCAGAACCCGCCTACATCTTTAAACAAGTGAAGCCTGTTTAATCTTGATATCGTGTACCCCACCAGAGAGGAGGACAATGGAACACAGAGAGAAGGGAGGATGTGGGGGTAAAGAGAGGCTGAGGGGAAGAAAATCAGAGAGAGGGGAGGTCGGTGGGGACGAAGAGGGATGGACTGAGATCAAGCGGGACGTGGGGACGGCACAGACGGGTGGGGGGAACAATGACATGAAAGGGCCGAACTGGAGATCACACAACGCCCTGGCACATCTGAGGAGGCGCAAAAAAATAAAGTATCCTGACCTCTTCGCGCATGTGCACACACACGCAAAGCGAACATGCAGACGCATAACACCTGTAGAGGCACATCCACTAACACACACAAACAGACACAGTGGGAATCCGTTAGCACAGCAAGAGGGTTTGTTTACATGCTGTGGTTTGTGACGTAAATGCATAGAAACAAATAAAAAATAAAAGAGCTCTGGATCCAGGTGTAATCTTGTAAAAGACATGGAAATGCACTGGATTTTCTCACTTTACCTTGGCAGACAGCCAGGAGAGAATCTGTGACTGTAATGAGACACTTTACCTGGTAAAGAGAAAGTGCCAAAGCTCTAAGTGCCGCTTTTCAGTCACACTGAGCCTTCGTCATGCTTCGGCATTCTGACTCTGTCAAAAAACCCAAAGAGGCTTGTGCATGGCACTTCGCTGACAGTCTCTCATATTAAACAGCTCTGAGCTTGTAGCTGAACACTCACCGCATCCTCCTGAGATGCAACACTTGCTACCGTGTTTGTAGATTTAGTAGCACTCGTCTGTGCGCCATTAATTAGGATGTGTTGAGGCCAAAGGTGGCTACGGGCGAAAACGGTGCAAGTTTATAAGCATCCATGTGAGACATGGGAGGTTAGTGAACTGTGCAGTGTTTACCGGGGCTGAGGTGGGCTGGGGGTTGGGGGGGGCACTTGGCTCGTACAGCTCATCTGAGACAAGTGCTGAAAAATGGACTGCGGGAAAATATTGTCTCGGCAAAGGAGCCAAGAGGAAAGCACAGAGCAGGCAGAGGAGGAAGTGGCTGGTGTGTCTACCTTTGACACTCACACACGCACACAACTATTCAAAGGAGGAAGCACCCCTTGTGATGGTTTGAAACTGCCTGACTCTCCTCTGGGAAAGAGGTGTTTGTGTGTCTAAAGGTGTGTCATTGTGAGTTCACACATGCAGTATCATCTGTGAGACACTTGTCTCGCCATTCCTGCTCTGCAGCTGATTTTTTTTTGAGGAGGGTGGCTTTGGGGAATGTTAAGGGCCAGAGGATACACACTAACACACACACTGCAGCAGAGGAGGCCTATCATCCTGCCCAATTACCTTCCTCTCGTATTTCCCAGAATGCAGCTTGGGCAGTGTGTGGCTGTAGCTCAAAGTAATTGGTGTTGCCCTGACCTGACAGGGGGGAATGCCTCTGAGAGATGGGGCTATCGCGCCGCTGCCGGAGACAAAAAAATTGCAGCGCAGATACAAGTAATCTGTTCAGCCTGAGTAACGCTGACCTCTGAACTTTTTTTGTGGGCTATAGCATCTGCCATCGATTTGGATGGGTGCAAAAATCAATGCATTTGAAAAGATATAAGCAAACAAAGCATCGATCAATATTTGTTTAAGGGCTACACGTGAGACTGGGGGGCATAATCATACAGCTGACCCAGAATTTTAAACTGTGATATATCCACTGCTCTGTGTTGAGTGATGATGAGTGAGGAAGAAACACCAACTCAATACAGTACTGGTGTTGGCAGTTTACTCACAAAGCCGGCACAGTGTTCACAGAATGTGGGCTTGACGTAGGTGTTCTCAGCAAAAGTGTGGATGAAGCCCATCTTGCAGTTAAGAAGAGAGCTGGCTTTCATGAAGTAGTCGATCATCTCCTCCCTGCTGATCTTCCCGTCTCTGCGACAGGAAGCAAGAAGACAGGAGAGAGATGAGACAGATATCTGCCATAGACTGGGGTGACTTAGTCTGGAAAGTGGAAGCGTGCACGGTGCAGAAATCTGAAAACGCTCACTGGTTCTTGTCCAGTTCTCCGAACTTGCTGAGGTAAGGGAAGTTGTTCCTGATGGCTTCGAATTCTTCCTGGGAGATGTGGCCATCGCCGTCCGTATCAAAGTTCTTGAAGACAGACTGTAAGTGAGAAAGTTCTGAGAGTTAAATTCAGTGTCGGCTATAAAGAATCTAAGAAATGCTTTAATAAGTTTGTTATGGGCAAAGTTTAAATATACTGATAATTATATATGCCATTTAAAGCCACTTCACCTCCACCATCTTCTCTATGTGTTTCTTGATAACCGTCGGGTCGGCGTTGGGCTTCACTGACACAGACCACTCGTCCATCATCGTGGGCTTGGGGTCAGGCGGTGCGGGGCCGGGGCTGGAGTTCTGTCGGGAGGCCGACGAGAAACCAAACAGCAAAAGAGATCAATATCAACACAGGGAGGAAGAGGTGTCGCCTTACAGAGAGGAGAGGGAAAAGGCAGCTGCTGAGCAGAACAGCAGTCAAGAGGTTAAAACAATAGATCAAAATGTCAGGAGAGAATGAAAATAAAGATTTCCAATATGGCTGCAGGACACTGGCTGCAGCATCTACATTACATGTGGTAGGTCACATATGGGTTCTGTAGGGCAATTTAGCTTGAATTTATTCTATCTGTGACTGAAGCAGTCAGGAGTCTGAGAGATATGGGCTATAAGAAAAGAAGAAGTGTGGAACAGGTGGCATTCATCTTTGTGCTGCTCACCACTGGTTTCCGTGGCTCTCTCTGTAGGGACATCTGGTAGATCTCCTCCTCCGTGTGGTACTGGTCCAGAGATACCTGCACAAACACAGGGCACCTCCAGTCACTGACCCCTCGGAGAGTCTCCTGGGACATTAACTTAAAACACCCTCTAAAAATGAATACAAACATATGTAGCTTGAAAAATGCAGACACGGGGCGAAGGCAGGGAGGTGCAGTGAATACCCAGGCATGGATATGCTTTAGAAGAAGAGGAAGAGATGAGCTCATTAAAGGAGTGATTAAGTCGAGGCGTGTCCTATGTTGACACAGCCGCTATGGCAACAGGTGAGGAGAGAGCATCTATTTTTTTTTTGCTCCAGTTAATGTGTGACAGCAAACTGCCACATGTAATCATCCACTGCATCCACGGTTCTCCTCAGATGATTTTCTTCTTGGCTCTTTCTTAGTGTAATCATGTTTCCTGCCTTTCACTGAGCTCAAGTTCGGCCTTCTGATTTGCTGCAGAGTATTTTACCACAATCAGGTTAAGGTAATGAAAACCTTTCACTTGAAGGGCTGATGAAAACAGGGGAAAGAGATTTTAAACCTGCTTATTTGAGCTCCCCACACAGGCATTCCCCTTAGTTTTTCATTACTTTTGAAGGATTTATCGACTCTTCCCTTCTCCTACAATTCAAGCCAAAAGCGTGGAAGCCAGATCAACTCCGATAAGCATTGGCATAAGATAATTGGGTATTGACTCATGCCCGGCGACTTCCATGGCGCCCCTCAGCTCCAGAACTCATCGAGTTGTGTTCTCTCATTTTCACAGGGAAGAAGAAAAAGATGAAGGAAGAGAGACGCCAGCTGCAGTCTCATACAAACACCTGCAGCCACATGGCGTAACTGATCTCTTGGGGATTGCTCTTAGAACGCACACGGAAACTCTTATCTGCATCTGCCAAATTTTAGTGATGTTACAACACCAAGTCTGCTTTCACGCATCGGTCTCACTCTTTCACTCTGAGGGCACCGACTGAATTAAAGAATGATCCTGTGATTCTGCTGCAGAGGATGTACTGGAGCTGCACTCGAACACACAGAGCTCCAGCTTTAAATATGAAAGCATTAGTGAGATAAGTAGTCTTCACAACACATGGGTGTGTTTCATAAAGCATGTTTTGGATGATTACACCCTGGAGGAAGCTCTACTGATTTTCATGAAACGTTACCTTGGGGACTGACCCAACAAAGCCATAAAAAAATGTTCCACTTAATGTAATGCAATCACATATTTATGCAGCGTTTAATATTTAAGATTAATATTTAGCAATAATCTGTTAGTTGTGACCACACTGGACCATAATGTTTCTATTTTAGACATGGCTGGACACAAAGTGCATTTCTTTCTCTCAAACATTTTCATCCTACATCCCTGCTGTCTGATTTTCATGTGGTCTAGTACATGCTGTTCTGTGAGGGTCCCGAGCCAAACATCTTTCAGGCTGACACGCACACACACAGTCTGTCCAGTTTGTGCACTCACCGTTAGCAAGTTGAGGAGGTCCGTATTGGCGTCGACATTCGGCGGCGTGGTCTGGATGAGCGCTAGTTCCTGCAGGATGGTGTACAGCTGCTGGGTCTTGGCCAGGTTGACCTTCGTCTTCTCCTTGTCCACCCAGTCTGGCAGAGCCACGTGCACGGCTATCAGGTCTTTCAGGTGCACGCCGAGGATGGGGAAGCGGAAACCGGTGCACTCGGAGAAGCGCTTGCGGTACTGACTGTAGTTCCCACATGATGTCACCAGTTCGATGAGGCTGTTAAAAACCTGTAGTTGAGTGAAAGCAGGGGGGTGAAAGGATGGACACGTCAGGGCGATGAGAGCTGGCAGGAAGCAGAGAGTCTGCCTCAACAGAATCAAGAGGATCAAAAACATTCTGAAACACTTCCCTCCAGATGGACTTACATAACAGACAAAACACTGAAACTCTCCAAACTGTTGCGTTTAACTTTGTTCTCATATGGCTCCAAATCACAGATTTAAAAAGCTTCTGTGTAGGAGTGTAGGAGCTTGTGATCACTCGATGGCCAAACGCATCCGCGTGCGGCGAACAACACATTCATCTGTGGATGCCAGAAAAATGTCAACGTCGCCCTAAAGAGGACAGTGGCAACTACAGCACCTTGTTAGTCTCCGCGCTGATGTGGCCCTGCGTGTCTTTAAGGCGAGAGATGGAGCTGTTGCTGAGGCCGCCCACCACCGCCATCAGCGTGTTGAAGTTCTGCAACTGGAGAAGCTTCTGTAAAAGAACAAAGACAATATCCAGATGAAACACACACACCTTGCCCAAAAAAGCTCCAGTAGCGAGACTGGAGACCGGACCCTCAGTAGCCCCATGACTGGGCCCATCGTCCACGGAGGGACGTGTTCAGAGGTCCGCCTCCCTCAGCACAGCCACAGTGTAGGGAATTAAAAATAACCTTCATAATGAGTTATAGAGGCACAGAAATGAAAAATAAAAGCATCAGAATGTAAATCTAAAGACTCTAGGAGGAGTTGCAAATTACTCAATAGCCCACATGCACCTCCTCTGCATAAAACTAATCTGGGTAATCAAGATATTACCAAACGCTCCGTCCTGTCTGTGTCAAAGTTAGGCTAACACTTTGTGAATGGCACTCCGCAGGGCTCCACGCTGCCCTTCAGCCTGGCATCTCAGTGAAAATCAATGGGGTTGCAGCTGCGTGGGAGGGCTGCTAGAGGGGATCATTTGATTTAGCTCAAACACTCTTTGGAATCAATTGGCAAAGCGGCATGGAAGGCAGCCCAGGATTTCCAGGGCAGTTTCGGTGCTTGGTGAATTGTTCAAGACACACGCACAGAGAACATACTGTGAAATGGGACAGAGCTTTTCAGGGTGCGTGTGTCATTTATGCATTTGAAATCCCAGCACAAGTCCTTGCAGTCAAATAAATAAATACATGAGTCATTTGTGATGTCTGAAATGAGACAGAGCCAGCACACCCTGAGGGAAGCTTTGGGGAAATGTCATGGCTACCTTCTGTGCTGCGCACGACTACATTTGAAATCAGCATGGGCAGGATTTTTTTTTTTTTTGGCCCGGCACGTGCTTGTGCTGGGCACTGAATGCCATATCAAACTGGCGGGATTTCTGGCTGGTATGATGTGTCTGCCTGTGTGGTCACTCAGTTCTACATGAATGACACATTGCAGAAAGACTTCGGGACATGCAGCATCAGGAGAACTCTCCAGAATTCAGAGAGAGGGAGGTGCAGACACCTGCTGAGGCCCTCCTGAATAAATTATGAGTGCTCTTCTGCAGATAAAGAGGAGGAAAATGGGGGTGGACCCGGAGATCTCATAATGATGAAAACTGGCGTCGCAATTTGTAACGAGGATGTACTAGGATAAAAATTCTACTTCTGCACTATCTGTGGTTTTGTATCTTTATACAAGAGTTTGGTCTTTTGATTTCACATTTAGATTTTGTCATGCTGAAATGTCTGAAATTTTGGGGGGATTCCAACTATAAGAAAGCCGGTCTTCAAGAAACTTGCACAATCGGTTGCTTAAACCAGTATCATGCACTCTTACAATGGCTACAGCTGCCCGAAGCCAATGATCACATCAAGGTGACATGATCTGTACCACAGAGAAGCCATGGACACCTTCTAAAGGGACATTTTATAGCGAAGGATGGCGGCCTCCAGACCATGTAAGGCAGTGAGCTGTCATCTGGGAATTGGCAGGGAAACAGCAGATTAAGATTAGGATTAGAGCCACCCTGACCTCTAGATGACCACCAAGATTTCAGTTCACAACTGTAGCAGTGGACGTTATTTGAGGACCAATTGCATCCCATTGGCGTGGCTACACTGTCTCAATTCAAAGGCTCCTTGAAATGCGGCTGTGTCCTTTCATTCCAGAGAAATAAGGCTCCAGGTGGATCCTTCACAGCATAACTGAGACTTTTGAAGAAGTTCTGAGTATCCTGCTTCAAGTAAACCCAACAGCTGGAACACAAGAAAAAAAAGCAAGGCGCATTAAAACTTTCTTACTGCCACTTGCAGATCCTCTCAATCCTCTCTGTCTATCTCGTGAAGGATATAACCGCGTAAACTGAGACACGGCTTATGACTCACTGCATCTTAATTTCATACTGTATTCTAATCTGTGCAGCAGAGAGATAATCCTTGTGCGGGAAATAAGTGTATTGTTCAGTGGTGGAAGACTGGTACATTTTCATTCTTTCGCGCTCTGTGTTTCAGACAGTTTGACAACCGCCGGGACCCTGACAACCTTTGGATAATGCCAGCATGCACCATCACCCAGCAACACAACAAAAACATGTTTTTGTTGTGGCTATTAGAGATGCATGACAGCAGAATAGGCCTTTTTAATTAAGATTCCACTTTTCTCAAAATATGTTCCACCTAATTGGAAAAAGTTGTAACTCTGTGACCCTCCTGTGCATTCACATCCCTTGGTTTAGTCCTAATGTTTTTCTCTCTGCTCTAAGACAATCATCTCCTGTCTCTCTGTGCACCACCTGAACAACACTCCTCAGTAAACAGCTGTACTGGGCCCAGCAGACACACCTGAGCCAGCCGGATGAAGTGGGAGATGACGGCAGCTCTCTGGGGGGCAGTGGGCTTGCTGAGCACCATGAGCTGGATCCACTGGGACACACTGTTGAAGAGTGTGATGAAGCGCTCCAGGATGGGGTTATCCACCGTGCAGCCGTGCATCGCAAAGCTGTGGTAGTCCTGAAACTAAAAATGGAGAGGGAGTATTGGCAAACTTTTACTTCATGTATTCATATATATATAAATAACTGTTAGGACAAGCAAGATTATAAATCAGACTCTTTCAAAACCAACTGCAGATGAACCTCATTTAGCCACAACATTCAAATTCTGTTTATCACTGCTTCTTCACTTGCCTACTGAATTAGAATTTCTTTTGGAAGAGAAACACAGACTAATCACTGCCTCTGCCCACTTCTCACCACCAACACATCACAATTGAACATTTAGAAAAAAGTTAAAAATCATCAGAAACAGTTATTTTTTCCCTGCCTCCCAAAATAACACATGAAGAGCCAAACGTTTCCAGACAATAAACATAATTACTGCCAGTGAGTGATTCTAGCTTCCATTGCTTAGCAACTACAATGTGCTCCCAGCGTGTAAACACTCAGTTACTTGAGAATTCAAAGAATTCAAAAGCTGAAAACAACCCACAGGATGCACAAATGTTGGCAGCTTCATCAGAGGCTACGCTCGCACTGACCAGTATCTTGCAGAAGGATTTGTACTCCAGGTAGGTCAGGTGTTCTGCCAGTTCACTGGAGTCAAGGTGGTCGAACAGAAGGGACATTTTCCTCTTTTTGGACACTGAGGGGACACGCTGGGTCACCTGTCGCTTCCATTCATACGATGGCCTGAAAGGGACGACAGAGCATAGTAAAATACATTTTTGGGTGGTGTAGAACAATACTGTGACATTTTATTCCTTCCGCACACTGCTTAGGTTTATAGCTCACTAAAGTGCACATACTGGAAGATATCAGTGCCTGATTACTTCCTTGGATACTGGGATGTTTCAAAACATTAAAAAAATGTATTTATCCACCCCCTGATTTGGACACACAGGAAAATATAGTTTTGTCATAATGTGTCCAGTAGTATTTGTGCAATCCTTCTAACACAGAAGAAAACATAGCCTCCATGGTGGAGGTAAAAATAGCTCTGAAACACAAGGGAACTAAAGCGATTCAGCTTTTTCTATAGAATTAGTTTCCTAATGGAGCGCTGAAGGGAGTTCATGCACAAATGGCTTTTATGGGAATAGCAGGAGTCACTGACCCCACAGCAAAGCAATGTCTGGGAACAGGCAATAAAAGAGCACGCTGACATAAACGCCTCAACACAGAAACACTCATACGCGCGGCAGACGGCACGCACAGCTTTCAGCGGCCAGCACACTCACACGCTGTCGAGGTCAATGAGCTGGCTCTGGCTCTCATTGCCCCCGGTGGTCAAGAGGTCTTTATAGCCTTTGATCTGGTCAGCCAGCTCCGGGTTCAGATTGAACTCTGCTGGAAACTCAGAGATCCAGTACCTGGAAGGCAGAACAAAGAGGTTCAGAGAGAGAGAGAGAGAGAGAGAGAGAGACAGATGAAAAACATTGGGGAAACCCGAGGAGGTATCGACTTGTTTACATTAACATAATAATGTTACTGTCTCTAACAGCAGGCTTAAAGGAGACATGTTATGCTTTTTCAGATATTTTTCTGTCCTCGAGGGTTGTGTACAGTTTTGTTTTAGTTAAAGTTAGCTCCTGAAGTTCGTGAAATGTGTCATCAGTAGTCCAGCCAACAAATATCTAAATCACCTAAATCAAATTCATGAACAAGAATATAAGCATAATGTCTCCTATAACCAACATGATCATATAAATGTGAATTTTCTTCAAAAATAAAGCTCTCTAGGAGAGAGAGAGAGAGAACAAGATACAATATTTAAAAGGAGCAGAGTTCAGAAGGCCCATGCACGATAAGAGAGGCAGCTATAAGAGGTCATTACTTCAAAAGGTGGCATATTCTTGTTCGCCGCTCAGCAGTGCAGCTCTCCTCTTGAGATCTGAACTAGGGTCAAGGGTTAACTTTTCGACAAATACATTCAAAATGGAAAAAAATCTGCAGAGAGAAAAAAAAAAGAGGATTTCTCTTTGTCCTTGTGGTGAGCACAGAACGAGGAAGGATACTTGAGCACCAGCTTCTTAGCCATGTCCGTTGAAGGGATGTACCAAGGCTGCATCATGAGGAACATACGCACCAAGGAAGCATCCTTCAATGCGCCCCTCTCATCTGAAACATGTAAATATAGTGTCAGTCATAATTAAGGTGCTATGTAGACATCTGGTGTAGTTTTGGGAATGACTGCACATTTATGTGGAAGTACCGAAGGCTTTGATGCATGCCTCCACCAGCTCGTCCACTGTGGCCGACTGCTCCGATAATATGGAATCCATTTCTTCTTCCCGCTCCGTCTTTTCCCTCGTTTCTTCGTGCGCGGTTTGACTCTCGTGCCTCTCGCTGAGAAAAATAATGAGATGAAATGAAAGGATCAAAGTCGAGCAAAAGAAGAATTACACACAAGTGTGTCGTCACTCTGACATAGGCTGCGACTGTGCTGGCAGTGACATTGCTGGTGCGCTGGTATTTTGTGTTCAATTTAACTGAGATTTTATTCCTGATGATGTCATCCCCTGCTGATGTGAGGGTTTGATTGAACAGATTCAAGGTGTCAGTGCTCATTATTCTCAGAGGAGCTCAATTTAATTAGACATGCTTTCAGTGGAGAGTTCATACGTCTTATTGTGGTCTGACAGGATTTATTTTTATTCTAATA
Source organism: Pseudorhombus dupliciocellatus (assembly GCA_016785235.1). Lineage (NCBI taxonomy): Eukaryota > Metazoa > Chordata > Actinopteri > Pleuronectiformes > Paralichthyidae > Pseudorhombus > Pseudorhombus dupliciocellatus. The sequence continues at coordinate 910,635 of JAFBJW010000116.1, forward strand.
TCAGTTATATGAAGGGCTAAGCATTCATTCAAGTGTTTGGCAGTTACTAGTTCATTTGCTGGTTAATTTTACATGTAATATATTGGATTTGTAGATTTGTTTTAGGTTAGGTTCAAATCAACAGAAATAATATAATCACGCACATGAGCTGTTCTGGTGCATTTCCAGAGCTTATTCATTTATTTAATAAGATAACAATGCTGAGCACTTTATGTAGGAATTATGAATGAATTTGAAATCACTCAGGTTTACATAAAACACCGAAAAACAAATTAAAATATACAACTAGCACTTTCAGTTCAAGCCGTATCTTTACCTGCATTGGTCTTCAAACCTCCAAAATGTGTGAAGTACGTTCACACACCCATCCCTGCTTGAAGACTCTATGCCTACATGTGGCACATTCCACCAACAAATAAGGGAAGAATGTGACGGCATGACAGTTTAGACAACAGTGTTGACCTTAATATGGTCTGTCAGAGAGACTGCTGATAGGACCCCATGAGCACAAAGCAGGAAACCACATATTTATCTGTCGGTGACATAGCCCGACGCAACCTGCGGTGTACACTAGAACGATATTCTGCTTAAAAACATTAAATACAGGCAGCACATTTACTTCCTTTGCAGCAGGGAGTTAAGGAAATGTGCAGTGGATTGCGAGCTAAGTTCTTACAACAGGAAACCATAGCAACTACAGCTTAGTGTCCAGTTTCATACCACACAACACACCTCTGTGCATGACGCGTGTGCACAAATACATGTATTTACCTTGAGAAGTGTGGTATTAGAGTAGGATCAGCCTGAGGGATGAGCATTTTCGTGCCTGCTCTAATCCTAAATGCATTTATTGGGTCTGAAGTGGTAAAATACACTAATCCTATCTTATATGCAGGTTACAGCTCGATCTGGTGGTAAAATAGGAGATTAAAAAAGCGCCACTGGATATTTTGGCTGCCTGCTGAAAAGTGTGAAGGCAGTAGAGAGGTTAAGATAGGCCACAACACTGCTAATGGCTCTTCAATGTTGTTGAGTTTCTGCAGCAGCATGTTGGAAGGGTGTGATGAGTATGTATCTATTGTGCCTGACACAATGAAGCCCACCACTACGTTGTCTCTGCTGCAGCATGGTGGGCGGACACACTCAATTGCAGGCTTCACAAGCTGTCTCAGGGGCACGCACGGACACACACAGGAAGAAGAAGAGCACTGAATTCTCAGAGAAAAACATCTAGGCCTGTGTTACCTTGCTCAGCAATATTTTGAATACAACTCCTCAGCATTGACGGACACCACTGCTCACATCTCATGAGTACGACAGACTTCCAAGTGGCCTTGGAAGTCTGTTATGGCCAGACTTATTTTTTATTGATGAGAGTCACCCAGACTCTGAGGTGAAATGGATCTCACCGTGACAAAATCAGCATCTGTTTCAGTTCCTCATTTTTACAGTTAAGGTTAGAACAGCCTGCCCTCGGCAGCAGAATGAGGCTATAAAACCATACGTTCCCTGCAGAAGTAAGGGCGCTCGGTTTCCATCGCTCCAAGGCCATTACACTGAACAGAAGATGACACGCACGGGAGGGGAGGGGGGCTGTTCCACCTGTGCAAAAGCCGAGTCTGCTTTTAACTGAGTTAAGTCTGGCACTGTGGCATGATGATACCATCTTGACATCCAGAGGAATACACCATTCATCATTCCGCTGACACCACCTGGGGAACAATTCTATCTGTGCCATTCAGAGAATCTAGAGACGGACTGGCCCTCAACAATATGCTGCCATTCAAGTATTTCACCAACGCTGAAAATTCAGACACTGTCCCTAAAGCTGTGAAGTGGCGGATCGACTGTTCAGTGGCCCACACTGCGAGGGCTTTGGTGTCATCCTCGGTTGCCTGGTGACAACGGTCCGGTGCCATCGATCAGGCAGATTAGGGGGTGGAATGGGGCACAGCGGGGATAAAGGGAAGTTTGACAGGTGCCTGGTCAGACCTGGCCGTCCGGAGTGCTGGGTGCTGCTGGTTTAGTGGGCAATGAAAATGTCATGCCCTGAGGTGAGACAGAGACCGACACCTTCTCTTGTTTATCTTCACTACAGTAGCATCAAGGTAACAACTTTTTAACCAGATACCAGAAACAGAATGAATCACTGATTTAGTGTCTTCTCCTTTAAAAATATATTAAAAAATATTAATAAAAAGATAGATCGCCTACATATATTCACAGAGGAGGCAAAGCACGGCCCAACACAACATGTAAAGCACACAAGGTGTAGAATTTTATGTCTAATTCAAATACAAGACTTATTATCCATAACATTTCTTGAAACCTTCCAAAGTAAGAGTTTTTTCTAACCAATGAAATTATCCACTTGGTGCTTAAAAGCTTTTCTCTGGTTTAATCACGTCAGGCCATGCTAAATGCATCTTCTCACAAAGCCCACACACGAGCAGGAAATTGGAAGATTATATAAATCTTCCTTGTCCTTTCAAGTCTTAAAATCGACAGAAGCACTGATTGATGATTAGGCCCTGAAACGCGCATGCACAGTCACACACAGCAAACAGATAATGACATCCATCCTGTTATTGGTATTTCTATAATGGGCTCATTACCTTGCTGGTAAATACCCAAAGCTAATGTATGTGTCTCTTTATAGACATTGATTTAGTTATATAGTCTCCACTGACATTTGGGCACATTTGATTGATGATTTCACAGATAGTGGTCCAAAGCTGTGGATGCATTCGCTCTTGGGTAGCTGTCAGGCTCAAAAATGCACCCAGAGACTTTCATTCCCCAACACGAACGTGTGAAAAGTTTAAATTGCCAGCATTGTGGCTGAGCTGTGCGGCTGCTCCGTCCATCACCTCAGTCTGAAATTACTGAGGTGATGGACTTACTCTGGAAGTGAGGAAAGGTGGATGGATTGCTGCAGTCTGGGCTAAATTGTTTTTGGAAAGACGGCCATGAAAACATTTGCAGTTATTCATCTCACCCTTGGGGTGAATTGTAATAGAGTTGAAGACTCCCCAATTCTTCATCTGGAGCCACAATAGGGTCCTAACTAATTGTGTAGTTGCCATAAACCTCAACCTGGTACTTATGATTTACCAAATAATGAAACAACAGCATGTTTAAGATATTGCAAGAAGATGGTGTTCATGGTAAACACATAACTGCTCAAGCATGTATTTTCAAAAAGATATTTTGTATTTGACTTCCATATTTATTTAGTAGGTTGCTGGCTACTTACTCAAACCAGTGGCAGTGTTTGGGACTTGGTCCTTGACCGTATTTATTGCATTCCTCTTTATTTCCCGTCACACAGGAAGTTCTGAGAAAAAACACTGCCGTTTCTCCATTTGACCACAGATTTTACAACTACGCCCATCTATCATATGCCAACCCCAACAACACTAAAGCAATTGGAATTATATCCACATAAATGCATATATATGCATATGTATACACATATATAAGCTTGGAGCTTTGTCTTAACTGTGTCCTTGCAAAGCCATGTGGCCACAACTTCAAAACAAAAAGCCACCTCTTAACACGACTTTTTTACATTATCTCTTGCCTTACACCTCCTAGTTACGTTTCAGGAAGTTGTAGCAAGGGTGCCGCATGACAGGACAGATATAGTTCACCAGAGGGGCCCTACAGAGCAACTGGTGGCAGGCTCTATTTACAGACTGCTGGGTACTGAGAGCAGGAAGAGAAACGTTTCCTTTTCCCTGGACATGCAGAATGCCACATCGGTGGGGGGGCACTGGCTGCAAACTGAGATTAGCAGCCACGGCTGCTCCTCAGGGAAGGGGGTGGGTGGTGATGGGAGGAGAAGAGGAACAGGGGGAAGGAGTGATAAAGAGAGAGAGAGCGAGACAAAGAGAGCGTATGTCCTTACTTCAGCCCTGTCAAATGTTAAAAAACTGTTTGCTGAAGAGAACAGCGTTACACATGATGGAAAAAGTATGAACATACATGCAACAAGTAGTTGGGAGCACTCCTGCTGATTTAGTGAAATGCAAATTATTTAAATGTTGACTAACAGAAGGAAAGGCTGGAGTAAAAATATGCAGATTTCACAATGCCTTGCAGTGACCGAGCAGCTGCCAGAGTGTAATGTTTTATTATGTCCTCCACAAAAACAACAAAAAAAAGTCACGCATCCTGTTCCACATCTGGCATGCTCTCGTCTCTCACATCTCCACTTTCAGAACTTGAAATAAAGAGCTTAAGCTTGTGAAAAAGAATATATCTGGCCCCTTCACCCCCAAACACGACAATGTATCATTGTGTCGTCTTGTTGCTGCTTTGTGTTGAAGCTTCCTGCTCAAACTTCTGTCCTTTTACCAGATGTGAAAGTTTGCCTCATAACAAACACCGGAAGGGTGTGTAGACATGCCTGTGTGAAATGTAGCGAGCACACTCTCGGTATAAATAGTGTGTAAAGAGTGTGTTAATTTTTTATTTTTTTTGTATCCCATAGTCGTCTTTCTTTGTCTCACTTTTTTCTTTCTCTGCATAAGAGTTTCCTCACTGCATTTTTTTCCCGCTGACACAACGACTCGTTGTGTGATGAGTGACAGATGAGGACACATGGTGTTTTGTGCAAAAAAATAAAAAATAAAATGTGATACATCGTCTTTTGCAATAACACGTTTGTCCCTGGCAGCGAGCACATGTGATTTCTACTAACTGCAAGACTATTAATTTCTAAAGAAATTAGTCAGAGTTCACTTTCTGGTATGCTGATGTCAGGAATCTCACTTCCTGTTGTTACAGAGTTACATCGTTGCGGTTTAATGTGATTTAATGACAGTACAGTACTCTGAGATAAAAGCCTTTGCCATTATAAAGATTGATCATTTGTGGATGATTCACCAGGATGTCTATTTTGTCTATTCAAGTCAAGAGATTGCAGTTGATCAATAATAATTAATTATTATCCCTCTAATTTTCCTGAGGGCACCCTCCTGAAGGAATCAAAAAAATACTATCTAATTAAATCAGAGTCACAAAAAGGAAATCTAATCTACACTGACAAAGAAAATAATAACAATTTTGATGAGTACTAATTCGTTTCAGCCAGAAATTCCCAGTACGAGCCGTTTCAACTGTCATCTTCCCTGCGTAGCTGCAGGAAAACAGCCACTGCAATGAACTGTATTGCTGAATCCTATTTTAATACAAGCATATTTTCGAAGACATATCTTCTGCTAGCAGAGCAGGACTGTACATCTGGTGAGAGATATGTTCTTTGCACATTGTTTATCTGCTTCATTTCCTCCTGCCTGTCAGAGTTGCTCTATGGTGTTTGTATGCATCACTCTGTCTGAGTAAATGCATTTTCACATTTGCAGAGCTCTCCGTGAAACCTGCAGCGTTTTCTCTTGCTCGTTGTTGAATTTTCTTAATCATCCCGCGTCACTTAGAAGACCACAAACCACACAATTTCCTGTCATCAAAATAAACCATTCATTAAGCAAGTTCAGATAAAGAGAGGAAAAAAACGCCAACAGAACATACAGTGCCATGACTCCAGACTTGGTGTCATGCAGCATATTTCAGAGTGAACATTCCAGTTTATATAAAATGATCTGCCGCAAAACGTGATTGGTTTCTGCAATTCTTCCCTCCTCTGAGTTTGGTGCAGTAGTTTTTGAGCAACACAGATATAAACAGACACAGGTGAAGACGTGAACTCCTGGGTTGTTTGACCGCAAGTGCAGGAAGCCACAGGTTTTTTTCTGTTCGATTCCCTCTTTGAAGGCACGCCCAACACCTGTAGCACCAGGGGGAAGTGAGCACTCATTTCAAAACTAATCGCAACTGTGCAGTCGCCATCGCCACTAATTCACTGCCTGTAGTAATGACTTGCTAAGATGAAGCACCAGTGACTTTCAGTGTACCTTCTTGCCAGGCAGATCCACTCCTGAGTTTCACCCCTGACTGATTTAATTTCAACCACAGTATGATTTATAGGTCTTCATATCTGACAATTTCCCCTCGTCTCACTCTGTGCTGCTGCATTTCAGTCCCTGTCCGCCTTTAAGAAGAGAAAGAGCAGAGTGCACTGGCAGACTGACTCACTCTTTAAGCCCCTTCCCTCTGACAGAAGACTGTGGGCCATCAGGACGAAAACCTCACGCCACAAAAACAGTTTCTTCCTGGCTGCTGCTTCATCAATGAGACCTGGGAGCCTTTAACTGAACTGCACCGATGCCTCTGTCTGCAAATGCAACCCTACATATATACAATCCCTCATGCTTACAGTAAATTTATATATTTTGCTCCCCATTTTTATAAGTGGGCAAACTCGTGCAGTGGGTGTCACACCAAACTGATTTGATTTCTGCCTCTGCTGTCCTTTTTAAATTATTGTTTATGTTGTTTAAATCATTAAAAAAACACAGTTAGAAATGATACTTCAGGGGGCCTCATTGGAGATATTTAAATTCCGCTGTTGTCATTTGCCTTTGAGCCAAACAAGCAGTGTGTGGTTTAAATGAATGACTTCATATATATGCTCAGTGTGAATGTGACCTGGCAGGTTATGTGTGAAAAAGATGATAAAGGCAATTAGGAGTACAGCACACAAGCCTCTGCAGGAATAGATAGGATAGGCTAATGAAAAATGAGATGGGGGGCAGCGACAGTGGCAAGTGCATTGGACCGTGCACCCCAATCATGGCAAACATCCAGCGCACATGTCTGAACTGCTGCTCTTGTCTGATCCCTGTAATTATTTTCTTCTTGCTTGATTTTCCTCTTTGTGTACGTTGTTTTTTTTTTCCGATTCCTCTCCTTCTGTTCTGCTTGATAGTTTAGTCCATCCTCTCCTCCTCTTCATATTTGTTGCTGTTGCTGCTTAGGCATGAAGCAGCAGCCCTTCACAATGGATCCAATTATGGCTGGCTTTCCCTGATAAGTGCAACAGTGCTGCAGGTTGAGGTGGAGGAGGAAGCTGGAGGCAGCACTAAATATCAAGGGTGGCCACTCAGTGGCCTGAAGTAATTGCACTGCAGCAGCAGACAAGTGAGGGAGTAGAAGAGGGAATGCTGACGCTTTGTTTTAAACCTCCTTTACTTGATTTTTATCACTAATCTGTTGCTAGGTGCTTCTCCTTCTCAAAGCTCTACATCATTCAAGTCAAGCCCCTCTTCAGTTGTTGGCTGCATGAGATCACAGAGTCCACTTGGAGTCACCTGGGATGATTAAATGAGTCAGCTCCAGAAAAAAATAAAATAAAATAAATGTTTTATTGATTAATTCTTTGGAGACAAATTTCTCTGCACAAATGCCAAACGTTGATGGCCACCTCATTTGCATTTAGATACTGATCTGGACAAACACAAAGGGAGCTTGTCCGGGATTCAAAGCAGGAAGAGTTCATCAGCAACACGAGCCAAATGCACCAACAGAACTGTGACTTCTCTGTCTGCTGCAGCTGCAAATGCTTTCCACAAGTCAAATCTCACTGCTCTGACACCACAGCATGGCTGAGTGAGGCAGAAGTGAGGTCAGCGATGAGGCTTCAGAGCGCATAATCGGCCGCCCCGACAATCACAGATGCCTCTGAATCCCCAATGCTCTGAGGGTGACGAGAGGAAATCACCTTAAATCATGAGACAGCTGCCGCCCGTAAAACACAACACACACTTCAAGGAGGCCGTTTGAAAGAGACTAAAGTGAGCAGCTACAGTCTTTTCACTTGCTTAAGTACGAGTCACAATAAAATTGGGATGCAGCCTTAGGAGAGGAGCACAGAAGTGTTCACTGGTGATACAGAACAGCTGCCAGAAGCTGTGCAAACATTGAGACACAAGCAAGCTCCGAAGGCAATATTGACCTCCAGCATCTTCTCTCCTCCCACATGGTTTCAAGCCATAACTTTTGGATTTGGACCGACCTCGTTCCCATCATTCTCAAGCTGGTCAAAGCAGGATGAAGACCCTGCCACTCCCTCAGTCTAATTTTAGGAGTACATGTCCCTGCATCCTCCTCTGCTCCCTGATGCTCCTCCTTCCTCAAAACAACTGTTAATTCCATTAGTGATGCAGATCACCATGAGGCAGGTCTTTACAGCACGTGCAGTCGATGCTACTGCAGCTCTAAGCACCTGAAGATCATGTTATGATAATTACATTTGGAGTATGGGGCCTATAAATTAAGCTAATGCACACTTCCATCCACTCCTCTGCAGCCACCAAGTCCTTAGACTGAGCTGGAACTGACTGAGCCTGTCTTGACAAACAATGCGCTCTTGTTGGCATCCTGCTCTGTAAATGGCACAATCATAGTCATTGTTCACTAGTAAATATATCTGCCAGCGGTGGGGTGCAACTCTGAGCACAACAGCTGCGAGTAGTTCTTCCAAAGAAAACTATAAGGATCCGCATCCCTGATGAGTCAACCCTAAACTAATGGGGCTGCTGTGGCTGATTTTGCAAGTGGGCAAGTCCATGCCTGATTCTGTTGCAATACAGCAGTGCACCGATGATGGCAACATCAACTGTTACAGTGATGAAATGTCTTATGCATGAAACAGGCATGTTATACCTCACTTCTGTCTTCAACAGAAACAAATCCAAAGTATCATCTCTGAGATCCGCTGTGCGTAAAAAAATGCCCATTTGCGGTCAAGCTGCCTCAGTTCTACTCCAACATGCGAGTTATGGCACAATTCTTACCTTCAGAGTTTGAGATGCCCCATGCTCTGAGAAGAGAGGCCACAGTGATGAACAGTTGAGGAGTGAGCGCTGAGGAGAAGAGCGTTACATCACCGGCACCGCCGAACTCTTTGGTTCACCAAGTGGCAGCACCGGGTCCTGCGGTAAGCGCGAACAGGCGATGGCAGAAACCCACTGGAACTCATCGGAGAAGAGCTGCCACCGACTCCTGCTCCCCTGTTTCTGGGCTATGCGGGGTTTATTTCACGGCACATTAACCCTACGACGCGGTCGCCTCCTCTCCGGGCGCAAGTTGTGGACGAGGCTGTGCGTCAGAGCATCTGGTCGCAGTTGGACCCCGTGCCAGCCTTCTGTTGATGTTCCAGCTGTGAGGCTCGCGATCCCACTGCAGAGCCACAGTCCCTCCTGTCGGTAGTAGCACAGCAGCACCACATTCCACATGCTGGTTTGTGTGCGCGCACCATCACACCATCACACACCATGTCAGAGCAATGCGTCACTCCACATCCGTACCCATATCACTGTAATAATAATATCCACAAGGACACAGCAGCATGCTTTTTCACTTTAGTGGGAAAAGAATCAAAATGTTGCTGCAATAAGTAAATGGGGAGACAACAAATATGGGTAGATTTGTAAATCTTTACACATAGGAAGGGCATTATCTTATTCATATTAAATTATACAATATGACTGAGTTGATCGACATGTGCCAAGAACTCCAAACAAAAGCATGTGGCGATAGTCAAAAGTGAACTTCAAACTAAATTAAATCTAATTAAAAAAATGTTGCTTGCGTGTTTTTATGTCTCTGGACAACGTGCTGCCCGAGCAGAGGTGAAAAGGTAACACGCAGTTCGCCCTGATTGTTTTTCACGCTGATATTCTTCTGCCTGTCAAATCCAGTTTTAGTCGTGCCATGTCTCGATTGCGCAATTTCCGACAGCACGTGAAGGGAGCATTGTAGCCCTGCCCAACCAGGAAGAAGAAGAGAAAGTCAAGTGACCGTAAGTACGTTCAGAAACTTATCCACATCAAAACGCTCGGGCAAATAATTTGTGTACTTATAATAAGTGTTCTGAGATCTTTCTTATTTGTTGTTGTCGTTGTGATCGCCTGTTGTTTGTCGTTGATGAATCAGTTGAAAGTAAACATCTAAATAAATTGATTTCTACATATTTTAACACTCTTGATCGACACTCGTGTGATTTTGAAATTGCAGGCACAAGGTTTGCTCATGTAGTTGTTGTAAAAATTATACAGTATACACGTGTTTTTGGATATCGGTTGGGATAAAACCCCAGGGCTGTGGATTGGCAATTAAGTGTATATATGAATACATTATAAATTAATGTTTTGAGACTCTCTCACTCTTTCTCCACATCAGACCTGCCATTCCCCACTCTACTGACTGTGCCTCAGGAGCGGAGGTGAAGAGACCTGGAAAGGAGGATATTTTTCCTATTGCAGGCAACGACTGTGACATCCGTGAGCCACAATGGACAGTCAGGAGGTGGGGGATTTCCTGGAGGAGTGCCTCAGGGCAGCAGCAGCGGCAGCAGCTCAAAGGTCCACCCAGCCCACGAGGGCTGAACAGCTGGACCAACGCAGCTGCAGAGGTCAGACACAAGATGGGGCTGTGATGTAAATTTTTTCTCAGATTGGGATTTAGTCTGAGGAGAGGGATTACACTGACATAAACCGCTTCACACAAATAGTTTGTGTTGAGAATTCAAGACAAGGGCCTTCTCTATAAATGCTCAGCAGATCCAACATGCTGCTGGCATGAATTTGAGGGGATTTCCCTTTGCTCAGCTCTCCAGTGGCACAAACTGGGACAGTGCTCATTGTAAACCTTCTTCTCATCCCAGTATATCCCAGTCCCTCTGCATTACCAGTGCCCACTTATAATACATATCCAGCAAAGGAACAATCACATAGCTGATCAGCTTAGTGTTTAATCCTAAAATAACATACAGAAATTGTACCACACAAAAATATCCAAGACCTAAATTCACAAAATGAGTGTGTTAGAAAATCAGTTCTCTCACTTGCTCTTGTCTTTCCATAGACCTGCTGTCTGTTGGACTGGCCTCTCTCCTGCAGGAGGCAATGGACATGAAGTGGCCCTTCGTGCCAGAGAAGTGGCAGTACAAGCCATCGGTCAGTGCAAAGAGACAGTCTTTCCTCAAGCAGGCCAGAGAGGCATTTTCCATTGGCTTACTCACCTCAGCTGAGGGCAAGCAGGTCACCAGCAAGCAGGAGCTTCACACCTTCCTCAAGGCTGCCTATTCCCTTACTGTCACACACAAATGGCTTGGCACTTCTCAAGAGGTTGTAACTGAGGCGACACAAGCTTGCCATAAAGCTGTAGCCAATTTCTATGACTACTGTAATGCAGATAAGCAAGACAAAGATAGCCCCGACAGCTATAGAAACATCGCAGACACATCAGTTCATTTTACTCTGGCGGGTTTCTCTAAGATGATGCAGAGATTCCAGAAGTATCATTCATCGCTCTGTGAGACAACTGACTCAAACTGTAAGGGCGTGAAAGATGAAATAGATGGGGCAGGGCTGTGCATATCTGCGATGGGGACAAACATAGGTACGCTCAACAGAGAGTGTAGCACTGAGGCCTGCAAAGTAGCAAAAGGAAACCCCGATGGAGAGGAACCACACCAGGGAGGTTCAGGTTCATCTGCTGTGCATCCACCTCAACAGTCTGACCAGAGAACCACAGAAGGAAGCATAGATGATCTTGGCTCATCGTGGCAGAGCTTCTCCTTGAGTATTTTAAGACATTTGTTGTCTCCCCTCACTGTGAACATTGGGACAATCCCTCTGTCATCTAAGCAGCTGAAAAGACACATGATGTTTTCCTCTCCGCTTTAAAAATCCTGTCGCGCTGCTGGGACACTGTCTCTTTAAGAACCGCCCTGCGTCACGGCCAATCACGCGGGAGTTTGCGTTTTTCCCGCCAAGTGTCACAAACCCGGAAGTGCTGGAGAGTTTAAAGCCCAGTGAGGGGAGGGCCTCTGTAAGAGCAACACGCCCCCACTTGGCGTCGCCGTGCGCGTGCAGCCACGTGGACCCGCGTGGGAGGTAATTAAGTTCACAAATTTAGCTTTTATATTGTTTGACGATTGCTTCGAGAACTTGTGTTTAACTTGTATTCTTCCGCAGGTGATTTGGGGCTGTTGCAACACACATTGCCTGCTGCCGGAGCCTGTGTTGCCTGCACTGGAATGAATGAATGAAGAGTGAGTTGGTTGAATGTGTATTTTTTATTTTCAACTGTGGCTTTTGTTTTGTTTTGTATTGTGAACAAACTCCAGGGCCTGTGACTGCGGTCAAGTGAGCCGCGAGTTGTCTGCGAAAAATCAAGCCAGCCGCACCTACATTTCTGTGCGCCCGTATCAAAATAAAATAAAACACAATATTTCATATACAGTAATGTCACTTTCGTCCATAGGTTCTGGCATTGCTAACTACAGTTGACCCCAGTAGCAGCCTGACCTGTTGCCAAGCATTTTTACTGTCTCATTTTTGAGAAATAAATCCTCACATTTCTCTATTTTTCAAAGTTGATCACAGAACAGGCCTGCACCTCCATATTCAAAGTACAGTAACATCACTTTGGGCCATAAGGTCTGACAGCCATTGGTCTCGTTGAACTCAGGAGTCTCTGGACTACGCCCTGACCAGATTTCAAACATTTCTACTGTATAGTTTTTGAAGTTATCAAGCTTTCAGTTATAAAGTTATTACTTTGTACAGGACTGAATTACATAATATTTTTTTTGGACAGCACCATAGAAGTTCAAATCAGAAGTAAAAACACAGAGACTCAATGACCCCCACAATGACTAAGCAGTATGAGAGGAAAAACTCCTCACTAACAGGAAGAAACCCCCAGCCATAACAGGCTCAATGTGGACGGTCATCTGCCTCATAGCAGAGAGAAGGAGGGAGACAAGAGTGGAAGGAGAACAATAACACTGACAGCATGTTTTTAAACCTTCTTTACTTCTCTGTTTAAGGCCTGTGGCTTGAGGCTGCAGAATTAATCTGGGCCTCTCTGGTCGGCTACTATTCACTTCCTCAACCTGATAAAAAGGTAGGCTGTACACCGCTGCTGTGTCACAGATGCAAAACCTGCATGACCCAGTTTGTGCATGATTGTAAACATGCTTGTCTGTATATTTCATAGGGCATTGGAACCTCCCTGGGCATCCTGGCCAACATATTGGTATCAATGAATGATGAAGACTTTCACACCTTTAGGACAAATCAAAATATAGAATTGGTAAGTCCAACTGAAATAACTTGACATATCAATGGATGATATGCATAGGTTTGTAAACTATACACTTGTTGTTCTGTTGTTTTTTTTGCCGCAGTCCTTACTTGGAAATGCAAGTCATCGTCTTCTCTCAGCAGCCCAGGCAGCGAAGATGGCAGTGGTATACAGCCAGTACACTTCATTGTATGTGTTGACGAATGTGGTAAGCCATTCCCCTGACTGGTCGCTGACTCATCATAACCTGCAATTGAGACAAAGTTATTAAGTCATTTTTATTACAATAAGTCAGTGCAATTATTCCAGTATACATTTCTATTTATAGACTTTTTTTCTTTAGGTAACTCAAGGGACCTGCTTGTTATCCTACAGTTTTTCAGTGGAGTGCCCCAACTCACAGAGACAGTCTTTCCTCAAGCAGGCCAGAGAGGCATTTTCCATTGGCTTACTCACCTCAGCTGAGGGCAAGCGGGTCACCAGCAAGCAGGAGCTTCACACCTTCCTCAAGGCTGCCTATTCCCTTACTGTCACACACAAATGGCTTGGCACTTCTCAAGAGGTTGTAACTGAGGCGACACAAGCTTGCCATAAAGCTGTAGCCAATTTCTATGACTACTGTAATGCAGATAAGCAAGACAAAGATAGCCTCTGTGCTGAGATCATGCAAATGGTCAGCAAAGTCAAGCATCTGCTGCAGGTGGAGCCTTTCTTTAATTCAGACAAGGGCTCTTTTATTCCCGACAGCTATAGAAACATCGCAGACACATCAGTTCATTTTACTCTGGCAGGTTTCTCTAAGATGATGCAGAGATTCCAGAAGTATCATTCATCGCTCTGTGAGACAACTGACTCAAACTGTAAGGGCGTGAAAGATGAAATAGATGGGGCAGGGCTGTGCATATCTGCGATGGGGACAACCATAGGTACGCTCAACAGAGAGTGTAGCACTGAGGCCTGCAAAGTAGCAAAAGGAAACCCCGATGGAGAGGAACCACACCAGGGAGGTTCAGGTTCATCTGCTGTGCATCCACCTCAACAGTCTGACCAGAGAACCACAGAAGGAAGCACAGATGAACTTGGCTCATCGTGGCAGAGCTTCTCCTTGAGTAGGTCAGGGTCTTCCTTGCCCAGCAGCAGTGGATATGTTGAAAGTAGTGCTGCAGGAGGGGGCGCAAACACTAGAAACCAGAGCTGTCTGACTACTGAGGTCGACAATTGTATGCCTCTGTTCCCTGACAAAAACATAAAGCAAGACGTGCATGTCTCAAACTCTACTGTTAATTCCTGTGCAATCACAAAGCTGGCAATGCCCGCCATGTCCTCATCCAATGTGAGTAGTGATTCAGAAAAGTTTGAAGAGATCCAAGCAGGAATAGAGACACTTGCCTCTGAGGAAGATTGGATGATTGATGATGGTGTCATGCAGAAACCATCCATAGCTGAAGGAGGACTACATTCTTTATCCCAGCTAACTTTCACCACACCCTCCAGCTCACTCAGTAACAGTTTGAGTTCCCAAACATCGTGGGAAAAGATTTCAACAGACCTGTTCTCCCCTACAAACCCAAAACTTCTGCTATCTAACCAATCAAAAGCAGGAACCAGACAAAACAGCAAGTCATCCGAGTCTGATGGGAGCAGCTTCCTCTTAGTAGCACTTGATTCAGAAACCACTCATTCCAGTCATGAGTCAACCAACAAGGAACACATATCTAAAATGGAATCCAAAGTTGTGTCCAAGCCAGAAAGCATACAAATGAATGTTGACCCTGGCTCTGTTTCTGTAAAACCTACTACCAAGAGCTGTTTTGCAGACCCAAACCCAAACCCGTCCCAGTGTGCCCCAACTGAAACTTCCACAGATAGTTCATTTGACATAGTAGTGATAAATGAAGTCACTTCCACTGAAAAAGTGAATGTTCCTCAGAGGAGGAGCCGCTTGTGCTGCAGCTGCCTGGATCACAGAACCTTAGATGGTGTGGTCCTCGAGAGACCATATTTGTTGTCACAGAGGGATTACCAAGCCCTACTTGGTGGCGTTTGCCACAGTTGCCTGATGAAGAGGTTGCACAGTGATGAGACAAAATTCCAACTGAAAGAGCACAGAGCTGTCTACAGTGAGTATGATGCGCTACTCTTGAGATTTGTATTCATTGTTTTATTTTAGGGATGCTGGTATCACAGATATCTGACGTACATATATTTATGGAATATCAAAACTACTAGGTGCTCTTCATTTGAAGTTTTCCAAAGCGCAAGGACTGTGGACAGCAAGGGAGACCTGTGTTTACATCGGAAAGCCAATGGGGATGGAGGGTAATCAGAGAACAGCTATATGGGTGCAGTTTTTACATCAAGAGGAACGGCTAAGCAGGTACGCATGCTGCACATTGTACACACAACCCAACCATTATGACTTTGAGGTCTTATTCTGTCTAATGTCCATAGTTACGTCGGGAAGGACTACAAAAAGCCGAAGCAGATCCAGTTTCACCTGAGAGATGTGGAGAGGCAGATGACAGCCCAGTACTATGTGACAGAATTCAACAAGAGTCTCTATGACAAAGATGTCATGGCTCAGATCTTCTTCATTCCTTCAGAGGCACTGTTGGTGAGGCTGAATAATAAAGATGTAAATGAACTGAAAGCACATACAAAAGATGAGAACTGAGTCTTTCTTCTTGTGAACAGATTTTGGATGGCGATGAGATCGTGGGCTGTGTGTCAGTAGAGCCCTATATGCTTGGAGACTTTGTCAAACTGACCAACAACACAGTAAAGAAGGACAACCGTTTCGAGGCCACAAAATATGGTCTGGCCTTTGGACACTTCACCTACTTATTCTCTGACAACCAGGAAGTTGTTGTTGACCTGCAAGGTGTGTATATGTGTGACGATTCCTCACAGCCTGTGCATTCCCCTCACTTTGAAAAGAATATCATCATGTCATCTATCTTTCTGTTCACAGGATGGGTCACAGCCAATGGCAAAGGGTTAACCTACCTCACTGACCCCCAGATCCACTCCATCAAGACCCCTCAGGGCCCCTCTAATTTTGCTGCCAGAGGCCTCAAGCACTTCCTGGAAGAGCAGCATGGACCTGAGTGTAATGACATCTGCAAGCTGCTCAAACTTCCTCCAGTGGTCAGAAAGTCACATGTTCCCACTGAGAAACATTGAGAAATTGCACATATTTAATTACTCAGTTTAGTGAGAAAAATGAGTAGAATACATACATTACACATACATACCTTAAACGTTTGAAATAAAATAATATGCTTCTATTGCTTTTCTGTGTGGAAATAGCGTATGTTTGTATCTTCTGTTGTTTCTTGTTTGGACTTGGATTGTGGTCTAACTGGACTAACAGAAAGAGCCAGCTGACAGTGACTCACCTGACATACTCCACACTGTGTAGATCTGACATCACATTGCTGTTGTGTTATTGACTTATTCAACTCGTTTATTATCAGTTCCTAATCGATACTTGACAACTTGTTTAGTAGGAACATAAATGATCTTGCAGACCTTGGTAGTAACAAACAATTTGCAAATGTAAAAGAAAAAGAGCTGTGAACTTTAATCAGTGGCTTTGTCCAATAAAGTATATCAGTAACAGGTACCTGTGACAGGTACAGGCTCCACTTTAATTTCTTCAGTTACACACGCCTTCACATCATATGACTGTGATGTCATTTATGGGGCTTTCATCACACACTCCACTCCACTGAAAAACTCCAGTCCTAGGTTTATGGTTTCCAATCTAAGTTGAGACAAACAACATTCTTCACCCCTGTCTCACTGAGCACTGGCACCTACAGACACTCTCTTTAAAGACACTTTTTCAAAGTGAGAATCACTTAATATAACTGACTGGTTACTGCATTCATTGCATTTTAGTTGAAGGTGTTTTGGTTGAAGAATATGAGTAGAGTTTGTACACATGATTGCGTTATCCATTTTTAATACAGAACACAAGTTGAACAGGTGTCATTAGAGGGCAGAGACTCTGGCATTTACAGCTGATGTGAGCCTGATAACAGAAGCGTTTCAGTCAGATGGATGAGGACTTTACTTTCGAAAGGCTCAAAGGGTTATCAATAAAACCTGGAGGCTGCACTTCCTACTGGAGCCTCAGTGTCAGTGTTTATAAGGAAGTCGCTCCTCCCTCGAGCACTAGAGTGTGTCTGTCGTGTCCTGTGAACAGCAGCGAGGAAACCTTCAATATGAACATTTTAGCTGTTATTGTTTGTGTACTGGTAGGCTGCCTTGCTGAGAGGCCCCATCCATGCTGTAAGTAAAACACCAGATACAAGACAGATGACTGTATTAAGATTTAAACTACATTTAAATAATGCAATGTTCTTCACCTCAATGTTTTAATGCAGCAAGTCCTCCTTTTCTGACTGGAGCCCTCACTATCGTGAGTGTTTGTTTGAGAATGTTGTTTTAAGCAGAGAACGAGCACAACATGTGAACTCACTGGTATTATCTGTCTCCAGTCCACACAGAATGAAATGCTGTGGTCCTACATCCAATACGAGTATGATGCAATGGGACAGAGGATACGTCTGAAAGAAAAGGGCACCTATGGCAACAAGAGCTTCACCTACGATGCTCTGCTGCTCTACAAAGAGGTAACCACAGCAATGACACTGCCAACACATGAATTCATTCTGGAGAGGCGGTCCCGATCAAAGGGAAAAGTCAAAGGGAAATTAGCATTTAATTGAAGTCAAAGCTCAGAGATTGGCACAATTAGATTACTTAACATCACATCAAACTGCAAAATGAAAAATGTCCTACCTGAGGCAATGGCTTCCATCTGGAGAAGAAGTTACAGCATGTTCATCCTGGACATGAGCGAGGCCTGCTCTCCCTCACTTGCTGAAATGAAGCAGCAGATATCATCTTAATGGTCAAGAAACTGCTAATTCTTCTGTTCAGATGATTTTGTAAAAATCACATTCAATATAAAAATGCTTAAAATACAGTAATTCTCATCCTTCAAATTTTATCTTTCAGAAAGTCATGTATGAGATTAATAGCAAGAACCACACATGCAAGAAAACTCCGCTTAAGACAGACTTCCAGCCCCTGGGAATCCCAAGAACTGCAGCTTTTCTGGGCCAGGCAGTCTTGGGCAGCTCATCTGGACCTGGACAGGGACTCCTGGTCAACACCTGGTTTGGAGATCTGCCTGACAAGCAAGGTGAGATTGAGCATGTGATGGTTTTAACATGTCTGTTCATTTCTCGCACTTCCTTAACGCCATCACTGTCCTGTCTGTCCCTCCAGGAAAGTTCTTGAGCACAGTCACTGAATTCGGATGCATTCCCATCAGCACTTCGTACCAAACTAAACAATTTGGATGGGTGGTGACAAGGTACTGAAGTATTCAAATCAATTGTAGAGTCAGAAACAATTTCAAACTTGCCAGGTGTTCACTATATATCTTTCCGTTTGCCAGCTTCTTCAACAACGTCATTGGGATTGCGGACCCAGGTCAGCTCAACCCACCAGACTTCTGCCCAGATGCAGAAATGATGGATGGAACAGAGCCAGTGGACTTCCTCAGCTTGTTCCTTAAAAACTAATAAGGACCTTTAACCACCTTTAACTGGTATCAAAATGGCTCAAAATGCCTGTGATTTAAAAAAAGAAAGTGATTTTAATTAAGAGTGCCACAACTATAAAGTTATTAAGTTGAATGTTGAAAAAGTGCTGCCCTCTGCTTCACACAGCTTTAAAATTAATAATCAGTTAATCAAATTCATCTTACAGACATACACAGTACTACTGCACTGAAAATATACTGGCCTGTTTTCTTTATCAATAAAACCTGTAAAAAAGCATTTACATTGGTTTCTGCAACCTACGTCACATTAAAGTGGTTTCTGAGAATGCCTTTTTCACTACTTTCATTATGAGCACAAGAAGACCACTTACTTGCATCCTGAATGTGGGATGGCCGACTGGCCACGAGATGGCAGCAGACACCATGCAAAAGGGACAACTAAAAACTGTATTGCAAGTTGAGACCAATGTTTATAGATAAATTACTTGGAATAATCGAGTCAACACTAACATGTACTCTTTTAAAAAGGATTTATTCATTCAAGATCATGAATATCCATTGGTAGAAAGTTACTATTGTTGAATACAGCGAGGCGTCACTTGGTAGCAGAAATAATACATTCCCATTAGTTCTCCAACCTCCTGCACACCAACATCTGCTGCCATCATCCCAAGCTCCTGGGCCTCAGTCTCCAGCCACAGCAGCCTGGCATCAGGGTCCTCATCAGAGAACTGTAGCAGGGATCCCGAGCTCCGCAACACCTTCAAACATTGCCTCAGCACCAGGCCGGCCTTCCTCTTCCCTTCCTTAGACCTCAACAAGGCGTCCATGGTGCCCTTGTCAATGATCAGGTCCAAACTGTTAGAGCCAAAGTGCTTGTGAAGAAGTGTGCAGTCCAGCTCCACAAACTCAAGCTGAGATGAAACACTATGTGGTTGAAATGCTTTCACTTCAGCGTGCTCCTTCATGAGTTTTACAGCTACAGGGGATATGTCAGCACAGGTGACATGCACTGGCACAGGTGAGTGTCTGTAAATACAAGGCCCAAGAGCTGAAGTGCCACAGCCCACATCCAGGACATGGAGCGGAGCATCTGCATCACACTGCAAGAGGGGTAAAATGAAGTCCCGCACAGACTCAAAGCCAAAAAACCACTCAAAGTTTTTGAAGGTGGGTGTCCGACTGTTGTTCTCATTGTAGAAACGGTCCCAGGTTGATTTCTTGTCCATATTTTCCATCAGTTCAGCTACACACACAAAACATTAATTCATTATTCTCAGTGGACACAGGTAGTAAAACGCAGACAAACGTGTCTGGAAGGTTCTGACATGCTGAGGGGCTTATGCTGACGGACTCCTCGTTTTAAATGGGTTCAAACAATGCATGTGTGGGAGAGAGACAACCAAGGGGCAGGAGGGGATGAGGGACGTCTCTCGGTGGGAGACCTGTGAAGGTTTAGAGGTTGAAAATTGGCCTTTAAAGTTCCAAGACTGAAACACTTGGTGACATTATGAACCATTATGTTGCCTAACGTGCACAGAAACTATACCTATACTTTCGATTGAACAGCTAAACCTGTGCCAGGTGCTAGCTAGCTAAACTCAGCGTAGCTGCGTGAGCGGTGTAAGCAGGTGTAAGCGTACCTGTGACAGAAGAGTGATGGCGCACACAGGCTGCTGCAGCAGCTCTCCCTCTGCTCAACCATGTCAAACAATTCAACATTTCTCCTCCTCCACGTGTCTTCACGTTTGTCCAACGGACGAGTTCTTCTTCTCGCCCTGTAACCGAGTTGTGAAAGACAGCGACTCCTGCTGTTGTTGACGGGCGCTCTTTGATGAGGTCAGACTGTGCGACGATGACGCACCTGCGCATGTGTGAGAGCAGATATAAACAACAACACAGTTGCTCCACTGAACCAGCTCCAGTCAATGGAACACGAGTAAAGCGTCGAACCGCGACTTTCACTGGTTTAAACCTCTCTGTTCTATGGTATGCCCCCCCCCCCCTTACAGTGAACTGGACATCTTTGGATATCCTCTCATAATCAGTGCCTCTTATTCATTTGGAGATTGCAGGGGGAGTCAATCACACCTGAGGTTATGTGAGAGGAGGGCTATAGTGTAGGTCACCAGCAGAAAATCAGTAATATGTAGATGTGGCAGGTGTTGCAAAGGAATTGCTTTAGTCTTGAATAATGATGCTGCAACCCCACATTCAACAACACAACCAAATAAGATGTAAATCCCTTTAATAAAACTCAATGAAACGCAGTGTAACAAAGGAAAAGAATCCAACATAAAGCAAGTAGATAACATTTACAACCACAAAAAAAACCTGTACAACTCTAAATGCCTGGAGTCACTTCTATTTTTTTCCAAGGGTTCTTTTTTTCATTAACCATTTTGTGATGATTGAGGGAGAAAACTTGGGAGCTTGGGGAGAACAGGGTAAAGGAGGCATGAAAATGTGAATTTTATTAAATTTTTTTTCCAAATACATGAGTGTAATATCATACACAGATGTATGCTTCATCAACGTGGCTGTTGAAGTGTTTTTTTTTTCATAATTTGTGTTTTTGACCCACTGCTGCAGCATACAGCAGAAGGAAGATGAGGTGGGCTGAGGCCAGGAGTGTTATTTGTACAAGATGTCATAATGGCCAGGTCTGTAGAGGAGGAAGATGCGTGGGTCGCCGCCTTCGGGGAAGACGTGATGATTGACTGTTCCACCTTCTCCTCTATCCATGTACTCCACCAGGATGGATACGTTCAGGGCCTGGGCTAAGGCGATGATGTGAATGTGGTCACTTTCTTTAGACATTGGCTCTACCTCCTTGGAAAAGACAAAAAAAAAATATGGCAGTTGGATTTGACATAAAAAAGGTTAACCTATGTAATTATATCCAACTGGGTTTAAACAGATAAACAACTTGAAAATGGTTCAAATAAAATAGAAAAAATCTCACCTGCTGACAGAACTCCTTCACAGAGCGTCCTCCCTCAATGAAATGCTGGAAGAAGCCGTTCTCTCGCAAAAGACAAAAAAAAAAAAATATGGCAGTTGGATTTGACATAAAAAAGGTTAACCTATGTAATTATATCCAACTGGGTTTAAACAGATAAACAACTTGAAAATGGTTCAAATAAAATAGAAAAAATCTCACCTGCTGACAGAACTCCTTCACAGAGCGTCCTCCCTCAATGAAATGCTGGAAGAAGCCGTTCTCTCGCTGCAGGTAGCCTGAGGTGAGCAGCCGCAGGTATACGACCACGTAGTCTGACACATTCTGGTCGTTGAAGGAACTCAGCAGCTCCTGCAAGCTTGGCTGTTTCTCACACAGTTCGATCAGGTCCATAAACTTGGGTGGAAAGATAAAAAATATATGTATTAGACTGCAATGTACTAATACAGTTTTCAGCTGGAGTAAAGAAACTGGTCCAACTCTATTGTCGGTGTGCTCTCTTTTAACCAATATATTGAAACAACATCAAGCACAATTACTAAAAGGATACAACTTTTAGAGGTGTAAACTTACAGTATTGTGGAAGTCTTCAATGGTGAACTCAGTGAAACCTTCATTAACCAGATCCAGTTTACTTTTTGATGCAACTGCTTTGAACCTAAGAAGACAAAACAAATAGAAGACAATGTTATTATCCTAAAACTTTAACCTTCACACAGGGTCTCCTGAATATCATTTTCATTCAGTGCGCTGGAGATGGATATACAGTACAGTGAATCAATAAATTCATGCTGGCTCTGGATAATCCACAAGAGACAGATAATGAATGACCATAATGAAGCCATGAACAGATAAAACCATACTAAAGACTGAATTGAATAGTTCAAGATGACGGGGCGTGATCAATAACTTCTACAGCCTGAACCCTAACCACCCTCATACTCACTTCTGAAGTTCTTTGCTGTCATCTAGCAGGGACTCAAGATGTGCGAAACCAAAGGCTCTGTAGAAACAGTTCCCGTCAGGTCGCGTCTTACGAATGTACGAGTATTTTTTGTATAGGTCCTGCAAAAAACAAAAAGAATTATACATCTGCTGCATTTATAAATATATGATAGTCTTGGTGAAAATGGGGCCCTGGCCCTGGAAGGAAATGTATCATGGTGTGGTTGCAGTAATCTGAGAGCAGGTGCTGTGGTTTGACTGACCTTGATCTTGAGCTGATAAATTGTGTCATCCTCAGCGTACTCCCTCTGCAGCACTGACAGGTCCTGTCTGTCCGACACTAAAGGGTTACTGTTCGCTATCTAGAAAACCACACACAGAAAATGTGTAATGATAAACACCCATGCATGATTCTGTCCTGAAGCTGTGGGCTGTTGTTAGTCCTGAAGAGGGTTATGATTTTGTCTAACAAAGGTAGCCAAGGCAGCATGAGTTTTTCTTACTCATGAAGAGGAACTTCTCACCTCCTGTTGAATTCTGTCCTGCTGAGCAATTATGGCCTCATCATATGCGAGGCAGTTCACTCCTGAAAGATTAAGTAAAAAAATAGGCTTTAGGGTTAAATAAAGGATATTGACAGGCACATTTGACTGCAGCCTTTTGTAAAACTGCTTTCAGACATGCACTGAACTCTGCAGTTCCTCCGGAGGCAGCGCATGTGTGAACCAGGCAGACAAAAATAGAATCAGAGGGCTATGCTTGCTCTTTGCTTTTTAAAATATAAGTAAACAGAGAAAACATTAAAGTGTCTACGAAGGCAGCAACACCTTATTTCACCACAAGACGCACTTAGTCAAGAGTAGGTTGATAACGAGGAAACAAGTTAATCCACTGGCTAACGTCACTCAGCTAAACTTGGCTAGCCGCGACCAAAGCGAAAACAAAACAAATTGCAGTCACGGCCACTAGCGTTGTTTAGGTCGATAATTTGGTGTCGTCCCGTCTTGGATGCCTTTCCTACACTTGTAATATCGACTGGGGTGAAACGTTCCGGGGCTGTCATCATCAACTGCACGGCCAGAAACGAAACAAACGGCTTTTCTTCCTTTGTGTGTCGACGGTAGCTAGCTAGCGCTAGCCAAAAAGCCCTGGCCGTCTATCTCCCCTATCACAGCCGTTTTGTGTTAGCCGCCGCCACCGCCGCTACCTCCCGCTGTCACCCCAGACACCAACCCCAACACGGAGAGGACACTTGTGTGGACAGTGCCGCAGCGGTACCACGGGTAACAAACCTGTTTTCTCGGTATATTTTCCACTGTAACGGTTTCCCTCACCCTCCATCTCTCCCTGTGGTGATTCCTGCTGCTCCTCCGCCATCTTAGCTTTCGACTTCTGCTTCCTCCTCTAGCGTGACCTCATCCGTTACACACTTCCGGCCATTGGCGACCAAAAACAAAGATGAAACATTATTTTTTAACATTAAATCTATTTAATTATTTATTTGTGTGACTTTAAAAAAAAACAACAGTGATATTTCAAGTAAATAAGAATTTTAGATTCTGTCAGGGTTTTACAAACAACCAAAACATATAGAGAGCTATTATTCGCTCCTACGGGGCAAAGAAAATCATTCTGTTCTTGAAGTTTGAAGAACTTAGTTTCTGGAAAACTGGAGTAGCGATTACAGAGGTTTCAGGTTTTAATCATATCAGTGCTGTATAATTTCATTATCTAACCTGGTGAATTTGATTAGTTAAAATGAAGGTGAAGTTAGTTAGGTAAAAAATTACCTTGGGCCCGTTTCATGAAGCAGGTTCAACAAACTCTGGGTTGGCCAACTATTGAATTTCAGTTTCAGAACAGGTGTCAAGAATTAGTTCACTCTGAGTCAAAGTAACCTTTAGTGAAGTTCGTGCTATTATGAAGCCCTCATCAAAGGAACGCAGATAACAGGAGCCACCATGGCAACACAGCCTCGCTCCTCCTACTTCTCCCCAGTGGAGTTGGCAATATTAATGACCGCATATGCACAAAGCGGACATTTTTTAATAATAAAAAAAAAAAATTAAAGTAGATTCCGGTTGTAGGCTTACCCAGGTGCCTGTACCTTCCAGCAGCACACATCAGGGGGCGCTGTCTTCAACAAATATAGCTTACAGTGTATTTATTAGAATTATCGATTGGTGCTACGGCATATGACAGCATATTTCAAACCCGGCATTTGTATCCTAGACATGTTTTGTTTTTTATATTTTCAATTAAAAGGTGTGTTTTAATGACGACAGCATGATACAATACTAACATATTAAAATAATACTTCATATTTGCAACAAATATAAAAACAGAAAAAGTAAATGTTTTTATCTTCCCCTTTGGCACATTGTTTCCCATTTTAGGGCTGTAACAGAACCCCACAATACTTATAATTCAAACACACATATATATATACACACGTAAAAAAGAAGTCCACAGATAAACAACATGTTAAGTTGTACAATATTGAAAAACTAACAGTTCATGTAAAATTCCTCTTGGAGAGATATCGTCCTGTCAGCCTCTGGTAGACAGAAGAAACATTATCACACAATGGTTTGCCTCGATGGTCTTTAGTGAGTCCAGATAAGCATTGCAAGCAACATAGAGATGTAAAAAAACAAATGTAATTAGCATGTATTATACACAGATTTCACAGGTTTTGCTGTCATCCCTTGCATGTGTGTGCATCCACGAGGGTGCACATAAGTTGCATATGTTCAAATGATTGTGTAGGCATGTACACATGAAATATACAGTGTTCCATCTGCTGTGAGATGTATGACACTGACTGATAGTCGCAACTTAAATTTTCAAAGACAGTTCAAGAGTAAAACCTGTGTTTATTTCCATTATTCACTGAAGACTCTTAAAGTGTTTGTCATGTTAAACAACATTTGAAGAGCAGAGGCTTTTTTGTTCAGGAAGCAGGGGATTATGGGTAATATCCATCATTCCTTTGCATTTCAGCTTAGAACTGTCAGCTCAACTTAAGGCTTCAGCCCAATGGACTTGTTTATCAAGTGTGACTGCAGAGGGCGCTTGGAGTCAAAGTTACACTGAGTTTTAAATTCACTCATATAAAAAATACTTTGAAACTAGGAAATCTATGATACAACCGAACAGATTTTTATCTTGCCAAATGACTACATGCACAAGACACATCAGTTAAGTCTCAGTTGTATGTCTTTATCTGGTCTAAGCTGTCTCAGTGCTTAAGGCGAAGGCTTGAGGGAAGCGAGACGATATGGCACAACGGTATGCATGTTGTGGGTGTGGCAAGACAGTAACAATCCAATGGTTTGGATCTGATCCTACAACATGTTGAGTAATGGAACGTAACACAGGCACAGAAACTGAATAACACAAAATCAATCATCCACCCTCGGTGTTGTAATCACCCTCTCTGATGTACCAACAGAGTCTTCTCCTGCATTTCCTGATTTACACAGAAAGCACGTCAGTTGCGTTCACCTGTTCCCCGGAAACAGCTGTCAGGGGGTGGAGCCCCCTGCTCCTCCACTAGACTTCACAGTGCCCTGCATCTGTGTGCGTCTGAACGTGAAGCACAAGTGTTCTATGAATATGAGAGAATGGAACCTGTATTGTCATGAGCAAAAGAGGTCGATAACACTATACAAATGAGTCCAACTGGAAATATTGTGACCGTGTCTTTGTACTTGGCAGTAATGTGGGGGAACAGCTGGCACTGATCAACACTTTGGAGGAGATTCTGTTCTATTGCACCATTATTCTGTTGAATGAAGAAGACGCAGCAGTAGAGTCAAGGTGCAAGTTTTCCCTTATTGAACACAAACTGGTTTTTCAGGTTATGACCCCCCCCACCTGCATATCCTCTTTCTGATCACATCGTTGACTAGAGTTGCCAGTTCTGTGTGTTATTTTCCAGCCTCTACACTATTTGAGCCTTGTGGATCAGGGAGGCATGGGGACTTATCGCAGTGTGGCTGGGTTGGGGTTTGGGTCTGAGCGTGCCGTTAGTCTGCTGATAGCGGGTGCTGTGGACCTCAGACACCTGGGAGCTGTTGGTTTCACTGTCTTGGTCGTCCTGATTCTCCTGGCTGGCGGGACCCCCCAAACCTTCGTCGACCTCATCCTCATCATCTGTCACCGGTGGATAGTTGCAGCTCAGTGGAGGGTGCTGGTGGGTTTTGGTGACGCTTCCTGACCGCGAACTCCCGCCGTTTGTTGGGATGACAGCGCCGCCGTTCAGCTGTCGCACAATCTCCGTAGACTGGACCGTGGGCAAGGATGTTGGCGTGAGAGGAGGGTGGAAACGAGTTTCCTGCTGCACAAGACACAGACAGTAGATGTGCTCAGCAATTGCATCATCAAATTGGGTGAGATGCATTCCTCAATTTGGTGAAATCAGGCTTTGACATGCCCAGAAACACACACACAGGCACCCTTACCAGAGAAATGGTGCTGTTTCTCACATACGTCTCCACTCTGAGTCGGTTTTCCTCATCTCTATCCAGGAGCCTCTCTCTCCCCCTGCGTGAGTTGTTGTGTAGGACAGGTCTGCCCAGGTAGTCGTATGCTCCCCCTCCTGCTCGTCCACCCGAGATTGTTGATCGGCTGTCGTGGTGGTGAGCTTGCTCCTGTCATTGCAACAATAAAGTAATTAGGTGGTGCTGGGAGTTAGAGGGTGTTGTTCTTTTGCACCCTTAATTCAGGTCTGCTTAGTCATACTCGGATATGTTTACAGCAGTAGTTTTGTGTCTTGGAGAAATATGCTCAAGTGCAGTTTGTGCCAGAGTGTGAGTGTGTGGTGAATGCTCCAAATGCAGCCGCCTCACATTGGAAAAGTAAAGCCTCTGCATTCTAATAGATACTGACCCCAAGGGAGGATATGCTGTTCCTCAGGGTTCCCTCCACCCTCAGAGGGATGTTTTCCTCCGTCTGCAAGTGCAAAGAAACAGAGGGCTGGATAAGCTGGGGAACTAAAAAATAATAAATAAAACCCAAACTTGGCCAAAACCAGAGAACACTAAGCAAACCCAACCCTCAACTAATTTTTCTTGGAAAGTCACAACTAGCAGTCACCAATTGTTGTACAGTTGTACAGTTGTACAGCACAGAAAATACGTTTTTTAACATAGTGAAACTTTTCTGAGTGTGAGCAACATTCCTCAGGAGGAAGCACAAGATGCAGCTGCAGCTTGGACAGTCTATGCTCAGAGTGAGAATAATCATTCAGTAACATTACCGCTCCTCTGGTATCTGTGCTGATGGAGTTCATCCTCCTGAAAGAGGCTTGTCTGGAGAGAGTGCAGATTTCCTCCCTAACAAGTGATGGAGAGAAAGAGAAGAAAATATGTATGAATGTAATTCACACTGCAATTCACAAACCTATGTTGAATTAAGTTTGTTCTCATCAGTCATTTCAATAAAGCACTTCATCATATGCACTAACTTCTTCTGAGTCAGCTCCCGCTTCAGCCTGGAGCTCTTGCGTTTGTGGTGACACGTGACTGTGATGACGATGACGAGCATCAGGAGCAGTAGCCCGCCGGCCACACCCCCCACAATGAGTATCAGCATTTCTTCTGGCATTTTTAGGTCCGTTTGAGATTCTGTCGAAAGTAAGTATGAGAATGTGGGCAGGATCAGATGGATGTATGTCTCTCCTCTTGCAGCGTGCCCTCATATTATGAATATTTATATTATCATGACAAGGCTCAGTCACAGTGTCGTATACCTGCCACAGCAATTGTCACCTCAGCCTTCCCCACTCCCACTTCATTCTTCGCCACACACTGGTAGGTGCCTGCGTCGGCTAAGCTCAGGGGACGCCCAAAAACCAGTGTTCCATTTGGGAGGGGGATCACACCCTCTGGCAACTCTTTACCTATCCTGCAAGACAGAGTTACATGACAGTATGGATAAAAAATAAATAAAATTACCTTTTATAATCTGAAAGTAATTTTCATAAGGGGTGGAATATTCTCAGTGAGACTTTAAATAATAATATATATTTCTATACATTTTATATCACATAAGCAAGACTGTTATATTATTTAGAATTGTTTTACATTATACATTTCCCTCTCACACACAAGTGTGAAGTGTGAAAATAAAACAGAATGAGGTGTGCATGTTTTTTTGCCTTGTTGTTGTCTATTTCTGCTTTTCTGTAATGATAACACAACACCCCTTTTTGTGAGAGAGTGTGTGTAGACAATGAAAATCCTCTTTTTTCTGTCTCAGTAACATTTCATAAGATTGAGGCTCAATTTTAGTGTTTTCTGTTTTTATATACCGGTTTTGAACAGAGTGTGTACTTGTGCTTGTAGTGTGTAAAACACCATTATAGCTGCATATGGTGAGTTTGTCTCTGAGCATTTCGTTACACAAACATACAAACTCACACAGTGAGCACAGGAGCAGGAAAGAGGAACTGTCTGTTGCCACACATGCTAATGAAACACACACAGATAACACCTAACACAAATTCAGAATCATCTTCCTGATCTTGCCACCGCCACAGATCAGACCATACCCACATCAACAACACACACGTGCACACATAAATACAGACACTACTATGAGACCCCTTTTTTGAGTTGCACATCCCTTTCACTTTTTTCTTCTCATCCCCCTCTTTCCTCCCTCCTTCGTGTGAAACCGTCTCATCTGTCTGCTTTTGGCACAAGCCGCAACATGACACTGTGACTTCACCTGCCGCCTTTTACTGACAAATCCAACAGGTTTTCCCACTGCTTTTAGCTGCATTTGTGTGTGTGAGTGTGTGTTTGGTAAGCGTCTGGTGGACGTCACTCACAACACTTCCTTTCCCAAGGTGCGTTCCTGTGACTAACGATAAGTAATCTGTGCCTCATCAACAACCCAAATGAGAAGAAACGCTCAACCTAACATTTAATTCATTTCCCAAGTATCTCACATCTTCACGTTTAAAATTTCCCTCGGGCCCTAAACGTCACATCGTATACCTCCATGAGAGCCATTCATCTCACGTCATTTTTCGCTTCTCACGTTTTTATGGCTGAGCAGCACTACGCCACACCCTGAGAACACAGGTGATGAAAGAGTCAGGCACTGGGCAAAATGAATCCCTTGCTGGGGTTTAATTCCGGGCAGCAGTGTGTGATGCCGTTGAAATGACACATACAACATCTGAATTTGTCCGATTCCACTGAGACAGCAGGATGACAACTTCAGGGCTTGTTTGGTTAGATCACCTGAAAGGGGGTGGAGCCTCCTACACTACAGAGTAAAAGTTTATTCAAGCCAAGTATTCAAGCTGACCCCAGAGAGTAAATAATAGTGCTAAAAGCATGAGTCAATATAAGTTTCTGACTTTACACACACTGCAATGTAATACTTCTACCTGCTATTTATTTATTATGTCTATTTATTTATTATTGTATTGAAGTAAAATGTTTGCGTTATTCCTCCACCTGTGCTGTAGTGTCTTTAATAAAAGGACCCAGCTGTTCTATTAATAACATCATGGTATGATTCAGTTTAAATAATTGATTTACTACTTGGCTGTGGGGCTTATGAGGAAAATAAAAATGACCAGACACATCAGACAGTTAGTCACACGTGCACCAGACAGCCAGAGAGGGAGGTGGCTCCAGCAGTACCTGATCCAGGTGAAACTCTGTGGTTTGGGGTTTCCTCCACTCAGGCACCTCAGGGCAACGTTCTCCCGACCAACAAACCAGCCTCCATCGTAGCCAGACACCTCTGCATGTGGTGGGACTGGGAGGAAGAGCGAAACATGAACTGAGCTTTGTTCAGTCGAGGCAAACGCTTTAGCTGAATTCTTTGGGCAATTTTGTGTTTTTTGTTGTCGACTACTCACAGTGCACTATCAGGAGGTAGGTGAGCCTGCGGGGGCTCGACGCAGTTGGGTGCCACACCAGGCAGTCCAGCTTCTTGCCGTTCATGCTCCTCAGCGGGTGCAGGGAGTACTGGGAGGAGACTGCCCCATTGTCTGAGGAGCGGTTGATGGACTGGCCGTTCAGGTCCGTGTCCCAGGAGAGGTGGGGAGGTGGACGGGCTACAGAGCGACAGAACGCGGCCGGTCGGTAGGACTGACCCTCCACCAGAATCACTGGGTCCAGGGAGGAGATGGGAATGGCTGGATTGAGTGAAGATGAGGATAAATTAGTGATAATTATACACAGATTGAAAGCAAAACTGTGAAAAATTACAATAAGTGATCCATTTACGTAAAATGGAGGGAAATATTGTGAAACAAATCCCTGAAAAGATAAGCAACTAAAATACTATTTATAAGGAATTTATATGTAATTATTTAGGATCATTAGGTTTTGTTTCTTCCGCTAGTGTGTATTACGTTAAGGAGTGATTGGACTGAGAGGTCTGGTTTGAGTCAAGTACAAATGATTAGGATTAGAGATTAGGTTTACTTTGTTGTTCCTTTTTGCCTTTTAAGGAGTGAGTGGATTTAACGTGAACAACTACTCACTGCTTATCAGGGTGTTCACACAGCTGTTGAGTCACTGTGTTGTTATTATCGTGCCACTACTTTATTAGTCACGTAAAATTCATTATTCCTCATACTTGTTTCCATCCGTGACATTCTGGAGAAACAAAACAAACTGGGCTTTTTCCACTGCATTAGAGAGGGACTCACTCCATACGGTGAGTGACATCACATTGTCAAAGTTTCCAGAGGGGAAGGTGCTGATGCGGCAGATGTAGTTCCCCTCATCCGCGACTTCCGTGCTCATGATAACCAGTGATGAGTCCAACATGGGCTCGCTGCTTCTGAAGCGCACCCGCTGTGACCACGTCCCAAATGCTGCAGATCAAGAATGAGAACACAGGGGGGGAGTTAAAGGAGTGAGTGTGGAAGGATGTGACACGGAAAAAAAAGATGAAGTCCAACAAGTTCAACACAGAGCTGCAGGGTTGTTTTTGTCACTTTCAGTTCCACACGCACGCCTGCACTCATGCTTGAAATTACATTTACATTCTGAGCATTTAGCTGGGAGTCTCATCCAACACATCTCGCGCTCACAATGGGTGAAAGCTCCAATTACCAAGTCAACACAAATTACAAGAAACCAACAAGTCAGTACAGAGGTCAAGAGCCCTGACGCCCAGCGTCTCTCACAGTTCTATTAGTGGAGGCTGACAACTTGTAGTAGAACTACCAAGTTGAGTGAGTGGAAGGAGGAATTGAATCAGTCGGACAGTTTTTATCTTTCACATGCTGACTGACCAGTCTGTCCGTTTATGGGGTGCACGGTGATGATCTGTTCCTTGGGGGAATCCAATTTCTTCTTATACCAGGTGACCTGCACCACCACCACATTCTGCTCACTGGGCTGGTAGCGACAGGGCAGGACGGTCTCCTCCTCGGCCAGGGAGCGTATGGCATTGTTCGGGGGCAGCTCCACAAACACTCCATGTGTCGCTGGAAGAAAAAAAGGAAAGGGATGTAGGATAGAAAAACAAGCTGCATTATGCTGACACTAATCTTGAAAGAGACCATTGACCTCCAACTAACTGCATCCTATTACAATGGCTCTGAACACCTCAACAAGACAGGCGCTATGAAGAAGTGGCTTGTATTACAAAGCCTGTGCACTTGAAGAATGTTGTTAGTCTCGCTAATTTGTCTTTGCTGAACTTTCAAGTTCAAACTAAAGTAATTACGACACAGTCGATAAAGTGAACACAACAAAGATATTATAGTAATGATTCATATCAGTTAATAACATTTTTCATTTAAATAATGAACTGCAAACCAAATATGGACCCTTCCTTTCATGCTGCGTTTTCTTGTTTGTGACTGGACCAAAGTTTCTGTGGTTATTTTTGGTGTCATGTTGACAGCATTTACAAGGTGGAAATATGCAGCGACAGCAAGTGTGAAAACAAAACTGTGGTTTGAAATGCAAAGCGACAAGGACCATGAGTGGGATTAAAAGTGTTCTCACTGCACAAGCGGCAACGCGGGAGGAGAACGAAAACAGGTTGTCTATCACAGGAGCTGAGCACGAGTGAAGATATGTCGCTTAACAAGTCGCCCGAGATAAGCTCCAAGGCAAACTCATTCAGTGTCTGAAGAGAGGAGCGTGCCCAGGAAAACATGCAGGGCAGGACATGTACTTTATGTCTCAGACTGTGGAACCACAGATCATCAAAACACAAACCCAGTCTTTGCATGAATACATCTCTGTGTGCGGACCAGACTTGCCAATCTGTCTGAGGAGGACAAACAACAATGTGACACCTTTTCTTCTCCTGTCCTCCATCAATCTTGTAAAAGCACAAACACACATACAGCCACATGCATGGCAGTCATGACATGTGGCTCTTTAAGAAAAATGTTAAAGATAAAGCTGAATTCATCTCTGAAGAAAACAGTGAGCCTGCAGGGACTGAGGGAAAGCTGCTTGCATTGAGAGTGAATTACAGCAAATGAGCTGCTCCCAAACACTGATGACAAATCAATTCATAGCATGACACATTAGGTGTGTCTAATCCCAAACATAATTCCGCTGACATTCATCAGGTGCTCCCAAAATGACCCCATGAGGAAAATGCAGATGGATTTTATTTGTGATCACCCTCCAGTTTGCTGCTGCAGGCAATTCTGACTGGTTTTTACCAATCCCTCACATCTGTTTAAACAAGCCCAAATGTTCATCTTCACAATGAGTTTGGACGTGTTATATTTAGAGGGTAAGGTGCTTTAAGTCATATATTAATTGTAAACATATGAAAGTAAACAGTGGGCTGATAGGATTGACATGGCTGTGAAAGGTCCAAACATTAGACTAAGTGAAATGCTTGGAGGTACAGTGGTGCTTGTTATTCTCACCATGAAAGCGTTTGCAAGTAGCCGTGTGTTTGCCATCATAATCGAGTATTTGCATGACACCATTCGCTGCGTAGCACAAATCAAACTGAGTTGATAAGAATCCTGTTAGTCTGGCACATATTCTGACACAAACCATCCCCTTCCTACAGTTTTAAACTCAACCTTTATTCCATTACAAACATATGATTACTTAAGCAATTCAAACACAGGAAAAGGTCAGGGAACTGAAGACACTCCGACTCCTTCATCTGAGGACTGAATTTAAGCAGAGCAGTGCATTAAAAAGTAAACAGGTTGAAAAGTTGCTGCTGAATTGATCAAGCAGAACATTCACCATCAGAGCTCAGCTGCTATTGTGATATATAGAAAAAATTAAAAAGTCAATTTACAAAACTAGAACATTGACTACAGCATAGACACTACAAAGACCTCATGATGGCTCCCTGTGACGCCAATACATGTCAGCTACTCCTGTGTCTCCAAGGCACCAGCCACATGCAAGATATTTTGGCTTGACTTCTGGAGGTGGTGACACCATCCACGCCTCCATCTTTGAACACAGTAAATGGACTGAAGTTACAAACAGGCTCTGACACTGTAGTTCTCTTTAATTCCCTCAACATGCTACATTGATTTTGGCACAACACAGCTTTACCAGTGACGGCCCATGCGTGTGTGTGTGAGAGAGAGAGATTACAGGTGCTGATTTGTACCTGCTGTGGGAGAAACTGTTCCACAATACCAGTGATTAGTTTGTGATTCATACATTTACCATCAGAGCCGATGACTGTGTTCTGGAGGCGGGTGTGAGTCTGTGTTTTTTCTGTGTCAGTTTGTTGCCCTGAAGTCGAAGTCTGCTGTGGAATCTGCCTGGAATAACACTCTGCCTGTAACTGCCTTTATACTGTATGTCTCACTGTCAATAAAAGCTTGTTTTAATGCCCATATTACCTGTCACCGTCTCTCATTGTCCGACTGTGATAATATTTGTCTGCTGGATATACAGGACTTAGCCAACCTGGAAAGTAATGGGCTGACACATGCAGGACTTCCTGACATTTACCATGTGCTCAGTCACACACTAGGAGGGTCTGCACGGCTCAGACAGGAGGTAGCAAACTGATCAACAGCAACAGGTTTTTCCAGAAATAACAGACAGCACCACAGGTGTTTTCTTTAACAGCACTGCCGCAGCTCGGCGTGTTTGCCGGGAAACCTGGTCACCTGCAGAGCACGTACATGGAACTCAACACAACCCCTTCAGCAAATCAAGTCTTTTTTTTTTTTTTACAGTATTTTTATTCCCTTGCTTATTTTGCTTTTCATCCAAACCTCATACGCATTGATCTAAGCCGTAGACAATGAGTAAGTAATGCAGGAAGGCTATAGTCCAGAATCATCAACATTAAGACACAGACAGGACATGCTAGACATATAACATTGATTTCTGTGTTGTCCTCTTACCAAAGATCTGGAGGACAAGGAGACACAGGGAGGGGCTGTTCAGCAGAAGTGTCATTGTCCCAGGTTGATGCTGATAAATAAAGGAATGTTGGTACAATCAGTCCAGAGAATAAAGTCCTAAGAGACAGGCCTGCATCGAGCACAGTGGCCTCATGCCTGGTGCTGCTGCGTCGTCATTTTCTTTCTCTAGGGACCAGGTCCTCCCCAAAGTGTCCTCCTGCACAAATCAGTTAAAGTTGTAGGAGTTCAAACGCGGTCCTTGTCAGAATATAAATATCCTTTCAGTCTGGTTAAGTGTCGGTTGGTGAAGAACACGCCATATTTGTTCTAAGAAGGAAAGACAGAAAGGCGCAGTGTTACCTGTTGGGATACACCTGTTTGCTCTACCACGCAGCGCCACCCCCCTCCACTCCAACCTCTCTCTCTCTCTCTCTCTCTACACACACACACACACGCCGCTGCACGCACACTAAAGTCACCTTTCCGGTTTGGTTGAAGGAACATGACAGTTATTTTCTCGCCTTTACTTGTTCGGCTCGAGGAGAAGCAGGTGAAAAGCTGCAGGCTGGCCGCGTCCGCATGGCGCGTGAGAAGCACGGTGCCAAAACCAAACGTGTCCCCGCCCTCCCACGGGAGGGACAGGAGAGGGATAATCAAAACATTTAAAAGGGATAATATGCAAAAATCAGGGAGAAGAAAGATCGTGTACGAACTTTAATTTCAAAAACACTCAAGAATATAAACATTGAATCAATTTCAGATGAAATGTCAATACCAACAACAACAATATTGATCACTTATACATAACAGGCTATAATAATTTGATGAATAATCTTTCTTGAGGAAAGCGCAGTTCCAACTGTCCAAAAATAAGTTGGCTGCCCTCATTCCACACTGTAGTTCCAAGTAATTTGACAAGAACATGAAACACAGGTATAAGCTTATTCCATATAGTGACTGTGGA
Organism: Pseudorhombus dupliciocellatus; assembly: GCA_016785235.1. Classification (NCBI taxonomy): domain Eukaryota; kingdom Metazoa; phylum Chordata; class Actinopteri; order Pleuronectiformes; family Paralichthyidae; genus Pseudorhombus; species Pseudorhombus dupliciocellatus. Next base: position 946,432 of record JAFBJW010000116.1, read on the forward strand.
CAGGTAAGGGCCACACCATCACTGCCATCCTGTGGTGTACTGCAAATACAGGTCTTTACAACTGAGTAACAAGAAATTTACAGATGATTTTAAATCTGCAAGCAATACAGTCTGAAGGTACAGGAATTCATCTTTCTTATTTCAACACATTCACACACACACACACACACATATATATATATATATATATATATATATATGAAAACTGGCCAAAAAAGCTTTTCTGAGAAATGGCCGTCCTGATCTCTCAACTTCCCTTCATGAGGGTTTCATACCCTCATCTTTCTCAATTTAACCTCCCACAGATACTGAATAAGTAAAAGGGAAATGAACACTCTTGCTCACAGTTTCACATTCGCTCACGTATGCCATGGATATCATCAATCACTAAAATACTCAAGAAAAAAAACAGCAATCAGATAAGTATCCATCTTGAACAAATCACATCACTTCTTCGTGCGGAGGGTTTCGTACGTGTCCTGGGCACGATGGGTCAAATCCTAACAGGGAGAGGGACAAAATGAGAAATCATGTGTTGATGGTTTATTGTTATTTCCTTGTATCATGTCTTTATATCAGCAACTCACCGAATAGATGCCCTCTTCAACAGGCTGCCGGGGAAGGAAACAAAACAGTATTATAAACAGTGAAGGCAAACACGTGCAGTCACTGAAAACTAGAGTCTCTCAATGTGTCTCTTGACTGCACCAGGATGCTTGTGTGTGTGCGTGCGTGCGTGCGTGTGTGCGAGTGAGCATGGTGTGAACGGGAAGGAAGAATAAGAACAAGCCACATGGGCAGAGATGCAGGCCAGAGAGTGCCACACTAAGATGTGTGCATATTACATTTATGTGTCGCGTGGTTTCGATTGTGCACAGACCAAAAAAAGCACCGGTACTTTTCTTATGTACTCGAAATACTACAAAACTAATCAACTACTGTACTGCATTGTCAAGTATATTTCTGATTTGAAAACAGCTCCGGACACAGAGTGTTTTACTTCATTAAAGTTGGGGAAAAGCAGATTGAATAACAGTCTTGAAAATAGAGGCAGCAGACGCAGGTGAGTTCACGTTTTGACAAACCTTCAAAAATATTCATTCCTACATTTCCCACATTGCAACCAATTGCTATTAAGCCTCCTACGACTTTTAAACACCAGCTTCTTTTGGATTTGGTGCAGTTAAAAGGGAAGTGACCAAGCTCTGACATGCACATTTCCATCGATCACTGAGTATCAGCCCCTCACATTTCTATTCTTAGCCGCATGATAACGTGGGCTAATAAAATGTTTTGACGACATGCACATTTTAAGAGCAGAGTTAAACACAAAGACCTCCCACTTAGCTGGGTTTGCTTCTGCTGACATGAATTATGGCTTGTGTCAGCTCTTTTTTGGTGCCTGAAACCATTTTGCCCACTGAGGTTTGACCTGAACTATGTGGTTTCTTCTATCTGCGCAGGAGCCGCCTGCCTCAGAGTCATGGCTGAGTTTGGTGCGCATGCATTCTTTCATACCTGCTTTCCAGCTTCTCTGGCACTGCAGATCTGTTAAAAAAATCAAAATAAAATCATCTGAAAATAATTTTTAATAGTTCAGTTCAACTACAGGAATGCAGCAGAGCTAAAATATGTTATATGTAGTCACTTTTGGTTAAGCCCACCCCCCAGCTTTGGATGAACTGTAGATCTAATCACAAATGATTACAAGTTGATAAAGCCGATATTTGAATGTTTGCAGAGCCACAGGGAGATTTCTCCCTTTAAAAAGATGCAATGAATCACAGGCAAATACACAGTATGTAATGTGCCAACCTTCAATTTGCAGTAGATGGCTGTCAGAATGAGGCCGTACAAAAACAGGATCCCGTCCAGCACATAACAAACGTGAGGTTCTGAAAGAGAGGCTGAGGAAACACAGATGAAAAATTAATAAGGAGCAAAAAAACAGGAATAATACACTGTTTATTACCTCAACACACATCATTTAAAGTAGCAAAATAAAACAGACTCCTGGAACTGGAACAACTTTAAACGAGGGATTCTCCACCTTAAGTTCTCCCTCTCAGGCAACACACAAAGCAAGCACCCATGTCACATGGTGTTAGGCACGATGAAGCTCCATCCTTTTTATTTACACAACATTATTATTAAAGGGCAGCACCATTTCAGATTGTGAATCATACATCCGCAGCAGCCATTACATAAAAATTGAGTGTGCAAAGCATTGCAGATCCTGACTAAATGTTGTAAAGCATTTTTCTTACAGAAAAGGGGAAATTAAAATGTGTGTCGTGAAGGGAAATGTAATTTTTTAGGAAGTAACAATCTAATCAAATGCTTGTGAATTTTTTTTAAGCACAAATACTGACACTTTCCGTTATAGAAAAGCGGGTGCGCAAGAGAAATTATTCCTATTTCATAATAATGTTTATAATTGTTATAAGTAAAATAAATCAGCAATCAATACTTTTACATTTTCTGAGAATATTGAAGACAAATAGATGAATATACATTATTAATATTACATATAAGTATTATTTAATTTTAAGTTAAGACATTTCACACTGTGCTGCATGTTTTGAGTATCTCATTTTAATTTGGCTGTGTTCATGTAAAACTAAACTGAAAGACTTTTAACATGTATCGTCTTACATTTGGACACAGGAACCAACCAGGAACCACAGAATCCTGTGTGATCAAACCTTTGGTCACGTCCCTTCCTTCCTCTTCCTTTCTCCAGTATCACAAATTCAAGGAAATGAATCACATTTCTTAAATAAGCCATCACATAACTGTGTCCCACTCTCCACTTACAGATTAAAAAATATATATTTTTAACTGTTGGACAATTTGCTCTGGGGGTATTAAAATTATAACAATTCTGTAGACAGAACATATATAAGCTATAAGTATTTTTTGTATTAATTGTACTGCACACGAACACACAGGTATAACTTTACCTGTTATGGTCGCTAACAAGTAAGAGGAGAAGGCTGTGGTCAGTGCTGTTTGAAATGTCATGTCTGAAATCCTAAATAAAGTTGATTAAATTTATTGATTAGTAGTCTGTTTTCTTCTTTACTATTTGTTAACTGTGTATCATGTTTTTTAATTGTAGAAATTCAAAGTATATACAGCATAAAAATACTCAGTATAAAGTATAAATGAGCTTTGGAGGCAGCTGTCTTATAATGTAATGAAAATATAAATCATTACAGTTTAAGGTTTCAACCATTTGGTTAACGTTAGGTCTCCATATACGAATGCCATCACTGTGGCAGGAAGCAGCAGGGACAACTTCTGCTTTCAGCTCTCATGAACATGGCTTTTCTTTTAAAATAAATGGTGGTCATGTGAAGTGTACAGCACAAGTTTTACCAGATCAGTACAAAAAGATGAAATTACAGGTAAGACTCACCAGCAGCTTCACCAAAGCACATCCACAGAGTGGCCACCAGTACCGTGCTCCGACCACACACAGCCATGATATCGCAGGCTCAACTACAAAGGACTGGGCTCTTTCAACAGAAGTAGAACCTCATCTAGTTGTTTTTTGCTTCCTTGGCAAGACTAAAGTATTGCATATACCTCAGAAAGGAAGTTGTGGTCTGAGCTCTAAAGTCCACTTTTCTCAGCTCAGACCACTCCCCCACCAACATCAAGAGAGAGGAGGGATGCATCTCTTCGCTGCCTCTTGTTCTCAAAAAACTCAAGGAAATGGAGCATTTGAAAAAAGAAATGCAAGTTCCGTTGCTTTACTGTTCTGGTCATAAAATATTTATTAGGTTAATTTGGACATTGTACATCAAGGATAATGAGCAGTGTCACCTGTCAAAAGTCTCATTACAGTTAACATTGAACAGGAAGAGAACCTGACTAACAGATGTGTGAAGGGCAGAATGAATTCTCTTCAAGGAAGCCTGCGTTAGCAGCGTCACATTAGCGGTCCACTTCACCAAACACTATGTCCTGCGTACCTGAGAGAGTGAAGACAGAGGGCTTAATACAGTGCAGCAACATGTTAAATTGTCCTTCTGAAGCACAAAAACCTTGCACTTTAATAATCAAAATCTTACCAATAATGGCGACAACGTCAGCCAACATGTGTCCTTTGGCCATTTTATCCAGCCCAGCCTGCAAAGAAGAAAACATTTATTAACATTCAGCAGCAATGAAGACAAGAAACACTATTCAGGCCAGATGAGCTCATTTTAAAGTGGGTATACATTATTCATGAGATTATAGCCTGGAGTTAATGCACTAACTTCTCTAATAGTTTGTTTATGCAACTTTAAAGACATGTTAGCCTTGAAGACCAAAATTCTAATGACTGCGTCGAACAGCATGTGCCAACGAGCTATGAGGACAGGCAGGAAGGAAGTGAGAGAGGGGGCTGGGTCTGTGTGCTTTTAAAAATGGTTATATAGTGCTGTATTAAATGCACTTAATGAACTAAAAGTAGCCTTTAGGACAAGATGTTAAACATGCTAAATTATTGATGCTGGCTGTGTTTAATATTTCACGGTGTCTTATTAAGTTTTTAAGAGCGCACCAAGTGAGCGAATCCAGGAGCTTTGATCTTGCAGCGATAGGGTCTGCTGGAGCCGTCCGACACCAGATAAACTCCAAACTCTCCCTGCAAGCCACACAAATACACAATAGTAAGCAAATTACATCACAGTAATCCCAAGAGGACCGCAAAGGCTTCCCCATTAAGGCTGAAAAGTCTGTCTGATCTACAATCAGATGCTTTGACCCATTTGTTGTGATAGCAGGTGATCTATGAATTTGATTTAGATGTCTGAATTATTATAAAAATGTATCCTTAAAAATAACACATTTATAAAGAAATCTGGCTGATTTCAGGAGAACATCCTGTACAGTGTGTTACCTTTGGTGCCTCCACAGCTGTGTATGTGGACCCTGGGGGGACCTGGTAGCCCTCTGTATACAGCTTGAAGTGATGGATCAGAGACTCCATGGACATCTACGACAAGAAGCACACAATACATGTTGAGTCTCTGCAGCTGATTTGTGAAGGATGCACACTAAAGCTGGAAGTTGATACTCTGAAACGTAACATTATAACACTAAGGTGAACTAGAGGTGATCTCCTGCCTCAAGGGCAGCCAAATTTAAGTGGATTTTTTAGCAGAAGTGGCCTAATTCTGTAAAGAGGGTAGTGCAAAGACAAATTAGTGACACCAGTGATATTTAATTAACACAGAGGAGTGATGAAGCGCAGGGGAAAACCCAGAAAAGAAAGAGCTGCCAGTATTTTCAAGATTAAATGGGCTGTCGCAGAAAAAGAAGCCACACTCACCTTCATCTCAGACCTCTTGGGTGGGGCCACCTTGGCATCATCCACCTTAATCTCTCCTTCGGGCATCTTGTTGAGAGCCTGGTGCATGATCCTGAGGGACTGCCTCATCTCCTCCACTCTGCACAGATACCTGGAAAACACACACGGAAAGAGAGAGAAAGAGGTTGAAGCTCCTTCACAGATGTTGTTATCAGTCTTTCTGAAAAGGTCACTGGGGGGGGGGTTCAGCATCTGTCCTCACAAACAGACAAAGTAATTTTGTTTAAATAACACATAATTGATTAGGGTGTCATGTTCTACACCAACAGCTCCCTTACATTCCTATTTTAGACTTTGTGACACACACAGCTGCCACAAGGAAAATAGTGAACCAGCAGCAATTCACTCACATCACCAGCTGTGTTTGCATGTGAACAATTCTGTTTTGTATAAAAACCTATCAATCGTCGACTAAAACCAACTAAAACTTTCAACATGGATACAAGAACAAAATGAGAGAGAAAGAAAAATAAAACAATAGCTACAACACTTGGAAAATATTTTCACCTGTCATAACAGTCTCCTCTGCTTCCGATGGGGACGTCAAACTCCACTGCGTCATACTTGTCATAAGGTTGAGACTTCCTCAGGTCCCACTTGATGCCTGACCCTCGCAGCATCACTCCACTGACAGACAACAACGGGGATAAATATAACAGCTTATACTGATGTTAAACATTTCACCCTCTAATTTGAGAAGCTCATTAAAGTCAATAGATCACAGTGATTTCAGGATTTACCTGAAGCCGTAGTTGAGGGCTTCCTCAACAGTAACCACCCCAATGTCAATAGTACGATTCTTCCAGATTCGATTGTTGGTCAACATCTGCATGGAGAGAAACCACCAGACATGATATTTAGTGCAAATAACTTCACTACATTCGTACAGTTATCATGACGACTTGTGAGAGATGACAAACATGAAACAGTCACTCACCTCTTCTACCTCATCGATTCTAATGGAGAAATTCTTGCACCACTCATAGATGTCGTCCATCAGGCCGATGGGTAAATCCTGGAACATGTTTAAAACAATTAACACTAGATGGATAATGCGGAGATGATCTACAGTTGCCATTCATTTCTTACTAGTTCAAATAGTTCATGGTCTTTGGTGAAATATTTTGTTTAGCCTGACTAGACCTAATCACATCATCAGCTCTTGACTGTAAAACCAGAAATCAAACATAACATAATTAAACAACAGAAAATCATAAGGCAATTTATCCTACCTGATGTACACCACCAGGTCTGATATATGCAGCATGCATTCTGGCTCCAGACACTCTTTCATAAAACTCAAACATCTGAGAAGAAACAAAAGGCAGATGACAAAAAGAACACAAACAAAGCATTGTTAAAATTCAGGACATTGTGTATTTTATATTTGAGAATCCCCACACTTGTGTAGACTAAGTCAAATATTTTTTTAGAACAAGGTTAGAACGTCAGGGTTTACCAAGTAACCAGAGTTATCCAGATTCATAATTCATCACCAGTATTCAATAACTAAATGACAATGAGCTGCAGCAATCCTGACCTTCTCCCTCTCCTCAAACATCCAGAAGAAGGGGGTCATTGCACCGATGTCGAGTGCGTGAGTGGTGATGGCCATGATGTGGTTCAGGATGCGTGTCATCTCACCGTACAGCACTAAAAAAAACACAAAGTCCACACAATGCTGTTTAGAGCTCAAATGATGGTCAATGTACAGTGCGGACATAATTGTAATCAATTATTTCAAGCAACCATAATAACAATTCATTTGCTCCTGCTTCACAAAGTGAAAAATAAAGATTTCTACTGGCTCTGTACGTGAACTTGCATCCTATTTCTGGTGTGTACCTCTGATCCACTGTGCACGGGGTGGAGCTTGGATGTTGAGCAGCTTCTCCACAGCCAGAGAATAGGCCTGCTCATTACACATCATGGAAACATAGTCCAGACGGTCAAAGTAGGGCAGAGCCTGAACCAAGCAGAGAAGAGGAACTGAAGAGGGACTTCAGAAGTATTTACAAATGGAACAATACATAAATGTAAGGTATTTCTAAACAACCTTGAATTACTTTTGCTGAATGTTGTATTTTTCACTGGAACATTTCTGCATCAAAGCTAACATGTGTAGAAAACACAGTATTTAGAGACATTGTTGGTGGTTAAATACCTGCAGGTAGGTCTTGTACTCTATGAGCTTCTCTGTGCCACGGTGAAGCAGCCCGATGTGTGGGTCACATTTCTTGACAGACTCTCCGCTGAGCTCCATCACAAGACGAAGCACACCGTGAGCTGCAGGATGCTGGGGGCCGAAGTTGATGGTCAGGTTGGACACATCCTTTTGTGCAGGAGGATCCTTATCTGAGAGAAATAAATAGCACAAGGATCAAACTTATACCTAGAGCCACAGAATAAATTGTTTAAAAGACATATTCAAGTATGAATCAAGTGTAAATATGAAGAATAATATTCATTTGCATGTTTTAGCTTTTACATACATTTATCAATGAAAAATTCTGCATTTATTTGTGACTCAAAAATATCACATCTTATAGGTAAATACTAAATGGAGATTAAGAATCTTTCAGCCAATGGCCTGACAAGTGTCACTGTTCATGTGGATGATGATACCATTCCATGGTGGTGGGCTCCACTTCTCGCTGGTAGCACAGGGGTACATAACTGCCCCAGAAAACTGCTCCGTCCACTCTACATCTGGCTGCCATTGTTTCTGCCTGCAAACATAGAAAGGATTCTTATTAAGAGGTGAAGGCGTCAATTTTGCAGAGCAGATCAACAAAGATCAGTTGGAATACACGAACCATCGTACATGTCTGCTTGTTTCTCATTCTATTATTGAAGCTTTCTTTTGAAAGCAACGGGCGACTCTGCCTCCCGAGTAACTTTCAGATGGAACTATAAAGAGATTATATATCTTCTTGATGTAACTGGTGCAATCCTATGATTGTTTTTTTTTAATTATTTTACACGCTGTCTTAGCTTATGAAAAACGAACACAAATCTTGTCCAGGATAAACACTGACACACGTTGGCTGGCAGTGGGAACGCTAGCTACCACGGCTTATCTAGCGTGAGAAAGGTAACACAGCACTGTAGCCTTATCGATTTGTTAAGAATGACATCAATCCAATTAAAATGTGCATGTCTCATTCAACTTTTCCCCATTTAAACATACAATACAAACAATGATAGAGGAGTCACGATATCCTGACATCGGCTTAATTAGCATTATGCTAACGTATTATTGTCGGGGTTCGGGCTCCTGGTGCACACGAAGCACCGCGTGTTGTTATCTTATTCATGAAAACTCACCTGGTTTGCAGAACAGAACAGCCAGGACTGAGCAAATTGTTATTTAAGATTACTTTGGTTGAAGGACGTCCTAGTTTAGTAAGCGACCGCAACATTGTGGCCGCCATCTTGGCTGTCGGACAACCTCTGGCCAATGACGTAAAGGGGTTTCTTCTTCTCTTGTTTCAGAGGAGCAAGTGTGTAACTGCCACCTACCGGCAGTTTTGTTTTTGTTTTGTTTGTTTGTTTTTATCATTTTACACATTTCTATTTTTGTTATTTTTCTCTTTTACATTTATAATAATTTAACTTTTTTTAATCTATTTCTGGAAATGTCTGTGTTTGACTTGGAACGTCCTTGTCTCTCCTTAAAATTAATATAGGATGAATACAGAATCATTTTCAGATCTGTGTTATCCTCTAGAATTGCAAAAATAAAATTGAGAAAATACAAAATAATAGCTGTATTGAACATTATTTCTCACATATATTACTATTTAAGTGAAATAATAAATCCTAAATCCCTTCAATAATATATTTATATTTAAATGGATGGTGTTTTTTATCTATGATGTGAATATATCAATTAAATATTTGAAGTGTGTAATAATATAAAACAGGTTTGTTTGGCCTCCAAAACCTGTTTAAAGATGACAAATCCTGCATTTTATAAAAAACAGTGCTTTTATTTATGTAATACTGTGGAAAAATAATTACATACCATTTTTAAAAAATATTGAAGATAATGAAATTAAAAAATGAGAGTTTAACGTTCGTTGTACATCTGTTGAACAGTTTTCTCTGCTACGAAGAACAGTACAATAAGATAAACATTGGGTTTTTCTAAATTCAAAGACACAATAATACAGGATACAGTCCTACCAGAGGTATAAAAGTACTGTAACAGGATTGTGAGTGAAATGATATGGACATATACAGAAACACACACCCACACACGGACACACATGCACACACGCATACATACTGTATACACAATGACATGCATACAACGGTCGCGCACACACAAGTCGAGCACTGCATGTTTACAGATTCCGTCCCATTCACAAGTCTAAACAAACACACTGTACAAATCGATGTGCGCGCCAACGCCCACACACTCTCCCTCTTGGTCTGTTGTTCTCTGTTTCGCTTACACGCACATGCACGTACACACTCACGCACACAGACGCTCACTCTCATACACCACTACATGTCAATATTGTGGACAAGCCTTCAATGAACTTCCCCATACACATTCGCCTCTGGCTGTTTTTGGCAGACACACAATGAGGAATGATTCAAAATGGAAATGTATGACACGTTCCCCTATAAGGCCACTCAGTTCTCAACCCTAACATCTGTGTTTTTCTCTCCAGCCGCACCAGGCTTGTAGTTAAGAGCTCAGAGGAAAAAAAAGGCTCCAGCCGACGTCTGGGAATGACTCAAGGCCCTCGAGCCTGGCGTTTAAAGCAACACTTGCCGATAGAAGGAGCTTCTACTGCATATACACGGTCTAAGGTGAAGAAAAACATGAACACTTGGCACTAGGTTTCGTTCAGATGCTTATACCTTTCTGATACCTGATCTCAGGCTCTGTTGTTGGCATGACACTTTACACCCGGGTTATGTGCACTCACCTTCAAACTTTTGGTCCATACATACACATTACATGTTTTACATTGACAAAAATAATTCTGTAATGTTAAAAAATAGAATACAAAGCTCTAGTCTGGTGTGCAAATAAAAAGAGGACATTACACAGATATAGGTAAGGGACGTCCAAGCACAAATACTGTAGATGAAGTGCAAAATGATGACAACAAAACAAACCCCCATCCCATGCCCAAAACACTTTTCCACACTGCCTAACAGGCATGATGGCATGTACCACTGTACAGAAGGGCATTTTGGGATACTATATATATGTGTGCTCTATGATTGTTGAATAAGACAACCAGCAAAAAAAAGGCGACCAGAAATGACTTCAAATGTTTGAGGTTTTTCCCAAACCATCTTTGACAGTTTGCCTTAAGACGCTCTCATCATTTACAAAGCTGTTCCATAGCAAAGGCTATGAGCTCCAAAGATCTGTGATCTCTCCTCCTCTTCTCTCTGGTTCTCGCTCTTGTTCCCAGTCTTGATTGTGACTTGCGCCGTCCGCTCTTTCAGAGCTCAGATATACAAACACATCGGGAGTGAGGGAATTCAAAATTGCGTGGAATTTCCCTTCCCTGTCTCACTAAAGCTCCCTCTCCCCCACTCGTCTTTTTCCTCTCTCTGTGCCTCTGCATTTCTCGTACCCTCCCTGTCTCATGGGCATGGTCTTCTGACTGTGCATGGGTGTGTGTGATGTTATTTTTTTGTGTCCTGTAGTTGTGTATGTGTTCAGTAGGATGTGTTTGGCGTGTGAAGATGTGCGTGTAAATCTGTGATCGTGTGTGTTTCTAGTTGTGACGCTATTTATAATTTGCTTCCTCATGCTCAGCTAAGACTGTGAGGTGGTTCTGCGTCTCTGTCTCACACGTGAGTCTGCATCCTTTGTGTGTGTCGGCTGTGGGAGTAGTCAGAGTGTTGCGAGGTGTAGGAGAAGCGAGTGGAGCTGCCATACTTCCCGAGTCCAGTCTCTGTTCCTGTGGGAGGTGGGCCCCCAGGACCGACCCCTACCCCAGGGGCCCCCACGCCAGATCCCACCCCGTACATCTCATAGGATGGGCCGGCCTCCAGTGGGGCCAAACTGGATGGGGCAAAACCCATACGGTAGGTCTGGTAATGCGAAGGGTATCCGTAGTTGTCATAGGCCAGCTGGGAAGTGGAGTCCAGGAGGCTGCAGTCACCTGGGAAGTCGCTGGCTGAAGGGGCGGGGTTGGCAGGGGGCTGCTGGCTCTGGCCCCCACGGGTGAAGGTGTTGAACTGCGCGTAGCTAATGTGGGACAGTCTTGAGGGGGGTCGGGGGTCATAGCAAGCCTGGGGGCGGCCAGGGGAGGTAAGGGGGCCAGGGGAGGCAAGGGGTCCAGGAGCTCCTCCACTGGCTGTGGCTCCCGAGCCGCCAGCACTGCTGCTTATGGATGCAGCTCCCCCTGGTGTTCCTGTAGGGGAGCGGTAGTCCGAGTAGTGCATGGTGGAGCGGGAGGCGGGGCGGCCTTCGTCGTGGGTGGAGGCTCTAACATTGTAGTAGCCATTGGTCGGGTCCTGGAAACAGAACGAATGATGGGAAAATTATATTATCATGGAATTCATGGTAAATTCATTTTATTGAGTGAATAAATATAACGTAAGTGTTTTATCATTTTATTGGTACACTCTCATTCCCATAAAGAAAGTGTTGGTATCATCTCTTATCGTTCTCTTACGGTTAATCCATATAATGTATCATATATATCATATATAATGTTTAGTTCTGACAGTAAATCTGGAACAGCATTGTCTGAACACCTTACAGTGGGAAAAGTATTTTCTTGTTTTATTTGACATATTCATGGGGCTGTCTCCCCTACATCTGTTTTAGTTTTTTCTGGCTGAGAGCAGCTCCTCAATTTCCTTTGGAAATGGGATCCAACATAAGCAAGCTCAAAAAACATGTCTTGGTATGTACGTAGAGTTTTTTAGTTTAACTTCGGCATGTCACGTTTCCAGTGAGAGAGAACTGCACATGTATGCATGAATTCACGCAACTTTTCTTGACTAAGTTAATGATAGAAATGTGAAACGAAAATGTCAGCATTAAACTCCAGGCCTCTTCAGCAGAGTGGATCCCTGCCAGCACGCAGGGTCGTGGAGGAAGAGCTCTCCCTGCTCACTGCACCCCCTGCTGAATGCGCAAATGTTGCTTTACAGCTCTTTTTGACATGACTCCGCCATCTCCTTGCCTCAGATGTAGGCAGACTTCTCCCCAAACCAACTTTGCTTCACTGCTTTGCGGCTTCAGGCAGCAGGATGTGGAAAGAAAAAAAAAAACCCAGTCTGGCTGAGGCTGATGTCGGGGTGATCTAACCACCTCCTGGGGTGGATTCATGTCTGAATCTGGCAGCTTTACGCGTGAAAATACATTCATCACCTTAGTACAACCCCGCGGTGTCAAAACGTATAAATGATTCATGCCAGCTGAATGGGCAAAATGGGCCTGAACTTCCTTTGTTCTTCTTCTTATTTTTTAAACAATGCTGCTTTTAAATATCGTGTGCCAAAATTTTAAGCAATCAGAGTCAGAGCCTCCCAGTTGACCAGAGACCAGAAATGAGAGAGGGACTGACCGCACAGCAGAATATCCCACTCTGTTGTTCCATCAGATATTGAGTAATGCTCAGTTTGAAGAAATTCAAGGACAAGCAGACCACCAGCACAGGAAACTGGAAATGTTTTTGTTAATAAATCCAAAGAAAAATTCATATATAAGATTCAAAATCATGTATTTTTTTTAAAGTTTTCACTTTCTGCCGACAACACTCTTAATCATTAATCTTTCAGTAAATACTAGTGGAACTGCAGCAGACTTTGACTTTTATTTTTATGATTTTTTCACAAGATAGAAAATCCATACCTCTGTACAGCTGGAGGGTGATTGATCAGCTTTATTATAAATGCAATTATATCAATTGATGTAGAATCATATATTCATGAATTAGGGTTTGTTTGAACATAAATAATTTAAGTGTGCACTCCCTCTGAGTGTACTTTCCTTAGCCTGGCAGATCTCAGTGCCAACCTGGTGTGACAGCAGGAGAGTGCGTCACTTAGAGTCCTGGTGTCACTCATGATTAGGGGTTTTCAACTTTGAGATATAATTACAATGACACCTTCAAAAATTAACTCCACAAGGCCTCATTGTGACTTCAGTCTGATACTGTTCTGTATCTTCTACATAAAATTTTCAACCTACATGTGACCCACTTCGAGAACTCTGGTTCTTTTAGTAGTCACGTATCACGCTTCAACTCCACTGAACAGCTGATGGTACACATGTTGAAAAAGATCAAGGGGCATTAAAAAACTTTCTAATTTCAGCCCTGTTGCTAGGTAACAGCAATAAGGGCTGGATGAGCTGGAGACCCGATCACTTCAAATCCTCAGGTGACCAGATCGGCTCATTTCAGTTCAGCCTTCGTATGTGTGGCCCACGGATGAGGCGGTCTTCAAAATGCATTCATAATTGTACAACTAATTACATGAGTAGGAGATGAGCTCGTACTCCAACGCATCATGTGAAACGTGTTTCCAGGCAAGTAGTGATATGGTAAAATACGTAGCCGAAAGGCTTGCATGGGCAGAGATTGTGTTCTCACCTTTAGGTCGTACTCCTGACGGGTGTCCAGGGAGTCACTGCGGAGGTCAGACTTGAGCTCTATGTCATCTTTAAATGGCTGATTGGAGGGAGAGAAGGACACAGAGGGGAGAAACTAAACGGTCAAACAACAAAACAAAAATGGAGAAAGAGGAGGAAAAAAGGAAAAGGAAGGTAATAACAAAACAGAAAAGAGGGAAGGAGGTAACAAGAAGAGAAAATGGAATTATAAGTGTTAAATCAGGGCAATTACAGGGGAAAGCATGACTTTGTTTTTAGTCAGAAGGTGTAGCGCAGGGAGAGATTGCTGAGTTAATCTGAGGTTTTTCTTAAGACTTCAGGCTGTGTAAACACAGCACAGCACACACACACATCCTGCTGCTGCTGCTCACCGAATACATGGCCTTGACCATGCGCGAAGCCGTGGACACGCTGCCGGAGTCCTCCTCCAAGCTGTGGGTTTCCTTGTTTATTGTCTCCACCTTGATGTCAGGCTTACCCAGCGTGACCCCGCGCCGACCTAGAAGCAAAACACGGCAAGGTTGAATACAGCTGGACACGCACCGCGGCTGGTGTGTTTTCACGAGCAGGAGGAGCAGGTTCAGAGGGAGTACCAAAATCCATGCGGTGAGGAGGAAGTATTCACTACAGGAAATACACGAGCATGATAATAGTGGGAAACTAGACTTTTAATAACATTATTTATTTTGGTTGCATGCTCAATTAATGTGTCTGGGAGTTGAATGTATTCCTTGTATGTGGAGGGTATGACTCACTGCCTTTGCGCTGTCGGTAGAAGATAAGAACGAGAACCAGCAGGAAGATGAACAGGAGGATGGTGGAGCCCACTGTCCCAACAGCGATGAGTCCCACTGGGACCTCATCTTGAATGAAGAGGAGTGAAGGAGAGGGTGAGAGAAACAGCAACATGAAGGTAAAGAAAACGTTTTCCTCGTCCAAAACGGAGGACCTAAGCCGTAGTTTGGTTTTCACCACCCACCGGTCTCCTCCAGTGTGATGATCATGGTGCCAGGGCCGAAAGAGTTCCAGGCCGTGCAGTTGTAGGTTGACAGGAAGTCGGACTCCATCACGTTGTTGATGGTGAGGGTGGAGAGGACGCCACCGCCCTCAGCTGATGATTTGCTCTGCTCCACTGTGTACCTCTCGAGAAGCGTCCCCTTCTCCTTCTCCCACACGTTCTCCTTCCATGCCCACACCTGCAACGCACACCCATGCACAAGGGCTTTATTAGGTTATATAACATTTAATTCTAATCACACCTATATGAATAAATTGCAAGTCCACACCCAGTAATGTCCTCATGTGAAAAAACACATGAACATACAATTGTTGTGTAGTCAACAGTTAATCATTTTCATGGTAGGTTGTATGTATGTGAGAGCATATCATGTGAGACTATGTACTGCGCATTAGACCCTTTTTTATGACATGGTCATAATGCTCACTGACACATGACTGAACATAACATCTGACATGGGAAGATCTTAACTTAAACGTTAAGGAGGAACAGGAATGTGTCTGATTCTGAGGCATTTACTGTAGAGAATTTTATGCACGTTTTAGAAACCCCACTAAAACTATTAAAACATGATTTAAAGGAAGGGTTCAGCATTTTAGCAGATGCCGTGTGCTTATTCGCCATCTTGCTGAGAATAAAAAAAAATTGATGGTAATAAGAAGTAAATGTGAAGCTAAAACCACCAACCAACACTTCTACTGGTGGTGTCCAGAGCCAGGCTGCTGGCAGTGGTTCCAAAGAGGTCTTCATCTACTTATATTACCATTGGCAAGATAGTGAATATGTTTATTACTCACAGTGTCCAACTATTTCCTTGAGAAGAGGCCTATTGCTCTGTTCTTATAAAAAAAATAGTATGGATTTATGGGCTGGCATCTTGTGTCTAATCTTGCATCTTGTGAAGAAAAATGTTTATTAATATTGAACGTGTTGCGTGTTCAAATCACAACAAATTGTAGGCATCACACTACCCTGGAACATTAGACAGACACTGGTGGATCTAGCACGTAGATGTTTAGGGAAAAGCAATGTTTGGCTTGAATACATAATACAGACATGCATGACAAAAACCAAACTGCATAAATATACATTAAGTACATGTTATTGTACATGTTGCGTGATATCCTTCAAAAGGCAACAGTTTGTGTGTTCCTGCAGACACAACTGAAGTTGAATCTCGCACATTCTCCAAATTTAAAGCCACTAAAAGCGGCTCTATTATTCAGCATTGAAGTACTGTACGCAGGACAGTTAATTATGCATAAGCCCACATGTTCCCATAATGTGCCCACTTATTCCAGAGAAGGAGAAGCTCCTGGCTGAGGCGTTTACTGGGACAACTGTTCCTCTCCAGTCCTTTATATTTTATAAATCTTTTTCTGTCCCAACCTCTGCCACTTGCATTAGGAGCGCGCACTGCAAGTCAGAACGGATCAGTAACAGGGGGAGGCGAGGAGCTCCCACTGCCGCTGCGTCTCTGCGATACGGCCAAGTGAAGAGAGCATCGAGGCTGATTTCTGACGCAGGAGCTAAAAGCAGAGCAGCTTAGTGTTAGTTTGTTTATGTGATGGGATGGAGGAACATTCTGGGAGAGTTTAAAGGTGAGTCACCGCTCAAAAGGAAAAAGGGAACAGCACCTAAAAGCACTTGCCGTGCAGGAGCGAGAGCCATTTAGGAACAAGATGGTACAGGAAGGGTAAAACACAAATCCCTGTCAGACTAAAAGCTACAACCTTGTGCTCTTTGTGACCAAAGCTATCCCTTGCTCTGCAGTTTTTGTCTGAATAATTGACGCTGGGTCAAATTTATAAATTTCAATTGTGGATTTGGTGCCAGAAAGGTTTAATATCCTTGTCATTTCATTTCCACTTACAATCTTATCCGGAGGAGGCGTACTGGCGATGTAGCACTTCACCTCGCCTCTCTCTCCTCTTGCAGCGTACTGGACTGGGTCACTGGAGATGATGGGAGGACCTGTATTGATCAAAACCACAGGACACATGAGTGCATGACTGACCAAATCTGTGCAATAATTATATACAATCTATGTGGCATTTAATGTTGATGACCTTAGCCAGCCTGTTCAAGAGTCTTTTATATAAATAAACGGCCTTTACTATGGACATTTTTATTTACTGACAAGCTGACCTTTTTGAATGAACAACATTTCCATCCATTAAAAAGTGTTACATGAAATCATGTGGCTGTTTTCTGACCGTTGACAGTAAGCGTGACCTCTGTCTCTCCAACTCCAATCCGTGGGACGATGGCCTTACACACGTACTGGCCGGCGTCCGCCTGGCTCACTGAATTCAGAAACAGCTGGTTGCTGTTACTCAGAACCTGTGGGGGAGTGAAAAAAGATATGAAAGAGGAAATTCTCCTTAGCAGTGAGAGGCGATCAACAAAATAAAACATATGTTGAAGAGAGAGAAACTGTGATACTCCCCCTGTACATTTCATTATTTTACGTGCATGTTTTTAAGTCTGCCTGTATTAAAACATATATGCTCCAACGCTCCAACTGTCTGACAATGCATGCTTGCACATCTGCTTTAAACTCATCACAAAGGTTTTGCAGTTGCCTGGCAACTGCATCCATGTGAAAAATTAGTGTGAAAATGATGGCTAAAAATCCACCTGGTAAGAGAGAGAATCATTGGAACTGGGCTGATTATAGAAATGATGTCACATCAGTCCACAATGCTCTAAACCGTAACTTCACAGAAGTCAGAATGTTTCTGCTGCAACATTTCAATGTAGAAGGACAGGTCAATTTGTCAAATCCAATTCAATATGAATTGATAGGAGAGCAATATTGAAGGGTGATAATACCCAGACAGTTTTTTCTTGAATATGAGGTTGTGTGCCTCAGCTTCTCACCATGTTTGATCCCTTTTTGAACCACGTGAGTGTGAGGGGAGGGTTCCCTGCCCATTTGCAGTTCAGGGAGACATCGGACTCAACGTCGACCGTTTGCGGCTGCGGCTCCACCAACAGGATCGGGCCGACTGCAGATGAAAAGAGAGGTTTCTGATTTATTTTGTTTGAGTATTAATCCAATCGGTCTAAACCAAAAGAGAAACACAACAGCGGTGTTTTTCCTCTCTGACACCACACTGCAGAAGTGGGTCACGAGCGTGAACATGGCCGGATGAGTGCTGTGTGACTCACAGTGGACGTCCACCAGGATGCTGACGTTGGTCTTTCCCACGGCGTTGAAAACCAGACAGGAGACGGGCTCGGTGAAGAAGGAGTGGTCCGCCTTAGTGGTGAACACGCTCTCCCTGGCGCCCTGCAGCACCACGCCACCTTTAGCCCACCTAGGATTCAGAGATACACATTTACATACACAGGAACAACACAGTAGCTGTCACTTTAAGAGGCCTGGTAGAAAATGAGAAGCAGCCTGAAAGTGGGGGCCGACCTGTAGCCCATTATAGGAGGGTTGGCGTGTGCCTGGCAGGTGAAGGTGACTCGTTCCCCCTCCAGCACAGAGCGCGGCTCGATGGACAAGGTCACTGTCGGTGGATCTGAAAGGGGGGGGTTGCTTATTACATCTAATATATGCTGCAATCTGAGGAAGTGTCTGAAGCAAAATGGCTGCCACGCATTATTAAGTAACATTAAGCATGATGATAGAAAATTAAATATATTTTGCCATATATGAACATACAATTAGAAGATGATAAAAAAGATTGTGTGAATTAAAACATTTTCCTTAGTTTGCTGATGATGTATTTGAAATTAAGGTCCGATTTCTTACGGTGAACGTTGAGTGTGACAGTTGTCATTTTGCCGCTGGGAATCGCCAGGTTGGTGGCCACACAGCTGTAGTTCCTTCCAGTGTCGGTGTCGACAGGGTGGATGGGTAAGTAACTACGTGTGGTCACTCTCTTCCTGTCTGGCAGCACCTCCTGAAAAGTGATAACGTGATTTTAAATCCAGCTCAGGAATGAATTAGTTTAGTGTGGGGTTGCATGTGTCGCTTACAGTAGCACTGGCAGCCCCGTCCACAGGCAGACCGTCTTTGAGCCACTCGACTGTTGATGGCGGCTTCGCCCCTCGAGACACGCAGCTCAAGTTGTAGGACTCGCCTGCATTCAGCAGCACCTCAGGACCCCCATCGATCACCGGGTCATCTGGGGGGACTGGAGCAGAGCAGGGGGTTGCATTAGAAAAAGGCAACAGCCCCAACAGCTCACAAGCTGAATATAGATGTACAAAAAAGCAAAGAAACATACTGAGGACAGTGAGTTTGGCCCTTCTGGACCTCAGTGCTGCATCAGGGGCCTGGCACTCGTACAGGGAGTCGTCCGACAGGTCAGCGGACAGGATCTCCAGATTGTACTGCCCCAACTCTTGCACACGCAACACACGGTACCTGGGCCAGGCTGGAGCACACAGACACACACAGCCAATTAAATAAACACACAAATGAGCCGCAGGATAATCTTCATGATGGTGTTGCACTGCTTTACCTTTTCCTAATCTAGTGCTACTACTTGCTGCAGTTGAATGTTTGTCACTATATCGGCAGGATTTCAGATTCCAAACACATCACATGTGCCGGGGCAAATGACACCAGATAGACACAAGGGAAATGATGCACAAACGCATGCATAATGCACATTCACACAGCATAATGCACACACACACACAAACACACATACAATCACACGTTCACACAATACAGGCCCTCCGCGATTGCCTTCCCTTCCCCCATCCCGACACATGGCCCAGCTGTGTCACTGCTGTACATTCTCACCATTAGGTGGCATCCACGTGCTCTTTCACCAGCAGGGGGGAGAGCGATGAATGCATTATGACAACAACGTTTTAGAGGACTCAAATAGACTCTAGTGCATGGTGCAGAATTCATGTTTGCTGCCCAGATGTAGATGGCATGTGAAAATCTCTGCTGCCGTCTCCATGTGCAGCATCCAGAGTGAGCTGCATGGCCCGCCTAACCTTGTGTGTCCTTGTTTCCTTGTTTCTGCATGCATGTGTGCATGTGTGTGCCTTGTATATACGCACATTTGCATGTGAAATGTGCAGGGTGAGAAAGCGCATGAAAGAGGAGAAAGAGGGAGCAGGCAGGGGGGGACAGAGCCTTCCACACAAACATACACAGGCGCCCAGTGAGTGTACGTGTGCATGAAGCAGCCAGTGTTCATTCACATGTTTTTATTTAAAAGCTTTGGCTCGAAGCACTGGACCATTACAGTAACAATGATTAAAAGAAGGGCGAGCGAGGGATACACAGAAAGAATGGAGAAGGGACAGCTGAAGACAGACAGAGGGAGAGACAGGTGGGAGAGGAGACCTGACAGGAGGAGGAGGAGGAGGGAGAGAGAGAGAGAGAGAGAGAGATGTGTTAAATGAAGAACAGTAGAGAGGGGGAAAAGAGGAGTGATCTTACATGAGGATGTCAGAGAGGAGAGAGGGGGATACGATGGGGACAGAGGAGAGGAGAAAAATGAAACTAATAGCAACAACAGCACAAGAGGAGAAAACAAAAAGAAATGATGAAAAAAAGGGGGGGGGGCATACTGGAGATAAACAATAGCAACAAATACAAGGTTATAACATGTCACTGTGATAGAGTACCACTCTGGACCTCTGGATAAAATATATACCTGCAGGTTCTGACCAGGACAGATCCACATTTAGACTCATTAGTTCTACTCTGAACATTAACATATACAGTATATTGATGTATTGGGCCTTAAATAAAAAGCAGGCAGTATCAACCTCTGCTTGCATGACAAAGGTGATGATGTGATGCTTCCTGACGAAGTTGAAGGGTGTCAGTCTGTAAAAAATGTGCCAGAGGACACTTGGAATTACCCGTCAAGCGTTTGACGGTATATGCGCAGGAGGTAGCCAAATTTAACATCAAGCTAAATAAGTGACACAGTGAGTCACACACTGTGATGTGACGGGAGGGCTGCTGTAGTAGCTGGAGCTGTCCTCCAGTAGCATGGTAGCCTCCATCACATCTTTGAGGGGGGAGAAAATGCTCCGCTGGCTCAGTCGAGCTGCAACTAAAACAATCAGCAGCAAAAATATTTTGTCAGCACGCATTAGCCACCCCTGTTACAAACACGCAACGTTGTCCTAACACTGGCTGAGTGTGTGAGAGCATTCAAGTGTTCTGCTTTGTTAGCAGTCCACAGCAGTGACAATAGAAATAGCACAGTTAATGGTGAAAATCTTTCTTATTCTGAAGGTCATGGTGAGATGTATCCATCTATATTTACTTAATTGATTACTTAAGCATATTTGTCATATTTGTTTCTATACCTAACCTAAGGTACTTGTATCTCTTGTACTCCATTACATATATTAGGAAATATCGTGACTCTCTACTCTACTCACACTATATCTTAATTATGCATCAAGTTACATGCGTTCACTTTCCATTGATCCAGTCAGATTAACTAATTAAATTAAAGTTCTCTATCACCATGAGAACAATGCTCTTTCAAATTATTCATATTTACAAGTGTATTCATAGCATTGTCTGCAGCATTATTTATGATGGTGGCAGCTTGCACTATTTCTGGTATTGTACTTTTACTTGAGTACAATGTTTGAGCACTTCCTCCACCACCGTGTTATCTAAACCGTCGTTGTGCCAGATAGTCACAACCAAGTATGCTTGTTGTTCAAAAAGACCCACTAAGATGGGTTTTATTTATTTAACAGTGCTTTCTGTAGCTCTGCTCTGGTTTGCATGCACACATGTATCCATTAGCCTTGGATCTCTCACTTTGTCCATTCTCTTACTGACTAGGTGCAATAGACAGGGAAGTCCATCCCACGCAGTCAGAACATAGATGGTAGTTGATTAGTTGCGATGAAATTAAATATACTGAGTACTGAGTTCAAATATCATACTTTCACTCTCAAACAACCCAAAGAAACCAGGGTCAGCTCAAGTCACAAGGACAGAGGCCTGAGCTGGCTTTTTGGTGTCTCACCCCGCAGGTCTTCTCCGATGCCCAGAGCCAGGCCATCTTTAGTCCACTGCACGATGCCCGAGTAGTTGAAGACAACGCAGGACAGGATCACCCTCTGGCCCCGCACCACCGACTGGTCTGCTGGCTCCTGAGAGAACCTTGCCGTCCACGCTGGGGGTTGGGAAAAATAAAGAGTCCTAAGTTTGGAACTTTCTCATTTCCATTCCATACACGCTTGCAAGCTACTGCAAAGTCACGATTATGGCATGTTATTGTATCTGTGGTTTTATGGTTAATTGATTAGAAAGAGCGCTTCCCCCAGGAATGCCACGATGGCCATCTTCTTTGATCACACGATGGCTTGCAGCCATTAACATGAGCGCATGAGGAGTGGGGAGAAAAGACAGAGGTGTCAAAGAAGAGAAAATGAGTTGGAGAAGACGAAAGAGAAAGAATGAAGATCATGTGGCGGTTAACGCTGACTCAGGAGAGAAGAGCCAGGAGATCAAACACGCAACCTCAGCCACAGGGTCCCTCACACCCCCTTTTCTTCTCACTCCTGACTTTTATTTCTTCAAAACACTCCGTCTCCCCCCCCCCCCCCCCTTGTTTTCTTCCCTCCCTCCGTCCCCCCCCCCCCCCCGTCTGTCTGTTTCTCCCTTCTTCATTCCTCCCTATGAGTCATCTCCCAGGCTTCCACTCCCCAACCAAAACTACAGTGGCTGTCATTGTCTACTAGACTCTCTCCCTCCAGTCTGTAGTCCACTGCCTCAGCAGATAGTCCAGCACCGAAATGGCCCAACTGTCTAATATGAGCGAAAATCAAGAAAACCCTCAGCTTGTGTTCCACGGTGTATGATGACAAGTTGTAATTAGCTGTCCCATGAAGACATGACACCCGTATAATAGCGGAGGGGGCAATGAGGAGGATTCGCATCTCACTTTAAATTTTCATTCTTTCCGCTTGGCCTCTTCTCCTCTCTCCCACTTTTTATCGTACAGTAGATCATTAACCCAGTGCTGCCTCGTCAACCCCCCACCACCCTCCCTCCCCTCCTTCTGTTCTCTCTCTATCATGTAGTATGTCCTTTACCCAAATTGCTTTCCCTCTGTCTCTGCTTTTCCCCGTTTATGTATGCATCCCTGAGTCTTTCCCTTTGTACAGCTACAATGCTGTCTATGAATGTCCTTTTGCCTGCACTGATTTCCCTCTCTACTCTTTACATGCGTCCTCGTCTTTCTATATACATATATAATGCTGTATATGTCCTTTTTACCCATAATGCTTTCTATTTCTGAGTTCCTCCTCTTCGCTGGATGGAAGGGGGTTAGAGGCAGACTGTCACAACTCATTTATCACATTAAATATCAGCCCTCCAGCGCTTTCTCTCTCTCTCTCTTTTTTTCATCTGCCCGTTCACTCTTACTCGTCTCTCACTTTTTCCTTCACTCCTTTTACTTCACCTCCTTCCATTTACATCTCTCCTTCTCACTTTTTTATCACTTGTTTTCCCCTTCTCTTTCCCTTGCACTCCCTCTCTCATTCCACTCGCACTTCTCTCCCGGAACCCTCCAGCACTTTTCTGAAGGCTCCCATCTCTCTCGCTTTTGGTAACAACTGCCATATGCAGCCCTCCACCCCCCACGATGACCCTCCATCCCTATCTCATGTTCTTCCATAAGCGCAGATATTCACTCTCGCCCAATCATGTCAGATTTGCAGAGGTACAACATGTCTGTTATTCCAAATTAATGAAATCAAGCGTGGAGGCTTCCCATACCAATCACAACAATGGCTTCTGACTAATGTTCTCAAGATGAAAGAGGCATACAAGGATGTAAAGCGAAAAGGGAATCAGATGCAGATGGAGTTTTGCAGCATGCGTAAGTAAAATAATTCAGCAATGAACCAAAAAAACAACAACAGCAGCTCTTAATTTGATCTCTGAGGAACACCCAAATTAACAGGATTAATGTATTAGAATAAATAAAGCAACAATGTAACAATGATTAGCACTGAAAAGTTGGGGGTGAAATCATATGAAGCCACAAAGCCTTCAACTACAAACAATCCAAAGGCTCCACAGCACTGCATGCTCTCCCCAGCTGGAAAACAACAATATATTTTTAGACTAGAAATAGATTTCAATCACACTCTTAATGTGAATGTTTTTGAAATTTGAAGGGAAAATTTTCCACAACTTGCATTTGTCTTCATTACAAGATGTAAGCATTAATGTTTTCAATGTCCTTTCACTTAAAAACATAATCATGTGATTCATTGTAAATATAGAGATACTGATAATAGCTGCTGTAAGCAGTGTACAATGTTTGGCTTGGTCCAGACAAACCAAAAGGGATGCAGGAGTCTGTTAGGTTCTCATGTCAATATTTCATGAAAATGCTGGAGGGAACAGACAGTCTATGTATTATTTCATAAATTTCATGTACCATAATAAGATAAAACCTGAGGATAAACCCTAGATTTGTATTCTGCCAATTACTGTACAGTACAGTGTAGATTTATGCCAAAGTGATTAAAAAAAGCATCAGACACCTTTACTTAAAATATACATGGTGCACAGAGAGTTTAGCTGGGTTTAAACTACCCCACAACCCCAACGGTAGCCTGAGGGCAAGCAAATCCTTTCCTCCACCACCTCAGATACGCGAGCTGGAGGTATTCCCTCAACAGCCTCAGTAAACCACAAATATAATCCAAACTGAAAGCGTCTGAGCAGAGGCTACACAATCTCCAGCGAAAACACCCATGCAAAAGCCGAGGACTGAAAACACTGACTCATTTAAACATGTGCTCTTCTGATTTCCATATTACCCAGTTAACACTTGTCAACACGGGTGTAAGCTCTCGTGTCTGCTGATTTAACAGGGAGATCTGTGTGTATAGAGCAGCGCAGGCAAGACAGAAGCGAGGGAGCTTGTATTCTTTCATTATGTGGGTTATGCTGCAGTGACAAATTTAGAGTGTGTCCTGATTTCCTTGAGTCACTGATCCCCAAGATACCACCGGGAGACTCCGAGCAGCCTGTCCACATAAAGACCACGGTCACAAAGAGTTGTGACCATGACCACGTGCACACAATACACACACAGGCAGCATAGATGACCCAGCCCACACCACATGGGCTAACCATTTCCTGTCAACACACACACAAACATAACCAGTCTAAACCCCAAACATGTAATCGACACATCGAGTTGGTTTCCTGAGCATAGATTATGCTGTGGCACAGTTTTAACCATCAAGCCAGTGGAGCATCTTCATCTCCGCTGGGAGCAGGTCTCAGTTTACTCTTGAATTAAGTACAGCCCAAATCAAAGTTTGGAAAGGGATTAGGAATAATATGGGGGCCGAGGACAGAGGCCCCTGCAGACACTGTGACACCAACTTTGGCTTGTCAAAGCAGACACAAAGCCAAAGGCGAGCATGCACGCACACACACACACACACACATTCCCTGGCGTGTGACTCACCAAAAGCATGGCCGCACACCACCATAGTGTGAACCACAACAGCACTTTAGCCTGAAAGCACCTCTCACGCCATGTGATAGTATTTTAATAGCAAGGTAATGAAGCGTCAGTTTGTTTCTGAGAATTACAGAAAGGGTATGCAAAGATGTTAGGGCTATTTTTAAGTAAGTGTGCTGCTCATATGCCCTGTGTTCCTTAATTTGCCACACGCCCTGTTGTTGGGCAGTGAGTGGCAAAGCTGGCTTTTCAGTATTTAAACACAGCCTCCCCTCACCACTCCATATGGGACGGGAGACAAGGTTGGAAGTGATGCCATGCAGACAGCAGAGGGTTCTGGCAACATTCAGGCTCACTAAATCACATGCTATTAAATAAAATGCCATTTGTATGGATTGTTATGCATCGATCTAATTATTTCTGTGTCTGGCCCCACCCCTGCCCGTACCCCCTCCGTACCCCTGCAACAAAGTCCCCCAGCCTTCGTCTACCTCACTCCTCTCCAGCCAATCCTGAGCCTCGGCTGGATCACAGACTTGCGTCACCATAGCAACAGCTGACGTGTAAAATAACTGCCCAAAAAAAGTTTTCTCTCTGTGAGTGCACACAGCGTATGTGTATCTGTGTGTCTGATGAAACCCTCCCTTATGCTCTGTACACCCATTTTTCTGAACAAGAGAAAAAGCATTTTCAATGACCTCATCCTCCCTCCACCAATAGTGAAGCGGTGGCACTGTCTCTCATAATTTCTGTCTTTCACCATCACCCCCCCAATCTTTTCATTGTGAACCAATCTGCTCCAAATTGATTTTGTTATCTGTCTAATTCCATATTGCTGCCGTGTGTGGCCGATGTGTTGGTTGTTGGAGGGGTGGGGTGGGGTGGGGGGCCTGAAAATGAGATGCAGGGAGAGGGAGAACAAAGAGATACAGCGTGGTCCACAGGAGCTGCGAAGTGTGATTGAGGATGACATCATTGTTTTAGGACAAAGTTGCAGCCATGGGAGTCATGCTGCTCTCGGACTGAACGTGCCGGCACATAAATGTATCTGTCTGTCCACCAGTCATTTTGTTTACTGACAGATACCTATGCATGAGAAAATCAGCATGTATGAAATGTCCCTTTATACGTAATGCTGTATGTGATGTATGTAGAGAATGTTATGTTGTCTATAAAATGTCAGGAATTTTTTGTAGAAAATTCTTGTTTAAAATTGCTAAGAATGTATGTTTTTGTTAACAGTAAAATAAAGCAACGAATCCTCACGTTTGAGAAACTGGAAACAATTAAAAAAAAAGATGAAAACTGTTTTCAGTGAATGTCATCATTTTCAACAACATGAGCGTGTGCAGCCTCTCCATCTATTCTTCTGCCCGTGGGAACTCTACCACCTGTGTCTGTCTCCTCTCAACAACATGGCCGCCCGGCAGGACGGCCATAATAACTTGTCGCCATGGTGATGCTGCTATAGGAGCGGGTGAGAGACGTAGACGTTGAGGAGCGGAGAGTGAAAGGAGGCGACCCGCTGTGCGTGCAGACACCATGTCAGTCAAACACAAAGGTGACTCCTGGAGGTGGGAATGGAGAAGAGGGGAAGATTAGGGCCAAGTGGGTAAAGAGCTCTGAAAGAGAAAGACTAGGAGACTCCTGCCTTTGTTTGCCGCATTGTACTCCTGCTCGCTCCCTTGCTCTGTCACCTTACTTTGCTGTCCTCCCCCCTACACTCCCTTTCTTCCTCTCTTTTGTGGCCTTGCCCCCTTTGCATTCCCAGTTCACTTTCATCTACTATTTCTCTAACTGCCTTTCCACCTTCAAGCATATCTGCTTCACTTTCCCCCAATCAGTCCTCCTCTCCTCTCTCTCTTTCATTCTTTCTATCAATTACTATCAAAATGGTTGCTGTGGAAACAGGTTTATTTGGAAATATCAGCACAGAAAATTAGTGCAGTGCTTTGTCTGTCCATTTTGAAACAACATGAACATGAGAAAGCATTGGCTCATGTCAAGGTGTGACGACTTGTTTTCTGTGTGTGTGTGTGTCTGTGTGTTCAATTCTCCAGGGTTCCTCTCGTACGCGCATTTCACATCTGAAGAGCTTTATTTGCACCAAACAATACCGACATTGTTACCATGGCTACAGCCAGCGAGGACCGCTGACAAAATGATCGACACGGTGGCCATGGCAACCCCTGGATCAGTGGTGGGTAATATGATAATTCATGGACGAGGTATCTGACACATTACAGCAACATGAATATGCTCAAGTGGTGGAAAGCTGGCCTGCCGCTGGTAATCCACGAGCGTTTGTGTGGCCAACATGCCGAGCGACCGACAAAGAAAACTCAGCTGTAACCAAGGGTGACCAGAACCAGCATTAGCCATCCTCTGGGTGAGCTTGAACAAGGGGGATACATCCATATCAAGCTGCTACTCTGTAGCTTCATGCTGTGTAGCACAGGGGTCGCCTACTGAATTCAACTGACACAATCGATATCATAATGAATTACTAATTCACAGCAGCGAGTCCTCACTGATTTTTGGGCAGTGACCCATTCCTAAAGCCACTCCGCCTCCAGGAACCACATGTTCTTGCTCGTAAACATCTGCACCGTGGGCTGTGACAGCTCTCACATCCACCGGTTCACCTCAAGTTGCGGCGCGGCACAGTGACGGGATCCAGCAGGAATATTTTACTAGCAGCATCTCAGCCATAAATCACCTCCTCCAAGGTCTGCTTTAATTCAATACAGTGCAATCTAATTTTATTGGTATGTACTGGAGCTTCTTGCAATGTCATCTGTCACAAAGCATCCAATAAAAAGCCCAGGGCCTTGACCTCAGAGAGTGTTGTTATATTCCTACAGAGCCCCTCTAATATAACCACGAGTGCATATTGTCACTTTGAAAGGGAGGCGTCTTAGTTGATTGAAAACACACGGACAAGACTCGAAAGCAAAGTCAGTAGGGATATGACAATGCCTGGCTCAGCACTGCAGACTTTTAAACTTTAAAGCAAGAGGAAAGCAACAGAAAGGTCCAACATGTTTAATGAATGAAGAGCTGTGTCTCTTAAGACAAACAGTGACCTAATGTTCTCCTTTTGACACTGGTATGATATGACCAACACCATTTCCACAATGAACTTTACTCTACAGCCTCTCAAATGCATCATTTCAGTGGTTCCTTTGAAAACCAGACCCAAATTAGGTCCAAGCAAAGGAACTGGTCTCAGGTTCAGAGCTGTGGAAAAACATGTTTTGGAATAATTTGGACTTTCTCAACTCGTTGCAACAGAATTAAAAAATGGCATCAGCATCTTGAATTGTTTACCTCGAAATTCAAAATCAGCTCACTTTGTTGCCACTTTAATATCATCATAATATTTATAATGATATTATGGTGGAAACTGCCAGCAGAATTATCTGATTTTGAATTTCATTTTTGTTTTTCAGACTTCAAAATGGAGAAACATTTCAACCAAAAAAAGAGCCGAATTGACAACATGCCAGACAAAGCTCTACAAATGTGAAAAATAAGTACAGCTCATATACGTGATGAAGACAGCGCTACATATTGAAGTCATCTGACTTCAATGGTTGAAACCTAAATAACAGATCAACAGTAAACAACAAAACAAACATGTCCAGGTAATAAACCACAGCAGTTAGCTTTATTTATTAGCTCTTGCTTTCCACAGAGCTCATCCACAGGCCCATCCAACACCTTTGGGATGAAGTGGAATGCCAACTATGAGCCAGGGACCCATCGCCCAACACAAACGGGAGCACATCCCTGCAGCCAGGCTCCAAAGTCTTTTGTAGAATCTCCCCCGTGAAGTGGAGCCTGATATCGCAACAGAACAGGCTGATTTTTGGCAATGGAGCGAATCTTCCATCAACTTCTGATGACTTGCAAAAATGTTAATGAGATAAAGTCCAATGTACAGATCTGAGGACATGGGTGAGCTGGGCTGAGGTAAGCTTTGCCTCGAGGGAACACAATTACGCTGGCCTGGACGGTCTTTAAGAAAAGAATGCATCCGAACAACATTGTTTTAATGACCGGACTTGGAAGCCATTGATGATTATGACTATCAAGAGGCTGCTCACTCATTATTCGCCGTGTGCAACAATTTCCGCCTGCAGGCTGTTATATTACGCAGTGAGGAGACAGCGAAGGGCTTGCGGTGCTGTGGTAACCGATCGAGTTAGACGGCTGACCCTAATGTTGTTATTGTAAGAGGAAGATGGATGGAGAACGTGGGGTCTCTGTCCCCCCCCCCCCCCCCCCCCTCCCTGTTGAGGACCCCCCCCCCGGCCCTGTCCCTGTTGAGGAGGAGAAACTGGGAGAGTGGTCAGATGAAGTGACATCATCAGCGTCAGCCAAATTCCTGCGGAGGGAGGTGGTGAGGAGGAGGGGGAAACAGGGGAAGAGGAGGAGGAGAATGTCCCAAAAGTTTTTGAGGTTACAGGACCGATTCCCCCCTCCTCTCCCTCACAAATGCATCCATTCTCCTTCCCACTGCGTGTGTGTGTGTGCATGTATTTGTATTTTATTTTCCAGCACACATCACTGCTTGCGTTTGTGTGTGTTACATTACATGGGCTCATCTTCCCCATCATGTGCTCCCTGTTTTAATTCATGTGCTTCTCCTCCTGTCCCCTCCCCCACCGCCTCCCCCAACTCATACCAACCCCCCTCCCCTCCTCGCGCTCGCTCTCTCTCGCTCTCTCTCCACCGACCAGAGGAATGTGAGAACCACATCTGGAACTTATTAGAGAGAGGGATAGAGCGAGAGAGAGAGAGAGAGAAAGAAAATGGTAGATGTAGAGAGAAGAAGTAAGGGGGGAAGTCAGATTTAAATGGAAAAAAAAAAAGTCCAGGAGGGGACAGAAAGAAAGAGAGAAAGAATGAACTTAGGTAAGCAGAAACAAGGGCTTGTGTTGCAAGGGAAAGGAAGAGAAGAAAAGAAATAAAACTAATATCGACACAGATTGATGCCAGTTAACTTCAGCCGGCATGGGGGGGGGGGTTTCAACTGGCACCTCGGACGCCCGTTCATTCACTCCCAATGATTCCAAGGCAAACTGTAGCCTTTGAAGCGGCCTGGGCCATATTCTGTCTAAATGAGCTGCTCCACCGTGCCCACTGAGGGGGCAATGGAGCCTAAGTAATGGTCCCTTTCTCTCTGCCACTGGCCTCCCCAACCACTCTCTCCTCACTTTTCTTTTCATCCCCAAACTACAATGCTGCCCCCCTCCTCCTCTCCACCTCTAAAACACAAAAAAGAAACTCCAATCACTCTCGATCAGGCTTGGCCCACCTGCCCACAAGACTAACCCCCTTTGTCTCCCCCCTCCATTTCTACCCCTGAACAACTTTTTCTGTGTAACCCCCCCCCCACCACCCCACATCCCCTCCCTCCATCTCCCCACAGTGGTCCTCGCAGCAGAATGTGGCAGCAGTGCAGTTTGGGAAAACAAGGCCGATAGATTCAGTCAGATGTGATAAAGTGTTCCTCTCTTGCTCTGGGGACTCTGCATAAGGAAACATTTTTAAGGGGATGTTTTTTTTCTCCGTTCTTCTTTTTATAACTCGGATGCCCCCAGTCTGTCAAACACAATCAAATTACTGGGCCCTTTAAATCTTGAGCATTCACTTAAAGCAAATGTGTGTGTGTGTGTGTGTGTGTGTGTGTACTCTTGATAAAATCTCCCTCAGACCAGAAGTTTCATTACGAGTTGTCTGACAAAATAGTTCTACCCCCTCCAAAGATTTCTCTGGCTCATCTGAACGCATGCACACGTGCCTCTTTGTTCTCACAAGCACCACTTCAGAGAGCATTATGGGACACTCGTGTCCAGAGGAATGCCCTTAAACAAACATATCAACCGGGAGAAGCAATCAACATGTCACACGCAGACAAACACCCGCCAGGACAGAAATGCCAAGAATTTGCTGATTGAATGGAACCCGATGGAGAATGACAGGCATAGATGTACATTATAACATTAGGGGCTCCATTCCCAGATCGAGCTTTACAGCCGGTTCACTGATTACATTCAGTGGTTGATGTCAATTAGAGATGAGTTTCGGAAAATAGGCTTCGTTTCATATCCTGTTCAAAAAAACACAAAACCATGACCCGAATTCAAGTATGAACGGTGGGTTGCTTCAGAGTCGACTATCTTACTTGCTGGGGTAAAGAAAAAAAAAAAACTGACTCAAAACAAGACATTATTATGTCTTACAAACTCAAACTCTCAAACTAACTAATAGTAACTTATACTTTTTTTTTTACTTCTATTTATCTCAAAACGACCTATTGTCATTATTACTACAGATAATATCTTTTATCGAGACTAAATATCTCAACATAACGACATAAAGTCATAATGCATATTTATCTCTTTTTGACTCATTAGACTCATTGTTTACTTTCCTTAATTTCAATTTTGATTTAGCGTTCATCTCTTCATTCTTTCACTGACAGAGAAGAATGATTTTCTGTAGGTGACACTCTACAGGTCATATACATATATAATCGCTCCTCACTCACAGTAATCTGAGCAGAACAAGTTGAAGCAACTATCATAGCCCACAGTGTCCCCATGCATCCCGGAGTAATGAACTTCAGAGATTTCCTTTCTCCAGCTCTGCATGAGCTTAATGAGACAGAGGACTGGCTATATGAGATTAGCTTGGGCTAACTACTCGTTCTTCTTTTATTTATTGCGGGAACATTAAATAAGTCACTTGCAGTGCAATAGAGGGTGTTTATGCCTGGCAAATGGAAAAAAGATTTCATGTACCAGCAGCACTCGGTAATAGAGAGAGAGAGAATATTCGAATTTATTTCTATGAAAATGTCACAGATTATTACTGGCACCAATGCATGAAATGTAAATCAGCAGAGTGTTTTAGTGCCACACTGGATTTTTTATGAGGCTTTCCTAATTCTTCATTTTTATTTGAACTATTACAGCCCACTTTCAGTCATTAACAGTACACATGCAGGAGTAGAACCAGCACTTCCCTGATCAAACAGCCCTCGAGGCACCCTTCTTTCTCTGGGTGTGAGAGCCCGCCGAACGCGTCTGACTCTTCCAACATATGAATATTTTCTCTGCTGAGCACAAGGCAGGAATCTGTCTGAGGTCTATGATTCACAGCTCAGGCTGCGTGATTCAGAGCGTAGAGTCAGGGCGGCAGCAGCAGCGGCGGCGGCAGCAGCTCATGGCCTCGGCTCACACAAAAGGACAGAGGCTGACAAATGGTACACCTGCACCAGGGCCTTTGTCCAAGTCAGCGTTTTGGACCCCAGTCTGGGCTGTAGGTGCAGTGCTGCGAGGCTGCAGCTCAGACCTCAAGGCCCCCCTCTTCATTAGGAAGTTAAAGGAGTGTGTTCGTAATTGATTATGCAGTAACGTTTAGCAGCTGCGTTAACCGTGGTGTTTGCTTGGGACCTTTTGCCAGGTCAGTGTGTAGATACAGGGGCAGGATGCTAAATCAATCCCTGCAGTGGTGCTGCTCGATGACACTTCTCGTAGCGCGTCCCGGCTGCAGCTTTACAACCGAACCTAAACAACTTAAAAACATTCTGATCCACCGCAGCTTTAATTTGCCTCTCGACTAATAACCATGCAATCATTAGCACTGGCGGGCAATTACACATGTGCAAATTGCAGGCCATGAAATACTGTTTTACTAGTCTAATTAAGAGATAAGAGTCTGCTTGCTCTGGAAAAGAAGAAATGCATTATCTCTGCGAAGGAGGTACTCAGCCCTCTGTGGACTGTGCCTGCTATTGCTCTCATGTTTTCACCAAACCCCAGCACAAAAGCCTCAGTGCAACATCTGAGACCTGACATCCACTATGCCCGCTTTAAGTCTGGCAGCCCAGTCTGCTAATCTCCTGTCCGGGAAAGCCTTTGAAAGCACATATATTTGTGTGGGAGAGTAGTAGATTAAAGAGTTGTAACAACAGACAATGGGACACATGGCTTCACACATGTAAAGCAAATGCGTGTGACATGAGCGGGCCAACAGAGTGGCAGCATGTGACAAGGGGTCTGGATGGAAAGAGCTCAGTGTGTGTGTGTGTGTGTGTGTGTGTGTTGCAATGCCGGCCACAGTGTCAACCGTTTCTCCATGAAGATAAACAAAATCTACACCTCACTGTATGTCAGGTTGTCTCGTGCTTGGGCGTGAACCCCCACCCATCACCAAGGGTGGATGCCGAGCACGGCGAGCCGAGCCTGAGCGACACAAAGCCTGGCAGACAACGGTGACATCATCCCTTTCTATACCTTTGCCTAACCCCCTCCCTCACTCCCCACCCTCCCTCCCTACCTATGATGAAGTGGTCGGGTGGCCGTGCACACTCTCCCGGTCAGCCAAGGTAGACAATGGCAGTAGAGGGGAGGGGGAAGAGGGGAGGTTTTGCTGTGGCTACGACGACACACAGATGTGAATCGATCAAACAGGTAGCTTAGAGAAATTACAACCATCTCCATCTTCTTCCTCCTCCTCCTGCAGCCTCCTGTCTCCTAGCAACTCAGCCTCAGCTGCGATTACCATAAACCAACAGTGTACCTGGAAGCCCACAGGTACGGGGGAGGGAGGGGGGGGTGCATGGGCACTGCTGATGCTACACACTGCTCTTTGTGCAGCTCAAGAGAGGAGGGTAGGTTAAAGTGATGCTGTGTGTCAGGTCGCTCAGGTAGGACAGAGGCAGCGGAGGGGCGTGTGTGTGTGTGCGCGTGTGTGCCCTCAGCGAATGACAAGCCATTGAAATGCTGTAGCGGCGTGCACGGTGCTGCTGGCATGTAGAGCAGCGCCGGTCAATCACTGTCATTCCCGTCACGTCCTCAGCGGCTCAACCGTCTCAATGTAAGGGAAGGTGGGGGGGTCTCATGTGCAAAAGGTCGTTCGGGCCGGTGGGGCGCTTGCACGAATCCCCCGTTGGGTTGCGCGTGCACGTGCACGAGCGACCGCCTGCATTTCATTTTGTTTGTACCGGCGCGCGACAGTGAACATAAAAAAGTGGTGATCCATTGCTGCGGCGCACACACAACGCGCGCGCACTTTGTCGTGCACGCACGCGCACGCACGCCTGAGGTGACCTACTGCTCGCACACAGTGATGTGAAACACTGTGAAATCCTGCCATAACCCCCGTCTTTGTCTTCTCCCACGCACGCACACACGCACGCCTGTGCTCTGGACACGGTTTACTAAATAGTATGTGATCACACGCACACACGCACGCACCCAGGCTTACCAGTTTGAGAAGTGAGAAGCAAACTCAGGAGCAGCAGCCTGTGCATGGTTCCGCCGGGTCCGATCGTGGCTCACGGCCCCGTGAGGACAGCATCAAAACGCGCGGACGGGTCGGACGTGAGGACGGTAACAGCGCCGGAGAAGAAGAGTAGTAATCCTCCGCTTTTACACCATCTCACCGCTGTTTCTCTCCCTTCTCCCTCCTCTCTCTCTCTCTCTTCTCCTGCTCCACTCTCCAGGCGCTGAGCTCGCACTGATGGCGACACCTTCAACTTCCTGTCACGGCCTTCACAATAAAATTCGAAGACTAAAACTAGAAAGATTACAAGAGGTGGTTACTCTCTGAAAAATAAACACTTAAATACGTTCACTAAACTACGTACGTAGTGATGAAAATATAACCAGGGACCAACGTCTAAACAAACACATGACATTCGAATAAACAAATGATCTGGTTATTCCTAAATTTTGTATGCATTGATTTCATGAACTACAAAATAAGAATAGTAATTTTAAATACATATTTTACCCTTCTCAAACTGGAACACGTGGGGATGAATTAATAGAACGATGAGGAAAAAGTGTAACAACAAAATAAAATCAAATATTTCTGAAGCCAACTTACTCCCTGTATCCCCAATATCGTTATTGTTTTAATATTGATGGTGATGTTTATTTATGATAATTTATGTTCATGAGCCCATCGTATCTCTATCTGAGACATTCATGGAAACTATGGAAAAATAAAACAGCTCAAGGAACAACTTTGAATAAGGCATCCACCATTTCACTCTACTTCTGGTGTTTGCTGCAATATCTCTAGCTTGACGTCATATTCTCATTAGAGGCGCATTCCTCTCTCTCTCTCTCTCTCTCTCTCTCTCGCTCTCTCACGTCAGCAGCGCCACAGCACTGCCCCTCTCTACTACTACACTCTTCTACCCCCCCAAACTTCGCTCCACGATAAAGAGCACAAAGAAACATGATGTAAATGCATTATAAAATAAATTAATGGAATAATCGTCGAAGCTATCCAGACTCAGCTCCATACAAAAATCTTTTAAATAAAATGAAAAAAACAAACATCAGGCGCAGAGTGAGCAGACACATTTGCTGAAACCACATGTGAGCATTTGCAGCAATACGAGACTGATGATAATTATCAGGAACACTTCTATTTGTCCCTGATTATTCTCCATGGAATAAAGCAGTGATGTCATCATGATGAAATCGCCCCCGTGATACTGTAACTGTTCCGAGCACCAGTGAGTCTCTCGCCACAGGGAGCCCCGTCTAACAACACCGATGTTAGAGCGCCCTCACGTGGTGTTAGCCCGCAGCGACCCCCTGCTCTTATTTTGAATGCAATTATCTTTACATCTAGGTGTACTCTGTGTATTCTCTTTAACGTATCAGTGTATTTCGCGAAAATACTCATAACCCTCATAATATCACTGGATTTCTGTTATTTTCAATTTTTCTTTTATATAAATTCAATGCATTTCATCTTTAACATTTTAGTGCATTTGTTTTTCTTTTTCTGTGCTATTCATTTGAGATATTTCAGTCAATTTCACTTTTATATTTTTAAAATACATGTAGTCCCAGCCAGTTTTGTGTGAAGACAAGCGTACGATAAAAGCAGAAGATGTCCAAGCGGAATAATTTGAATGTCTGCTATCATAAAGAGTTCCTCTGACAAATGGACCTTGTCATCCTCAGTGGAGTCTGTGTTAAAAGCATCTCAAATAATTTGTCTTCACCAGAGCTTCCTCCTCTGAAACACAACAATGAGAGCAGGCTTCACAGTCAGCCCTGTACAACAATTAGATTGCAAAATCCAGCTTTCGACAAAATGTGTGAAATAAATAAGAAAGAATTAAATAAAGAAATGTCTATTCAACCTGAGGCCAGTCAAGTGATGTGAAAGAGAGGCTGAGCTTCAGTCTGCCCGCTGCAGCCCACACTGTCATTATCGAGGATTAACAGACAAAACGATCAACTGCGACCAAAGCATCATCATCTGCGTCCAGCTGATAGAAAAAACACACTATGTGTGACCACAGTGACCCATCTCTGCCGGGACTCGAACCCGGAGCCTCTGGATTAGAAGTCCAGCGCGCTATTCCATTGCGCCACAGAGACTGCGCCAGGATCTACTCGAACAGCATCAATTTTATCGCTCCCCCACCCCCACGACGCTGCTCTGCATCCCTGCAGCATCAGGACCAGTCTAAGCCGACATTTTTGCAGTTCTCAGTTTTAACCACTAGATGGCGCAGTTAAGGCAGAAAGTAAGTCAAGCGTTTGACAAGAAGTACAGTTGCAGTGATGACAAAATAAAAGCCTCCATCAACTGCAGAGGGCGCTGCATTATGGATACGGAACAGATGTTTTTATGTTGAAATTGTGCTACCGGAATTCTAGTGTTTGGAAAAGCATCTTAACTCTCAGCGGCCCCATCGAGCTTTTATCTATTCACAGAAATATTGCGTTTATATGCATGTCCCCGCACGTGGTGGTAAGTGAGATATGAGATTAGTAATATATTCTATCACAAATGATGAATTAGGAAAGGTGTAGTGCCATCTTACATGATAACCAGTGCATGATGTGGGACGTCTCCATCACATAGAGAGTATTACACCAAGTGTGTTGTGATGCTGTACACAATTGAAATACTTAGAATAATCGCATTTCTGCTCTCATCAGTCGTCACATGTCTCTCTCATGTAGGTCAGTGGAGCTGCAACATGTTGCAGATCTCTCTCTCTCTCTGCTTGTCTGGAGGTAACACTGGTGCACCAGTTACACACAGATTGCATCAGTTTTCACAAACTACACACCTCAATCTACACTGACAGCTCATGAATGTTCTCCCTCAAGTGTACACAACACTCTTCTGTTGAGTTGCAGCGTAACCAGAAAGCAGAAGAGACAGGAATTCTCAATTTTAAGGAACCGCTCTGTGACGTCCTACAACATTGAGAAATTTTTAACAAATTTCAACATGTCTGACAATCAAAATTCTTAAGAATGCCTCTTTGTATTTTGAACAGGAAGTAAAATTTCCTTTAGCTTTACACTGCGTCTGAATGAGCTGTGCACAGGCACTTAAATATCTTAAGATTACACAGTGACTCAAACAAGTTGAAGACTCCTGTTATGTTTTGCAGAGGTGGACATTGTAAACTGAGTGAAGCTTGTGAAACTGAATTGCTTGGTGTATTGCTTAATGACCTTTCAATGGCAAAAATTAAACTCATCTGTTCACACTGCTTGAAAATGTTCATACTCATTCTCATAACTCTATTCTGGGTTTGGTGCAAAGAGACTCAGCGGCGAGAAAAAGGAAGTGAAGGTAAAATACTTTGGGACAACAAATTGTCAAGAAAAAGAACGCCTTGTTGAGCCACGCTTTGTGGTTTATTAGCTTTTTGTATTTCAACTGGAAATAGCTACAGTTAGAAGACAACATCATTCACTGTTCAGCTCAGCTCAGCAAAACACTTTCAGAAGCACACACTTGTTCAAACACAGTGGCCAGATATTAACAGTGAAAGTCTCACTAAACAATAAAAAAAGAAAGTATTTTCAGCAGTATTTAACTATTAAATAAAATACATAAATACAATTACATTTTATTTTGGTTTTGGAATGTAATTTCGCGTGAATTTGTCATTATAGTTTTAGTACAATTTTGTTGGGTTTTTATAAAATCATTTGGCGTGAAGTATATTCAATGTGGATACTGAGAGCCAGACTGAATAAGTCTGGGTAAGGAACCAGGAGATTGGTAAGTTACTGTTGACAGTGCATGGACACCAGCATCTGACTTTATGCCAGAAACTTGGAAGTTGATGACATCTTCTTTTGTGTCTTCTACCTGCACAGGTCCTCTTATATTTGAATTTTTTCCAATGTACACTTCCATTCACTCATGGACTCATAGCACAATTTCCTGATATGTTCTCACTTGGGCTGCACGGAAACGCTCCACAGAATGTCCCAGACATTTGTGTTCTCATATACAGCAGGTTACTGTGAGAGACAATGGAAATTATTCTTATTCGACTCAAAGTGGTGGCAGATTTGCAGTGAGCGCGCTTAGTGAAGTTCAAGGATTCAATGCAGCCACCATAGCTTTTTTGACACGCATCCTCAACATGCCAAGTAAAGTCAAAATGTGGTATAGTCTCCCATTTTTCTTTTGAGACAGGTTAATGAGGGTGCAGGAGACTTTCATTAATATTTTGATAAATACCAGCAGTGCAGAGTTTGGTTTGTTTGTGCATTTGTGGTTCAATCATCAGTGTGATTTTACAGTTCTCATTTTCCTCCGCTGGAATGTACAGATTGTCAACAGCGCTCTGAGAAAAAAATACAAGGAGAGATGTTGGCCAAACAGAAATAAAATTCAGTGGCATTGAAAAAAAGCCACCATCAAATCATTTTAGACAGCACAATTGGACTCAATTGATTCAAGAAACACTGAAAGGATAACTAAAACATTTAAACATAATCTTTTTTCAAAATAAATGTCATGATATGTGACTTTGAATCAAAGCTATAACTTACATCTGTAACCTAATGAATGAAGACAGATAATTGGCCCCTCTATATATAACTATACTGCATATTAAGGCCACAGATGTTTAGCCTGTGTGGCCATAATACCAGAAACAGCCTGACATCCTTCTATCCCTGTAAAAAAGGGTGTTAACCTCACCTTTTTGGTGCTGTCAACAATGTCTGTGAGTAGGTCCCGCGGTTTTGGTACTGGAGGGAGGATGTAAATCTTAATCCTGTAAGGGCAGAGTTTAAGTATCAGAGTCAAAACAGAGAAAAAGATGCAAGAATCCTGAGAAAAGTGATTCAGATGATACACACTTCCTGCAGCACACAAAGGACAGGACTGCCAGGCCAGCACTCATCAATGGTATGAGGATGACTGCGTATGTCAACGCATTAGGATACATATCTGCATCTGCAAACCAAAACATCCACAATGTTCCGTTCAGCTGAGAGTTACACAGCGATACATGCCTTTCTAATTTCCAAGAGGGAGATGAAGGCCATACCAAAACATTTCTGTTCACTCCATGGAGTAGTCAATATTTCGTAACGAGCCTTCATTGCCATGCAGTACTGACAATGAGCATGCAGGTTCAGCACAAACGATTTGACATTTATGTCATCTATGTGTTGAACCTGTGTGGAAATGGAGGCACAATTGTAACGAATTAATTGAAATTAGGGTATCGTATTTATTTCAAAATGTAAGCTTTGTAAGGTTCACATATGAGTATGTGTTATTATGGTTATTAATGGGACCTACTGAGCCTACAGTAAATGGACTCCATCTCTTACCTTCCTATTCCCGCACTCAGTGTAGTTAAGCTCATACATGCTAAAATAAAGTTTGATGTCCGGAGTGTTCCACCTGATGAAGAATTTATTCCAAGCCTTTTCTACGGTCCAGTTCAGGGTTGTTTTCACTGTGAAGAGAAGGGCATAGCAGGACAATAGAACATACATACATATACATATACGTATATATATATACACACATATATACATATGTATACATATATATATGTACATATGTATATATATATATACACATACATATATATATATATACATGTATATATATACCAATATACATATATACGTACATATATACATACATATATACATACACACACACACATATATATATATATACACACATATACACATATATACACACATATATACATATATATACACATATATACACATACATATATATATATACATACACATATACACATATATACACACACACATATATATATATATCAACACAATTTCTGCAGA
This sequence comes from Pseudorhombus dupliciocellatus, assembly GCA_016785235.1. NCBI lineage: Eukaryota > Metazoa > Chordata > Actinopteri > Pleuronectiformes > Paralichthyidae > Pseudorhombus > Pseudorhombus dupliciocellatus. Next base: position 987,020 of record JAFBJW010000116.1, read on the forward strand.
ATTCCTCAGAGCAATACCATCAAACACATGGAGCCTTTTAAAGGAATTCCTGAAAACCGTGTTGTTTTTCTCCGTCCCGTTGAAGAAGATGTTAATGCCCTGTGGGATGCGGGCCTGCAGATTACAGCCAGTCCTGACACCTTGGGTGAAACTGTATGAGGAGCACTCTTGCAATGGGGAACTGGATGAATCATTCATACTCTGAGATCCGTCCTCGTAATACAGTCTTGGAAAAAGAGAGAGAGAGAGAGAGAGAGACACACAAAAAGGTGATCAGTCCCTAAAGTCCACACTAATTCTGACACCCCCAACAAGGACACCAAAAGAACCCCACACACATACACTGTTTGATACAATTAATTAAACAGCTTAACATTTTTGGGAATCCCTCTTATGTCTGACTCAAAAGCCAGCCCTGGTTCGTTTTCAGAAAGTTAGCAATTCTCCTTTTCTATAAGTAAAACTGTATACACTTTGGGAATGTGCTTATTAGCTTCAGATATCCAGAATGGCTGATGTCTACACTGAACGACCATATTTAGAATGGGCCTTCACTAATGGTACGTACCGATAGAAAAAATTAACACTTTTCAAGTGAATGGCCGGCTTCCAGAAGCAGCTAACGTCTTTTGAGGAGTACCTGTAGCACTGCACATTCGTCACCATCTCTGGAGGGAGTAGACAAAGGGATCAAGTCAAAATATTGCTCGGAAAGCTTTAGCCTATTTTTTTGTGTAATCAAAAGTGAGAGTGAGCTACTTGGATATGTGACATTGAGGACAGCCGGCTTGCTTTCTCTAAGACTACAGACAGTTTTAACGGAAAAATGCCTGAATCCGCTTTCCGTCACAAGGAAAGAGGTCCAGGAAGTAGAATTGACTTTCTGAAAAACAAATAAACAAACACACACAACTTCAGTAGTACAGGAGTAGAAGCTTTATTCATCACATAGTATCCTGTGGCAAATCCAATCCTTAAAAAACTTCCCAACATATGTAAATCTAATAATCTTAAGCATTATACTTAACTCAGTGCACCAAAATAAATATATTAGTAAAATAATATTAATAAAATATTAGCAGAGGTTCCTTATTCTCAAACAACCGATGTAATTAAAAGCTTTCATGAAAAAGAACTGTACATCTTACAAAGTGGAGCGATATGTGGAAACTCACTCTGATTTGCTCATCGTCCCTGCTTGTTGAATACAGAGACACCCAATAGTTGCAGGCCACCACTGAATGCTGCGGTGGGGCCCAGGTCAACACATGTTGATCGTTAATCCACCCCAGGGACAGGTTTTGCGGCGGTAAAACTGTGGTGAGAAAAGAGGCTTTTTACTGGGCTGTGATCAGCTTTACTATTTCATGTGTGTTGTATGTTGAATTGTCTTTTTCGCTGCTGGAAATCTCTCTGCTATGGGAGCAATACCAAACTATTCTATTCACACATTCAATGCCTCTTTGGATGCGCTCTTGTTTAAAACAAAAATAACTATGAGATTATTTGTTTACACACAATGCTTCAGCAAAGAACATAAGCATTGGCACTCAAAGCCAGACACCCTGGTGGGAGATTCAGAAATTCCTACATCATCCCTGAGGGTAACAATGTTTGGTGTACGACATCCATGGCTTTGCATACTTTATTTGAATACTTTATTCAAAGCCATGGATGTCACGCCACCTTTCTCGACCAAAATGCAGATGTTTTAAATGTGCCAGCAATGACCGTGTTTATGTGAACATTTGTGTTCTCATTTCCTTGGTAGTAGTATTACACAAAAAGTACTCAACAGGTTACAACAAAACCTTTCTGTAACGTGGTAAAATAGGGCATTTTTCAGCCTTTTCTGTTGATTCCTCAGAGAAGGATGCTTGGATCTGAAAAATGTACCCTTGTAAATTAAGCTCGATTAAGCTAAAGATTTACTTGTTGATTTATTCATTTTCTGCTTGTTAATTTATTAATGAGGTCATTTGTGAAGCCATGGCAGGTTTGGTTCTCCATACTCAGCTGAGGACATGTCTCATTACAACCTGAATATATATAAATATAATACACATAAAGCATGTGTCTGTGTCGACAGGCAAATCAGGCTTCATCGCACTCTCAACCGAACAGAATGTGAAGTCAGAGTAACGACGGGATCGATCCTGACCATCGGTGACTAATGGAACAGGAAGAGGAAGAACTGACTAACAAAAGAGTTAAGTTTTTTTTACCCGTTTGGGATTCCACCGTCAGAAAGAGCCGAGCTAAAATGACCAAGGACAAACTTCCAATCTTCCCGACCATCTTCAGTTGGTTTCTCTTCGACCTCCGCTGACGAGAATAGTCCTTCCTTCCCAGAACTGAAGCGGTGACACGCGTCGAACTCTGAGCTGCGCTTTTTCCGCGAGCAGGAACCACTAAGGAGGGTTGGAGGCTGGAACTGGGTGGAGAACTTCCTCTATCTGGAGACTTTAAAGGGCTGCACAAATACAAATGGTTCTATGAAAACACACCAACAAGCCTGGCGTTCTGGACAAAACAAGATTGAATAAGCTTAAAAAAACGGAAATAACACAAGAAGATGACATAAAACAACAACAACAATATACATGATCATATAAGACGAGGCAAGATGAGACAAGGAGGTAAGACGAGAAGGTGAGATGAGAACAACAACAAAATAATAATAATAATAATAATAATAATAATAATAATAATAATAATAATAATAAGATAACATACTAAGGCAAAGACAGGAAAATAAGACAAGAATATGTTGCTTTACTGAACTCTGCCCCCTGGTGACACCCTTGTATTGCATCTGCATTGCCTAATTAAGTGTATCATCGGCACATTTCCTTGTGTTTATATTTCCTGCTCACATTTAATGTATAAATCCATCTGTATAATATGTTCATAGTATTTCAACAGTGTGGGATCATATTTGCTCCCACAACATTGATGCCAATTTATTAAAATTAAATCCTGATTATAGTAAGTGTGACTTTTTTACATTTGCTGTAATTAAAATGATGTGATTAAATAAAAAATATGTGATACTTCTTCATCTCTATAGATGTATTTACATCAGATGACACATTACCCACAATGCCTACATACACAAATACCATATATGGTCAAATATTCATCGGATATCCAAGCTGTCCTTGTATTCATGGTGGAAAGGATGACAAGTATTTACGCACACTTTAACAAACAACTACTTCACATAACAAATGTATAAGTAGCAAACAGCTCTACACAGATGCACAAACCAGAGCAGACTACACGCTGCAACACCTGCAAGGTGACAGCTCAACCACTGGTACGAAGTGCTGTTTTTTTATGTGCATCATGCAACATATCTGTTATCAATAAATGTAAAGCAACACATACAAATCCTCATTTGCGCAATATTCACAAGGCATAAGCCAACAGTTACAAGTAATGAAGTCCCCTGCATTACAATAAATTCAGCCCATTCACCATATGAACATAAACAAGTATTTGTTTTGACAATAGTATACAATGATTATCAGGTGATGCATCCATGTCAGCAGGTGCTGACTCAGAGCCAATGCCAGCTAAATGGATTGTTCACAAGTAAGATCAACTTGCCACAGTTTGCAGCACGCTATTGGGGACGTGACACTTTGGGCATGTGGCACATTATCAAACAACATCATCAGACCGGACCAGCAAGTTATTTACTATTTTAATTTGCTGTTCTCATTTACAACAGAGAATGCACCAAAACAGCATTGAACGTTTTGTACAAAGGTTGAAAAAGAAGCTAACGCAGGTCAGTTTGTCTCTTAACAACACAGTGTAATTCCTTTTCCATAGGCACCAATTAAACAGAGCGAAAGGAATGAGTACCTTTTCATTACTTTTCAGATATAGTCTGTCTTTAAGAATTTCTGCACAAACACAAGAGCACTTGCCTCTTTAGGTCTGTGTGAAACAGTGTTCATATTCATGCTGAGAGATAACAAGCTGTCTCCCTCATCTGGTGGCTGATACAGGACTGTCTCAGTGAAGCCCCCCCCACACTGCTTTGAGGAAATTGCTCCCTGCCCGTTGTCCAGCTGCCGCGGTGACAGGCATCAGAACAGGGTCCCCAGGGACAGAGCAGCTCTTCTCACTGGTGGGAAAGAGTCCATGTACAGTAGTTTCCACTGGCCCAGTTGCAGCCTTCCATGAATACACTCTGCTATAATCAATGTCCACATTCTGACCTGTCAATTAGAAGCCTAAAGGTGCAGGACATAGGTGAAAGAATTGTATGCAGACATTGTATAAAAATAATAAACCCAGTGTTGTTTTCACTGGTGTGCAATAATTTAAATTTGTGAATTGTTGTTTACCATAGAAGGGGCTCTTCATATCTACATGGAAGGGGGTCTGCTCTGTGGTGGCAGACATATTTCTTTTACTGTTGTCCAAACTTCACCTGTAGATAAACTCTGATCCTTGAATCCACCAAATATGGGCAAACTCCAGGCTTCAAGTGGCATTGGCGGCCAAGTCAGGTGTTTGGCTGCAGCTCGCCACTTTTGCTGATGAGGGTTATTTTGGAGGATTCTTCTGGGTTTGGCACGTACACATTCGGAGGCTGATAAACACAACAGAGAAGAGACAGCCAGTGAGTAGCTCAGCCATGATTTAAACGAGTGACATGACAAAATAGAAACAAATACCTTTCCTTGTTCCTTGTTTCTGTCCATCATGTCTTTCAATATTAAAGGAGGGTATAGTGGGTTAGGGTAAATAATGCTGCTGTACCTACAGAAAACACAACAACAGCATCTCAATTATTTTCACCACCAAAATACTTTTATAACATTTCTGCTGGGAGCTGTTTTTATTTTCCTGAGTGGAATGTAAGATCAGGTTGGATAGCGCTCTGATAATTCTCATGAACATGTACAAACATGACTTGTTTGATATGAAACTTGAGTGTGATGTGGAAACACGCCATGGACTAGAGTTGCTTTTTGTTCCTTCAATCCTTCAACTAGTTTTGAGTGTTTGATGTGACTCAGTGTATGAGTCACACTCCTCTACAAGCACTCTAGTTATTGTAGCTCTACCTACACCTACAGCATCTGAGGTTTTGGGTGGGCATGAGAAACTTAATTTTGTTGCTACAGGCCTAGACTGATGTGAGAGCTCCATGACCACAAGCATTTATCTGACTCCCTCTCTCTGTCCTACTTCCACCATGGAATATCACACTGTTTCTGGTCTCTCTCCTCTTCCCCTGATCAAGACAGATTTATTTTTTTAAGCTAGGTCTCGACCTCACTATGTTAAGTACTCAGAGATATAAAAATTGTGAAAACGAGATTATATATGTTCTGCTTCCGCACTATACAAGCAGAACTAAACTGAACGTCTTAATTGCCTCAGACATGAATGACAGGTTTAGTTTAACTTTGCACCATCTAACAGTTGTTGCAATGCAATGGAATCAGTTTTGTGTCCCAAACGTACTTCCTGAAGCAGTAGCAGGAGAGAATAAAGCAGACAAACACAATGATGGGCACAATGATGGCCACCAAGGTCAGCGTCCTGTCCTGAGGCTTGTTCTCACCTGTGAAGAGAAATATTTTTCAGAAATTAAAACTCATCTATTTCATCTCATTGTCCAAACCCGATTCTAAGAAGATCCTGCGCAGGTCATGTATATGTGCAGTAATTGTAGTTTTTCAACTTGAGAAAACAGTGTAGGTTGGTTACCATAAGTCACATTTCCATTCCATTCACTAATGATTTCCGGGCAATATGTATTGTCGGTCAACACTCTGGATGAGAAGTTGTAAAGGCAGTTTTTGTTGTACGGCACTCTGGTAATAGCCTCAATCTCCGGGTTCTCTATGGACTTGTTCTGGCCTGGCTGAAACATACCATGCAGATAGGAGGACAGTTAGTCACATATGGAGAAACGTCAGTGCGTACCTTTAATGGACTATGATGCAACTCTCTGAAATGAAATGTTTGGATATAAACAGACACATCTGAAATATTTGTATTTGTAATCTGTGTGACAAATGCAAAGACAGGGAGTAAATGAAAACTTACTTTTTTCACGTTGCATTCTGTGTAGCTGAATTCGTAAATCCATTTACATTGGTTTTTAAATTGTAGAGGAGGCCATTTTAATACAAGTTGATTGTTGTCTTCTGTGATGTTCAGCTGGGGTCGTTGTGTTACTGAAGAGATCAGAATGTGTTTTATATTTTTTTTTCTTCACATGAAATGACAGCAACATAATTTTCTTCTGGAGAAAAAACACCAACCGATGCTAGGTTTAAAGACGTCCCATTTACTGGTGGTGTTCATAAGAACGCAGATGGAAATGGAAGAATCAATTTTCAGGATACAACCAGTCTTTTCTCCACTCTTGAAAGCTTGATCACATGTTTTCAAATGCCAATCGCGTTGATCCACTGAAAGTGGGCCACAATCCCTGAAGTGACACAACAGAGCGATGAGGACAGCGGTCATCAGAAGGGGAAGTTGAAACACAAGGAGTTGCTTTAGATTTGATCTTTGTTGGTTCATCTTAAAGCGGACCATGAACACCACGTGATGCTTTCCTCATTATGACTGAAAGTGGTGTCAGGAGATAGGATGGGGGGACAGCAGGGTCAGTCAACAACAGATGCGTTGATATTGGACTGAACCTCCCAGCTCCTTATACAGACTGGTCTAAGACAGCAATTACATAGGGCAGGAAAACAATTGTTAGAGGGTACACACTCCGTTGGAAGGAGAGTGCAGTAACAGGAAATACTGTGTTATTATCTTTATATTTCTTTATATGTCTTTGTACATTCAATTATTGTGGCTGTTATTGTTTTAAATCTGATCAAGTGTTGATAGTCATGTATCAACTTTACTGACATTTTATGTATGTTCTTACTTATAGTATAACGAGAGGTCCACAGACGGGTTCAGTGGGATCCATGAACAGTTAAGGCTATCAGGAGCATACATGCATTTGAAGTCCTTCACCAAAATAGCTGTGCAGAAAAAACAAAACAAATAAGATGTCACCTAGAAGATTCAAGATTCAAGACTGCTTCTAAAGCATCCCACTGAATGAATGGGAAAGAGAATCGACATACTCACCTCGCTGCTTTTCGCTTTCAATGGTTTTGTTCACAACTGTGCTGTTATTCCAACCTCTGCAACCTCTGATGGTGATGGACTGAACAGTGTATTCCCATTGATCAGAAGTTGTATTCTCTGTGATGTGAGGAGAGGTGATGCTGGGTTTAGAATGCAGCCGAAACTAAAAAACAAAAACAAAACACAGGCTTCAATGAGGATAAAAGTGCATGACATGTCTTCTTATCCTCTTTTCCTTTCTCTGTCATAGCAGGCAGGCAAAGGCAGAGAACCACACATGAAGAGCCAGGTTCTATTTTAAGGTTTCAAGCAGATAAAAACGAGTTTCTCCTTGGCACCAAAAGTGTTGGCTCATTAAAGAATGTTACACCTCCGTCAAACTTCTACTGTAAGAGAAAGCTAAAGACGTGCTCCTGGGCTCTGAGATAACTTCAGTTAGAATTCATGTATTTATTTTTTACAGTATAACAATTAACTGTATTCTAAAAAATATTACACAACATGAAATGGAAATAGCGTTGCATGGACCAGGAGACTTACGTCAAGTACCACTGAGTTTGGCTTCTCCACCAGATGGAACCAGTATTTGATCTCACACTCCTTTGGCAGAGTACTGGGCTTTTGCCATGACCATGACATGTTCACAGTAAACCCATCGAGCCACTTGTATGACAGCTCTGTTGGTGGTGGGAGCTGTTCTATGGAAGAAGATTTACAAGAAGAAGTAATTAACAAATGTTGTATTTTTATTCTTTTTCTGTAAAATGGCCTCTTGGGAGTTGAAACATACCACAAATATTTTTTCCCCATTGCAACATATTTTTTTCCTGGGGGATCTTGAGGTTACATGCATATTCATTAGTAGGATCTCCATTAGATGTGTCCTATTATAAATGTATATGTTACCTCCCAAAGTGTACTCCAGGGGTGGACGGGAGGCAAACACAAGGGTTATTGGGGATCAGGACCAAGGAGAGCGACACAGACTCAATGAGGTGCGGGTAAAACAAAGGGGTCTTTATTAAAGACTCACCAAAAAGGTCACCACTGTTGGGGGGAGAGAATCATAGTCAAACGAAAAACACCGCCACACTGGGGGAATAATGAGCAACTAATAATATTGGTTCTTCTCCACCTGAAGAGAACCAGGCCACACGAAAGAAAAGAGAGAAACGAGAAACTACCGCGGGGCCGAGGCGGGCCGATCACCTGCGGGAGAGACAGCGGAGAGAGAGATACCCACACAGCATTGACAAGAACAAAAATGAACATCACATGACAGCAGTGAGTCACAAAATCACTGAGGGCTGGATTCAAAGACAAAAAATCTGAGGAAATCGCTTGAATTGGAGGCAGATGCAACCAGTGGGAAATATGTCACTGCAACTTCCTGTGTGACTCAGTTGTGTGTATGGCCTCCTTGAGTCTGTTTGTACTCCGCCTGGGCATTCTCCACTGCACCCCATGCTGAAGCTAATTATGTAGGGCACAAAGGAACAGATACTGGTCCTGATGCTACACCTCTTTCCAGCTCTAACAGTGTAACAGCCAGTCTCTTGGTATCTCCATAACACAGCAAACCTCCTTTTATTAAAGGTCCCAATGTGTCCACCGGAGACAGGTTTGCTCTGGTGAAAACTGCCAAGAGTACACCATGGTGGTAAACTGTTGGTACATGTCGAAGGTATGACAGGAATGAGTGGTTTACCTGCTTCACATCGCGGATCCGTCAACATGGCGCTGATAATTAAAACCGTCCGAAGTCCCGGAATCACCGTCATGTTCGTCCTCTGGCGTCGGTCCGATCCGATCCGGTCCGGTCCGACCGGTCCAACTCCCATCCTGCCCCTCTATTCCTTCTTGCCCAACCAAGCCAAACTGCGAGAGCGTGTGGAAGTGGTTAGAAAGACGGAAGCTCGACGAGAGCGAGGATATGTAAGAAGAGACGGAGCAGCGTACTCTGGGTGCGTGTGCGCGCGTGTGTGGTCGGTGTTCTCTACCGGGAAGCACGGCGAGGAGGAGTCAGAGGCGCTGCAAGGCATCCTCTGGAACCTCGTGGGATTTGTGCATGACGCTGGAGCGTTTACTTTCAATAAGCCCCACCTGTCCCTCCCAGTCCACGAACTGCTCCAGGAAGTAGTCCAAATGAGGGCGGATCGATCGTTTATTGATTCATTTGGCATCAAAGGCCAAGAGAGTGTGAAATGGTGGAGACTTCAGCTATTTAGAAAAAAAAGCAGTTATGATGCTGCTCTTGTATCTGTGTTTATTGTATTCCTGTAATCTGACTGATCACTTTGCACTTGGATTTTATTTCGTGAAGCACCTTGAAACCTGGTATTCAATTATTAAGATTGGGGTTAGGGACTGTTTTTTTCAGTCTTTGGCCATACTTTACACAGAGGTGCTAATAAGATTATTTATTATAAAATGACTCCTGATTCACCAAGGTCCACATATAAGCAATTCCTTCATGCATGCAGGGCAAACTCCAGAAAATGTCCACAGAAACTGTGCTATTTTCTGGACAGTGTCTGGAGTGTCCATTTGATGATACACAATAATATATTTGAGGCTGCAGTTTTGTTTTGGCCATCGTCCTGTTTTAATGTGAGAGGTGCACTGTTCTGGTGTGAGTTCTTCTAACAAGCACGTTGAATCCAAAGCCTCAGGACAGCTCAGGAAGTGCAACTGAATGGACCAGGTAAACACTGTCCCAAAGCTCTATAGGTCTCCCAGGTTTTATTGAAAAAAAAAAAAAAAAAAAGGCTTTACAAAGTAAGTTTGACAGGTTGTAACGAAATAAGACTCCAAACAAGAATCCAAAATGTTACAAATATAAATACATACATACAATACGTACAAACAGCCATGGATACAGAATTCAATTTACAGCTTATTATGTACATCTGCTTAAATACTATTCATTCAACCTGCGAATTTCAGTGTAGCACTTGTGAAATACTGTGAGTAACCAGCCTGTGGTGGTTTCTATTTAGATTAAAGGCAGAGCACAAAGGCACTGGATGTACACCCACTAACTGCCCTTAACCCTTAGATGCACGAGTGACTGGACCCTACACTCTTCCATAAGTGGGCCAGAATCTATGTGTTTTTATGCCATTTCTGTCATTTTGGTTAAGAATTATCACTTGTATAATGTTTAGTATTATATTTAGAAACGCACAAGAATGATTTCATGTTTGAAATCTTTAGTTTTATCTATCTTTAGTATCTATCTTTAGTTTTCACTTTTTTTGAAAAAGAACCGAGAACAGCAATAGATAATGTAAACTTTATGTGTGTGTGTGTGTCCGTCCACTGTCCAGTCATTGACAGTTCCTCTCTCTTTTCCCTGTTTTGCCCTCTTGTCTCGTCACTGTATGCAGTTCAGACAAACCACCTGTTTCTGGCTGTGATCATTGCACACGGGTACATTGCATTTCCCACATTGATAGTTGCGATCTTTGTTGCTGGGGCAGATCTGACACCACTTTCTCTTTGGCTAGCCCTGTCTGCTACTTTCCTGTGGCTGGGTTGTGGCTTTCACCCCACCCCCTTTCCATTGCTTCAATAATCGGGGTTTGCAGTTGAGGGCAGCCTTCCAGTAGTCTCCTCATGTGTGGTGTGACAAGCTCCTTTGACAGCTCTTTGAGGAAGAGCCGTCATGCATTGGTGATGCCGCACTTGAATTCTGAATGTTGAGTCGTGAAAAAGGTGTAGCCATTCAGGGTGGCGATTAAGTCAATTAAGTTAGCACCAGGAGCCACAAATGGCGGGGCCACATCTGTGTTTGGCGCTTGCAGGTGTAGGTGCCAGCCATCTGGTCAATGATATCAACACCTCCTTTTGTTTTGTTGTAAAATGTGATCACTTCTGTTTTTTTCTTTCTGCTTTTTTCATCAACTATTTGGTGGTGCATCGTGGTGCATCGTGCTCAGGAGCACAACAGCTTTTCCTTTCTTTCTAACATAGCTGACCATGGTAAGGCTGTCGTTGAATCCAAACTCTGTGCTGTGAACCTCCCTGGACTTGGAAGGCTTCATCGTGTCTGGGATGTCTGGCTTGTTCTGACAGAGAGTCCCCACAATAGTGAGATCCTAATATTAGCTACTTATAAAGAAGACTAAGTTGTTGATAAATAACAACAACAGTCATGAAAGACACACACACAATATTACATGAAGATAATACTTACAGGTATCAGCTCTTGCTGTGTAAATTAATCTTCCTGAGGGGTGACACTTCTGATATAGTGTATGTGGTCCACAGTAAATGTATTCCTGACAGCCACAGTTGATAAGAATCAAAGGTTCCCATTGGATTCCATAGAAAATGCATGCGGGTCATTTTTGACCCACTTATGGAAGCTTGGGGTAGTAATACAAAAACTACAATTTCTTAAAATGTAAAAAGGGTACGTTAAAAATGTAAATGGGATCATATCAAAAAGGAATTTTTTGATATGATCCTGGAATATGATCCTGGAATATGAAATGATTTTTCATGACGAAGATATTTCAAGAAAACAACCTCACCGGGTCATTTTTGACCCACTTATGCATCTAAGGGTTAAGGAACATGTTATGATACAGCCACTGTGAACAAATTTCAATTTCTGGGCTCATGCAGAAAACTGTTGTGACATAGTTACGAAGCGCTGATAGAATTATTTTCTTGTCCGGTTTGACAATCCTCATTACAAACATATGACACAATTATGATTACCAATAGATTTTGTTTACATATAGTGCAAGCTACTTTTAAAACTATGCAAATCCCTAAGAGCAGCTTTATTACACAGTATTTAAACAACCCTGAGGTCTGTCCTTTGCATTCTTAAACTTCACAGATTCATTCAAATAATTTGGGTGTATAACTTTGGCCCAATGCTCCAATACAAGCTGTTGCTCTTCTATGAGTATGTACAGCAACACACTGTTAATCACAATCTGCCAATCTGCTTGGCACGCAACACAGGGTGTTTAAGGCTAACCCCCTTGCTTGGCTGATTTGGATTTGCATGCAAGTTATAACAGAACTTAACAAGTAACAAGAACTAAACAAGTTGTAATTGAAAAACTGCATAGCTCTAAAGGGAAACACCAGCCAGAGAGAGGAATGAAGCTGTAGTACAGCATCTCTACAATGAAAACAGTCTAATTGCAGTTTATTGCCAAGGCGGAAGAAAAAAGTGCAATGCTACCTTGCATGATTCTGCATAACCCAAAACCTGACATGCAGACCATTATAGGTGCTGCTGCACTACATTCTCAGAAACACTGTTGCCATATTGAGTATTTTTGCCCTCTAAGACTGTCTCCACGTATAGGTCCTTTCAAAGGAAAAGTAAGAGGAAATTAAGTACATACGGTATAGAGGAGCAGACTGAGTTCAGAAGTCAGCCCAGGTCAGTAGATGTCCCGCTGATGGCGCGAAAAACGTGAAGAGAGTTTTGTAACAGTGAGCGCATCATGTCCTCCTGGTAGATCTGGGTTCAGAGCAGTACATGGACAGGATCAGCATCAGTTCTTACACAAACACAAAGGTAACGTAACACTAATCCTTAATTGACCCAATTTTAATCCTAAACCTAACCAAGCCAAAACCAAATCAAATCTTTGGCTTACCGAAACCTAACCTTATCTTAACATTGACATAAACCATAAGCCTAAACCTAATCCGACAGGACACACACACACACACAGACACATCATCTTGATTACACATAGGATTATGGGATGTGACATGATTAGGTTCAACAATGACAAAAAATGTTTTTATGATGAAACACAAAACAAAGATATTAATTATACAATTCTCTAGTCACAAACCAGCTAGTGTTTTTTTAAATCTCATTATGATCTTTGTTGCATCCTGATGAGTTTATAAAAGTCAATAAACACCATATATAATATTTGACTCAAATACATTTTGATTTTAAGTATTTCTATATTTTCTGGACTTTAATTTTCTGTATTCAGATAAATCAAGTTAATACACTTAAACATATATGTAAGAAATTGACCATAGGGTGTTTTCCCCTCCATGTCCCAATTGCAGTCAATCCATCAAGTTGTCAAGAAAGATAAAAGTGTGTGTCAGTTATCATGTATGTAATAAACACAAAGTCATCATAATAAAAAATAAAAAGAACAAAATTACCTATGAATGATCAAAACATCATCACACTTCACGATCACATTACCTGATTTTTCCATTAAAGCTAAAGGTCAGCACATTGGAGAGAAAAAGTTAGACCAGTTAGTTTTAATGGAATCAGCTTAACTGAAATAACACCTACACAACCTGTGAGAGCAATACAGGTGCGACGACTGAGAGAAAAACAGACACCAAATGCTCAGCTCTGCAATCAGATATCTTTTATCCACTGGGCTGTGATAATTATAGGTACAATGAAGTTTCAAAATATTTATTTAGATATAAAAATACAGTATATTTGGGTGTGACTGAATTACTAAAACACAGCCGTTATATTTCTCAATATAACATTTCTTCATAGCTGTACGCAGTTTACTGTCATGGTTGAGCAACACAATCCCAGGGTGTTGCGGTAATCTTACTCATAACCTGTTGTGTGTAAATGCATTAGTTTGAGAATGAGAAAGTAACTTCATTGAAATACTCTTTGGTGTGAGGAAAAAAAAAAGATTACCTGTTCGTGGATGATGTCCGACAGCTCCTTCACCATATCCTTGAAGTTGCCCTTGAGGCCCTCATGGTACTCGAACTGATCCTCTTTAATCAGCCGCTCGTTAATGTCCAGAGCCATGCTGCAAGCCTCAACGAAGCGCCTGCAAGTAGTAACACTTGACTATAAACAAATGTTAAAGATTAAAAAGGACAATCTTGAATTATACACAGAATCATGGAAAATCAATACCTGAAAATGTCCTTAAGTTCTTTTACTTTCTTGTTCCCAGACTGACTGACTTTGCTGTCATCGAGGAATGCTCTGGCATAGGCCATGGGACCTGCATTCACCTGTACCAAATGAAAATGTCAGGCATTCCTGTGCATAATCAAGTATTACTGAGGATGTTTGACACATGCTGCTATCAGATCATTGTTCCTTTGCTACTCAGACCTGCACAGACACACAGCCCTGAAGTTTGAGCTGCAGCTGGATCATGTCCACTTCCTGGCTCGAACAGAGCTTGCTCAGCTCAGCCGTGCGCGCCTTCATCTCATCGATGGCCACATCCACCGGCTTGAGCTCCACTTGCTTCTCCCCCACCACCTCCACACGCTTCTTCACGTACGGGAAGGCGTTGGCGGCTTGAGATGAGAGCAAAAGGTGTGGATGTTAAATACAATTTTATTCTCTTGCTTTCCCAATCAATGAATAATTGCTGTGTATGAGCGTCTCACTCGTCAGCACGGTCCTCTTTTTGCACTGCTCCTCCACGCCGCCGTGCTTTTTGCCCGACAGCGTGTACGGCGTCTCGAACACAAAGCGGTTGATGTTGTGGCTTTTCTCAAAGTCCGTTTTCTTCTCTGGCACCTCCTTCTCCTCGAAGTACGGTTTGACAAATGTCACCTGGACGTAAGCAAACTTGTGGTCCAGGTCTTTGGGATTCACCTATGGGGCAAGAACATCTTTAACACAATGTCGGTCAAATTGATTTTTAAAGACTATTTCATGTAACGTGAAAATTAGCCACAACAATAGCACATAGAAATGCTTTGTTTCAAATAATGGAGTAAGATTGATGAGGCTGAAATCAGACTTGTTGAAAGTAAGTCTTGAATTAATCCAAAATCCATTCTCTGGACTTTCTTAATGTCTGCGTTGGGAATATCATCCCCAACCGCGCTGTCCTAACAACACATACCAAAGCTGACAAAACAATTTTTCTTAATAAACGGAGAAGCTGCTGCAATGGCTATTTACTTATATACATTTCTTACTGTTTCAATAAAGTGTTCTTTCTTCATGTATCTACCACACCTTGTTGGAGTCCTGTATTATCTTGAAGTTTTCAGGGCCAAACTTTTCCCCATAGAGCGTGAGCAACCGTTGTGAGATTTCTGAGAGGCCAGTGAGTTTGGGCTCTTTGTAAATGTATTCCTTCCCATCTTCTTCCTCGAAGAAACCCTGTGAAAAATACACATGCAGATGTTCAGATGGACGACCACAGAGCTGGATGGAATTTGAAAATATGCCAACATATCATTTGGTTCAGTAGAGGCTCTGGTATGTAAAGAACCTGTCTTGTTTCTGTTCGTATTATTTGTTTATGTATTCATGTTAATGTAAAAAAAAAAAAACTGTCAGAGTTTCTTGATGCTTGGACTTTAACCCTCTGCAAGTCCAGCAACTCTAAGTATTCAATGTTTTCAGAATTACCCAAATAAATGATTTAAATTCAAAAGCAAATGTTTGAAACTTTAATGTAAGTATGCATGAAAAGATTGGTAGACCACTTTATTGTGTTTGATGGCCTCACCTGTCCATAAAAAGCCACTCTGAAGTACGTCCCAAGCAGCCTGCGGCCTGATTGTATCACCTCCATGATCTTATTGTAGGCTCTATGCAGAGTGTCATACAATCGGCTTAGTTTCTGGAATAGAAAACAAGTAGAATCAGATTGAGCCCAAGTTCTGTTGCAACAAACATCTCTTAAAAGACAAGAAAATACATTTATTTCCATGCAGTTAAATAATTGGAACTTGAAAATGAGAGCAATCAAATTAGGAAACTGAAGTTAAGACAATAATGGGGGTTGCACATTGGTTTGTCTTGTGAGGGGATTGTGTGTTTGGTTTTGAGCACTCCTTTCATAAGAATGTGAATGTACTGTCATAGACACAGTTTGTACATGAGAAGGAGGAACAAGGAACTGCCAAGTGGATGGAATGATGCCACTGCTGCATTCCTAACAGGTGAAAAGTGACACCCATTGCTTGGTTTGATAAAAGCTCACTGCAATCATGTTGCTTTTGTGATCTCCTGCAGTCCTGTCTGTATGAATTAAAATAAAAATAAAAAATAAAAGCCCTAAATATAGATGAGATCATTAAAGGGCTGATAACCACTTAACAATGATGTAGGACTGTGGGCACATTGCTCTGGTACCTCATACTCGTGACGCTTCTCATAAATAGGGATGATGAGTTTGGCAATGTGTGTGATCAGTTCATAGCGTTCGGCTTTCCACAGCGCCTCCACGCAGACCTCAAGGTGTTCCACCAACACTTCCTAATGTAAAATGTGAAATGAATTAGTGACCATTGTATAACACGAGGAGTAAAAAAAAATATAACAGTTTATTTGTCCTTAGGGCCCCAGTCACATTTTGATAGCTACCAGAAAAAGATATTGTGTGTTTATTAGCAGCTATAGTGAGACTGGACATTCAGAGTTTAAATCAAGATCTCCACACCACCTCAGAAAGTCTGTACCTCAGTGTAATATACGTCTTGCATTCCTGTGTCTTCCTTCATGGCGGCTTCCTCTTCGATGTTTATGGTGATCCTCTTAAAAGCTGCAAGACCACTCGGGAACAACTCTGACGAACAAACGCCAAAGAGCAAAGATTTGGATGGGAAAAGGAAATGATTTTATCTCAGTGTGAATTTTGAGGTCACAACAACAGCAGTGTCGCAGCCATCGGCTGTTAAAACAGGTGTTACCCAGACAGCTATATTATAATATAATATAATGACATACTGGGAGGTTTGTGATGCCTAGTAATAATAATATTATATAGAC
Source organism: Pseudorhombus dupliciocellatus (assembly GCA_016785235.1). Taxonomy (NCBI): domain Eukaryota; kingdom Metazoa; phylum Chordata; class Actinopteri; order Pleuronectiformes; family Paralichthyidae; genus Pseudorhombus; species Pseudorhombus dupliciocellatus. Next base: position 1,003,887 of record JAFBJW010000116.1, read on the forward strand.
TGCATTCAAATTATTATTAAAAAATCAGTAAAAGAAAACTTCATTCATAGTGCAGTGTAACTGAATGAATAAATCTAAATGAGTAAATCTAAAAAAATATGCTGTTGTCCCTGGTCTAGATACTGAACAGGTTTTTGTAAGACTGCTGTTATATTAAACGAACAGGGGCCATATCTGGGGCTTATATAAAACACTTCAGCCAGGAACTTTCGAGAAGCACTTCACATTTGTTTAACTGACAGCATGTTTTGCATTAGATGAAAATTAATATGTGGAAAAAACAGTGTGTGGTTTTGTTTTGGTATCAGTCTTGGGAGCGTTTGCATGCACCATCGAATGAAAGGATGGAACTCCAGTAATGTTTGCTGAGGTGTGTGTGTGGCTCACACCACTTGGCGCTTAAATAAAGTATGAGTACATGCAATGAACACATATAATGCACTGTGTGTGTGTGTGTGTGTGTGTGTGTGTGTGGTGCAGGGACTTACTTTTCCTGTGCAGGTATTCTGCAACCAGTGCGGCCACATGAACATAACACATAGCTGCCTGCAAAGAAAACCAACCAAACCTGATTTAGTGAAAGGTTCTGCAGCAAATGTTGCAAACAAAAACAAAATAAACTTAAAAGATGTAAGATGAGATAGAGCCAAAGTATTTACTGTGTGACTCAACTATAAAAACTATCAATCAAGTGGTCGCAAATTATTTCCATTTAGAATATGTCATCTAGAGATTATTGATATCTGTTTGGTGAATTAATAAATGTTAATGATCAAGTCCCTTTCTAATTAATTCAAAAAGATTTGTTTAATTTAAATATTTTTAAAGACTAAAACTAGAAAACATTATTTTAATTGCACTGGAAAAAGCACAAGAAATGAAATACATGTAAATGGCTTTAGAGTATGTGAGATGGCTTCACTTTCATCTTGTATTTCCTGTTTTGTGAATAGTGCTCTTAGCCTTGCATTAAAAATTGATTGAACAGATAAATGGACCTGAACTGCAGCTAACAGTATAATCGGAGTGGACCATCCAGTTAGTAGCTCTGTGTCGGCCTCTCCACAGAGAACAGCAAACACAGCCCCCCTTGAATGATGATAATAAAGTGTAGTAGTAGAGCAGAGTATTTTCTTAAAGACAACGTTCTTAAGAGTTCTTGATACCTCAGAGAGATCTCCGTTCTTGAGGTGTGCTCGGGCCATGCTGTCCAGCCATGTCCGTCTCAGTTCAGGGGTGCTGGCGTAAGACCGGGCCAGACTGTACTGAAGGTCCAGCAGCATCTCTGGGTCCCTCTCGTGCTCCCTCATCTGGGCCGTGGCCATCAAAACCGTACGGATCCGCTTCGTGAGACCCTTCACTTCTGAAGGGAATGCCGTGGACTGCAAAATTATGTTCTATTATTTTAACTGCTGACTGATTTGTATAATATGGTAAACAATTATAGATAATATATAAATATAATATATATTTATATAATAGATAAATATAATGGCTTGTATTTATATTGCGTTTTTCTGGCCTTGGTGACCACTCAAAGTGCTATGCAGAATTGAGAGATCACCTCAAGTTTACAGTCATAACAAGGAGCACAGTGTTTCAGAGATCCTATCCAGGGACACTGAGATTATTTAGACGCTCCTGGTGTCTTGTACAATACCTTCATGGCCTTGTCACTATTTGCAAAGTTGTTGATGATGGACAGAGATTCCTGGAAGCGTGAACTGCCGCTCAGTGCCACGTCAGAGATCAATTGGCTTACAGCGATGATAATCTGGAGAGGAAAAGGATGAATGCAGTGGGAAACAATGGAAATGTCTTTGACAGCGTTCTGCTACTGTGTTTGTAGAGGAGTCAGAAATTCAGAAGCTCACCAAGCTGTCTGAGTATAAACAGCGTCAACAGCCTCTTTTCATTCCTCGCCTATGTTACTAAAGCAACTCAAGCACTCAGAAGTTTGTGTGGGCCAGGGGTCAAGGAGAACATCTGACTGTAGAAGACTTAATGGAAACCTGGAGAGACTGTGTTGACCACTTTACCTGTAGATGTGTGCGCAGGAAGGTCTTCCTCTTTGTGTACTCGTAGTTGTTTCTCATCAGAAGATAGAGCAGTGCGGACGCCTCGGCCCGCAGGGACCCCAGTTTAGAGACACAGCACTTGAGCACCTCGCAGCACAGTGCCTCGCACAGTGTCACACGGCCTTTGAACAGCACTGAGGGGAACTGAAAAAGACAATGGGTTAGTGTGTTAAACAGATTTTGGAAGGAAAATACTGAAACATGTGGCAGGAATACCGCAGGAAAACGGCCTTGAGCCAGAAGCCATGACCCATTGAAGGCTTATTTTTCCCAGACTTCCAAATCGAAAGTCATTGTTGTTTTCTCAGGATGTGTTGAAAAGAAAATATCATATTTGGACTTTATGACAAAGTACATTGGTGAACTTGTTTTCGATTTTCTGCCAAGTGCCTAAAAGAACCACACTGTTTAACATTTGGCACTGGTTGTTCTTTACTCTAGAGATTTGCTTACTGTCAGTACTGTGACAGAATCCAGTCTCTCACTCTCTTACTGTAAGAGAAAGAAAGCCATGCCAAAGTGTCCTCTGCTGCTCCCCTATGATTCATTCCACAGTGGCTGACTCCTTTAGAGAGTGGAACAAAAGGGAAAGCGTGGCTCTATTCATTGCAAAGTATGTGTTTCCTCACTACTCTGAGATCGAAACTTGGTGGAGCTTGCGCCTACTTCCTTAATTAAGGAATAAATAAAACAGCACATGGTATGATTAAGAGTAACAAAGCAATGTGTCAACATAACAACTAGACAGCGCCAAAATCAACAATCACAGGAAATCTAATACTTCTCTGAGGGTTTTTACATTCAGTGTTAAGTGGTTGTCACAGATGTTTTTCATCGTTCCGTGAAAGAACACGCAGGTGGAATATGTTTTGGACCAAACAGAAATATCTCTGCCTTCAACAAGCAAAACAGCAGCCGTCACCCTCACCTTGTTAATGAAAGCTCTGAGCGCAGCAAATACATGTCTGAGGGCAGCGTCTGATTGGCCAACTTTCAGGAACGTAAGGTAGATGTCAAACACCTTCTTCATCAGGGGGTTGTGACCGTCGCTGTCCAGAAGCTGGGTCTGACACACACACAAATTATTCAAAAATATGTTGAATTATTACCATTATTATACATTTTGGTTTAGATGCCTTCTATAGTTTACGTTTAAGCCAGTGTGGGTGTAAGGACAACATTTTGGGGTCTCTGAGGGTTTGGATCTGAATATTTAGACTCTAATTGACACACAAATTTTGCTATGAATGTTTAATGCATGCAACAGTATGTATTCATTTTCTTTAACTTCATTTGTGTGTGTGTGTGTGTGTGTGTGTGTTACATTTTGGTTTAGATGCCTTCTATAGTTTACGTTTAAGCCAGTGTGGGTGTAAGGACAACATTTTGGGGTCTCTGAGGGTTTGGATCTGAATATTTATACTCTAATTGACACACAAATTTTGCTATGAATGTTTAATGCATGCAACAGTATGTATTCATTTTCTTTAACTTCATTTGTGTGTGTGTGTGTGTGTGTGTGTTGACCTTGAAGCACTGTGTGAACAGAGACAGGACATCGAGGACACTTAGGCAGACCTCAGTCGAGATGTTGCCCTCGAGCAGAGCATGATGGTAGATTTCTGCTTCAGACGGCCCTGTCCCTACAAGAACACACAGACAAAAACAAACCCTGCCCATAATCATTTCATATTCACATGTGTCACTCACTTCTGTGTAGACAAAGCTCATGTTTTGTGTATACACAGCAAAGGCACTTAAGACACTTAAAGACACTAATCTGAGACAATAAAGAAAACGATGCAATGTGGTTGAAAAACAAACAAACTTGTGAAGGTAAATAAAATAGTATGAGAAAAGAAAGGTAATATTGAGGTACCAGTCAAGTTTTACAGTGGCTCTTTGTTTATTTGAAGATCTACAGTTGTGTGTCTGTAGAAAAGTAAATCCTCTTGCAAACTAATTCTATGTGGATTGTTGTATAAACTTGACACAGTCAACTAAACACTCAAAATGGCCACTCCTACAGTACACAAGCAGGTCCTGGATGTTGAAACTGATAACCAGGATCTGCAACAAGGATCTTCTTTCTGGCAAATTTCCATTATGCTACACACATGGTTATGTATTCTTTGGAGGATGTGGGTATGTGAGATTAACTCTGCAATAGTTCAGGTTGCTGGTTACCTATGTTAAGGGTGAGGGAGGCTTCCATTGTGCTGAACTGGTGCATCTTAGTCTGCATGAGACTGGCTCGATTGCAGCGCATGGCTGGCATTGTCTGAGATTTCCTGTCCGAGGAGAACAGCTTTGTTGCACCAACTTCCTGATTCCTATGAAAAAAAAGACAAACAGAAACAGAGAGTGCATTTTTTTCCTTTGAGGGAAAGATACAGTAAGGAAATGAGTCCTTGTTTCGTCACCTGACACTGTATAACTTAGCTGCAGATATCAATTCTTCACGTGAAATTAATGATTATAATTCCTGAGACATTAACATACAGACACAATGGGTGATGTGATGATTAACCAAACAATTCTGACATGTGTTTGAATTCCCACAAATTAAAATACTGATTCTCAGGAGTTTTACTAAATGTAATGGTGTAAACAGTTAACGGATATGACAGGGAAGAAAGAATATATTTTACCTGCCAATGTTTCTTTTTCCAATGTAACGAAACTGAACCAGACATGTCCTGCAGGGAAGGTTCAAATATTAGTCAGGGCAGGGAAGAGTGCACTGATTTCCTACACCAAGGGATTTATGTTTTCATCAGGGCTTGTCAGTATGATATCAGTTTCATAAATTTGTTTAACAGCAGAGTAAAGAGTGTTGACCTTAAAGAATGGTAGGATTAGCATTTACTGTTTGCACTTATTTCAATTCATAACAATGGGCTAGAATGTGATTGATTGATAGTTGTCTTGATACATGACTCACTCAAGCAGACTGAGGTAGTTCATGATGTCCGGAGGGCTGACTTTATTCCAATAAGCCACAAGTGTTTCTGTGGTAAAAACAGTTACCAACACTGTGAAACATGTTACTGTATCTGCCGACATACTGTGACTCATTGTGATGAATGGAATCAACAGTAGCAGAATAGTTGGTGAGGAGACACAAGCTTGTTTTTACTGTAGCCTTTTAGGTTAAGTGTGGGTGGGTACTGACCCTCCGACAGTGTCTTGACTATGTGAAGGAAAGAGAGCAGGAGGCCTCTGATCTCGTACTGTCCAAGACGACCAATGGGAGGCATTGGGCTGCTGCTCATGGTGGAGCCACGCCTCTGCAACGGTGACAAAGACAAAAAAAGAAAATCTCAATTTTGTACAGAAACAGACAAATCATGTCATCAAAAACCAAATAACAGTTTATCTTGAGAAGGCCTTAATCTGAAGATAACCTTTACAACCAAACTCAAATTCCCAGACAACTGGAAAAATACCACAAGTCAGGAAGGTGTGGAACCATTTTAAAGGATGGATCAAAGGCTTAGTCTTTTATTAATTCATTTAAGAAGGTGATAGGGGCGTTCTTTACACTTTCATTGTTTTCTCAGAGAGGGAATTTTATTGTCTGTTGGGCCCTGCTGGAGGGAAATGCCACTGAGACTTATACCCATACTTCTGCTTTTATTTGCATCAACCCTGCTGTGGATAATGGCATCTGCACTACTACAGTGCTTTAAAGTTTGGAATGTGGACACAAGGTCAGAACATGGCTGCAGGCGCAAGTGTTTAACCGTGGGTTGTTGCTAGTGTGAGATTTTATTACCTCAATGCTGTCTGGTGTCCCCGAGTCCATAAACAGAGAGCACCTGGAGTCCTCTCGCCTCACAACATGTCCGTTCTGAGCCAGGAGACCTGCACCCAAAACAGTGCAGAGTTATTGATATCAGCTGAAAACAGCAATAGAATACACACACACCACACAAATGTGTTGCTGGTAAAATCTGAAAATTTGTGGGAGATGGAGCTATTTTTATAAACACAAGGGGATAAAATGCTGAAGGACTACAATACCAGTGTCACTTTCTTACTCACCATTGTTTTTACTGTACACAATATTGCATGCAAATCTTATGCAAACCTAAATGTTCCTATTATCACAGAGGCACAGGCAACCTCAGGGAAGGACTGTGGTGTGTGTGATGGTAAAACCCGAACAGTAAAACAGTAAAACACACAGCCGCTTTCAGACAGAGTGCTTCTATTGTGTTACAGTTGTGCTTTGCATAAAATTGGCTGGAGCAAGAGTTCTCTGTGGTGAGTGAGGATAATGGATGATGTATAAACAGGAAGAGGTAGGGTAAAGTCTGTGCTGAGCAGTATTCGCTGCTCTCAACTGACCGTGGTCTCTCTCAATCGCAGTGCTGATTCTCCTGCTGTCAGTGGAACTGGTGGATATGAGGTCGTCTCTGGAGCCCTGGGAGGACCACAAGATGAAAGAATTAAACCTTTTATGATGAAAACTGTTGTATACCAAACAGCACCTAAGGTTTTAGTCAGCTGGAAGAGTGCTCAGTTCAAATCTGATTTCTCCTCACCTGATGAACAGTCATTTTTCAGATTGAATCGTAATGTTGATTGATTTTAAAAGGGGGTCAAATATCAAAACAAGGAAGATATCTTATGATGGCCTCAAAGGGACTCACATTGAGGCCAAGGCCAGGACTGGAGGTGTAAGGCTGGGTGGACAACTGCTTCAAGTTCTGATAGAGCAGCTCCAACAGTGGCAGGTAGAGCAAACAGATCCGGGCCTGCTGGTTCTGAAACATTAGAGACAACGAAATGAGTTTTTAATCATAAACAGAGCATTTAGGGGTGGTTTTTCTGTTTACTGGTCTATTCTTAGCCTCATCATCCTGCTCCACCCTCATTCACCTTGAAGGTATAGCGGTCATCTGTGGAGTGTTTGATGAGCAGGTTCTTGAGAACGCTCACGGCCAGTTGTCTGACCTCGGGTCCCTGCTGTACGGCCTCAGCCACTTCCCTCAGCAGCAGGCCTACCAGGAAGTGGTTGCGGCAGTAGTCCTCCGTCAGGCTGAACTCCAGACTCTGCTCTGATGTCGTGCCAAACAGGAAATACAATAGGTCAGTGTGTGCTGGGGCAAAGGTCCTCATACTGAGATCTGCTACATGTGTCTTGTGAAACATGGAATGTACATGCAGTTGTTTACTTCATATGCTGCACATAGTAACCAAGACCATTAACTTTGGTTTAAAAAAGAATTAAATTAAAAATAAAAAGAATATGAACATGTTCATTCACTCGAACAATTTGCAATATATATGCAGAATACCCCCAATCCCACACAGGACATCCATTCAGACAGCACTGTTTCTACACCACACAGGAGAAGAATTAATGTAATTCATCAAACATTGCATCCACATATAGATGTGTGATGTAATGCAGGAACATTTTCAAATCAGGAAAGAGCATATCGGTTTGGCTGAAGCAGGAACGTCGCCCAGAGTATCGCTCTTTGCAAAGAGTAGACATAAGCAAAAGAGAAATGCAGCTTCCTGTCGAAAGCTGACTAACACAAACTATGAAGCATTAAGAATGTCCGTTCCCACAACAGCAAAGCTCCTCCCATCATACAGACTCAAGCACATGAAGGCCTTAGCCTTGAGGTGGCGTGGCTCTGAAGATTATGAGAAACCGGGCTGACAGGATGGAGGTTAGTGCAGGTCAGAACAGGTTTCACGTGCGAGGGGGTGGTTTGCATACGGCAGCAAACACGATATGGTGCGGTGAGCATCACCTACCTACAGGGCCAAAAAGCTCCGTCGCATACGAAATAAAATCTGACCACAAGCACAAAACACACAAACAAAAAAAAAACAGAGAGGGAGGAAGGGGGGAGGGTGAAAATAAATAAAGTGGAGGTAAAACTGTAAACACATGCAGCATTGACCATAGCAACACAAAGGTTTATACTGTGTTTATGGTTGTGGAACAGATGTGGGACAAACTTGTTGAGCAGGTATAGGTGAGCCAGTACACATGTCAGCTGTGTTTGGCAAAAACGTGTTTATATGTAGGGCACGCAATGAAGCTAGGCGATAGACGGGGCCTGTGGTGGTGGGTGCAGGTCAGACCAAGATCAGTGAGGGTGTTGGGGGGGGGTCATGTGAGAGTAATGCTAGTATGTGCGTGGTGTAAGAGGAGTCTCACCTTGAACACGCTGCAGCTTGGTACGCCCGAAAGCCATGGGCAGGTTGAGTGGAATGAAGTGCTCGTGGTTGCACAGTGTCATCAGGAAATCAAATTTCATTTCTGTCAGCACCTGTGTCAAATAACAAACACAAACACAGGCACACATAAATACACTCCTTAGCAATGTGGACAGAGCAAAGAGCAAATCAAAGCTTATTTCATTTGGGAGTGTCATTTATTTGACAGTCAAATGTGCTGACTAACACCAAGAGAGAAAATGTATCATAGGAGAGTGAGTCCAGTGTGTCAACAACTTTCCCAGATACGTTCGCAAAAAAGGAAAAGTGTTTGGCGCATTCAGATGTGAACTGTATCCATAATCTGGTAAATGTGAATACTGTATTCTATTATTTTAATGGCTCTATTTATAATCTTTTAATTTGTATACTGATACAGACCTGTCATATGCACCCAATCAGTTTAAGACATTTTATGTGAAGTTTGTGTTTTAGATTATTTATTATTATCAAATTCCATTTTCTGGTGGCTCAGCCCATTCATATAGCTTTTCTCACAATCATCTCTATACAAGTTTACCACCTTTTATTGAGCACTGGACCACTGAGTCAGGGGCACGTACCTTGGGGTCTTTGAGACTGAAATGACACATGTAGTGGTTAATGAGGCCAAAGGAAAAGCCCCTGTTCATGAAGGTCAGGCACCTCTGAGGAGAGAAGAAGCTCAGTGAGCTCACATGAGGCGCCCATGTGTACACACATTTTTTAAGGCTGAGAGAGCTGTTCTGGAGCCGAGATGAGAAGCACAACACTTACTCTCGCAGTAGAGCATATGCCTCCACCATGGTCCAACAGTGCATTTACGAACCACATTTATATTTACTAGATCCAGATTGTTATTGGATCTATACAAGGTTTCACGCACTTTTAATAAACACAAATTCTCTCATGCTCCATTTGCATGTGAAGTTCAGACCTTGATCAAACCGGCCAGGCTCAGGTTGATGCAGCGAGCTTCCTCTGGGATTTCCGTGTGTCGGATGGTGATATGTGGCATGACCGACAGCACAAGGGACTGGAGTGCCTGGTGGAAGCTGTCGGGAAATCGCTGGGCCCGTGGCATCTGAGGAGGCGGGTGGAAAAAATAACTAATGAATGAATCACTCTCAGTTCGTTCTTCTTCTGAACAAATAAGAGGAAACCATTTGACCCTGACCTTCATGCGGTTGCCCTCTTGCAGATACTGGGCCATGGACTTGGCCATGGTTTCAAAGAAAAACCAGGAGTACTACATAAAGAAATAAATGAGGATTATGCAGCCTCAAGAGAAATCTACTGCAAAATACAATACATGACAATACAGAAATACAAAGGTGATAACAGAAGTAGGACATATGGGGAATGTTGAGAAATAAAGGAGAAGCAGCTGCATGTTTCAAGACATATTCAGTAGAAGAGGCCACAAGAGAATTTATAAATCTTCTCCCATTATAGGCAAGTGTACCATCTGCTGTCCAGAGTTGGGAGTGCAACTAACTGGGCGATGGAGCGGACAGAGAGGAACACACACCTTGAGCAGTTTATTGCTGGTGTTGAAATCCGCAGTTTGCTTAAGGGTGGCTGTGACTGCAGTAGCGAGCACCTCGTGCGTGGTCGCAGATTTTCCTGAGGCAGGGTTGTTGGTCAAAAACACAAACTGAGGACAGAAAAAAAAGAGATAAATTTACACAGAAAACCTGGAAGGTGTCAGTTTTACTGATTTTTTTCTTTGTAAAGACATGATCTCCAGAGAAGGTCCAAATGATTTGATTTGGACCTTCTAATCTCAAAGAGTTCTTGACATTTTCAGAGATATTCTAAGTGCTAAATGTGTTACCTTGACAAAAGAGCGCAGGTAGTGTTCCAGTCCTTCCTCGTGGCATCTGGAGACGATGTGTATGATGACACTGAAGGCACATATCAGGGAAATACTTCACTGTGAAGCAGCTATAAATAGAATGCCACGCCAAATTTAAAACAAGTGGACAACTGACCGCAGAGAGTTGACTGCAATCTCGAGGGCTTCTTTATTGGTTGTCGTGAGCACCTCAAACAGCTGCATCAGCACAGTTGGGAGGAAGTTGATGATAACATGAGTCTCCATAGCGTGAAGGCACTGAGTGGATGAGGAGGAAGCAAGAATAAGAAAAAAAATTTAAAACAGAATGAACAACAAATTGTTTCTTGACTTCACACATGATACAAATGGCATTTCTACACTCCATGGATTTCTTCCCAGGATTAATTTATTTGGATTTATAAATTCCAGGGGCATCTCCTGTTTTGTCACTGGCCGACGGACCTGGTTCTGAACATGTGTGAATGAATGTCACTTGCATTGTGACGTGCTGATAGTAATATGTAAGGCAAGGAAAAAGTGATCCCTCCTCCTCATCTTACCTTCAGGTATTTGATCAGTTCGGCTTGGTTGCCCTCTGATGTCGTCCTCATCAGCTGGCAGTGCTGGAAGAATTTGTGTAGATGCAGGTCCTGTTGGATGAAGTAGGACAATATACCAGCTGCTTTCATGCATACTTTGCATGTGAGTGAAAGTGAAAGGAGAATCAACGTTGTACCTGAGCATATATTGTCGATGCTACGTGGCACCTCACTTTGAACAGCGACTTGGCGTTTTCTACCCACTTGATGTCTGGCTGGGACTGTTCAAAGAAGCAATCAGATTTTATCTTTAATTAATCCTCTGGGGAATTCATTTGCTTTCATGTGAGCTCCACGTATTTCCTATAACATGACAAACTCAAGATGTTAACGTCAGCCGATTAAGGTTTTGATGAAGATGACTTTAGTTTACAAGTCTTCGAGTGGGTACCTTCCTGGAGTCCTGACACAGGTATCCAGTGGGCAGGTTGGCGGCGACAGAAAGCTGATGTTCTAATGACTGCATCCTTCCATCTTTTAACAAAGGCATCCAGGAATAACCCACTGTGGATGAAGCCAACAGAGGACTTGAGCCATTTAAGCATCCTATAAATCAACCTAGTCACTTCACTAACAGTTCTTTTTTATTTTTGTGCTTTCAGAGATTAATTAACTTTTGATGAATAATGTTGCCTTAAAGGACAAGTAAAAACAATATATCCTTACCCAGGGTCTCCACTCCCTCCCTCTTCTTGCTGCTGGCCTTGCTGCTGGACTCGCAGCTGATGTGGTAAAAGCTGAAGAGGATGTGGTGTTTCTCGTGCATGTGCACTGGCAGCTCAATTTTAACCTGCACACAGAGGAAAAGTCCAAGGCTATGATTACTTTTAATTCAAATTAGTTTACTCCTGCTGGGGCAAGAAGAGTAATTTTCATAGGGACAGATACTATTCACTAACTTTAGTATTTGGATTGAATTAACTACCTTTAACTAAAACAAACCCTTGCATATATATTTGTAGTTTGTGCTGAACTTTTAGAGCCATCAGGCAGATGATGCTGGGCTCGCAGCTTATTTTGGCCACAAGAGGGCAGCAGTAGGACAGAAATGCATTTTCCTGGCATATTGGCACATGATGAGCTCACAGGAAATGACACAGTACACTGATTCACCACAAATACACAGGTTTATGACATAGATATGAGTCACTCAGTCTATTACAATGTGACTCTTGGTCATTTTATAACTTTAGAAGACTATAACTGCAAATAAGTCTCAATAAAGCTGTCAGTGTCCTGACTTTCTTAAATGTCAGTCCTCCAGGCATTAATAATAAAATCAATTGATATAGCAAATGCATCAAAGTCATGATCAAATATGGTGAATCTATAAAGATTATTGTTGTTCTGTTAGAGCAGAAATCCTTCAGGATGTGACTGTTTGTGAGGGGAAATCCCAGTGATGGTGGTGCTGCGTCTGGAGGCCCTCATGTGGGTGTTTGTGGGGACTGTTAAAATCCTAATCGGTTTGACATCAGGGCCATATGGACCCTCTCTGTTCTACCTCTCTGGCTGTGTGTGTGTGTGACTGCTTGACCAGTCAATTGTGAGATCACAGCTCTACCCCTGAGACAGATTTATGGGATTATCACAGTGGTGGCTGAGGAATTTGAGCACTGAACACACACTGTACAAAAGGTAAAAGATTCCAGGGAGTTTTGAGGAGAAAAAAAACATGTCTCCCTGTAGCTCCAGATGCACATTTACAATAACCTGATGTGTATGTTAGTTTTTTATTGAGCAGATGGAATAAATCACACGGCTGTAGACTGCAGATATATCAAGACTATTGTTTTGAAACAGGGTAGCTCTCACCTCGTCGTAAAACTCTGGGTTCTGATTGTGGTGAAGGACGGCTGCGTAGGTGCTGCCCGTGAAGAGCGAGTCCCCCGGCTTGCCGTAGATGCACTGAAACGCAATCATGCAAGAACATCAGTCATTGAAGTGTTTGATGTCAGGGCCCAGCAGGAAGTAAGTGCTCAGCAATCTGTGGTCACAGATAGTTTGCTTTAAACTATAGTGGAACGAGGAATTTCCAAAAGCAGAGGATCTGGCTAGACAAGATGAGCAACGTTGTGAAAAATGATATTGATTCTGATGCCTTGCACAGCACGATTCATTTACAAGTTTGATTCCATGTGTGGCCACTCAAATACTCATTTTTCAGACATTCCAGTAGTTTACGAATGTGGGATCTTACATGAAAGCATCTTCAAGCAATGCACAGCTAATAGGTTTTGTGTCAGAACAAAAATAAACAAAAATGTAACAAAGTTGTTGGGATATTTCTAATGAGACATAATAAGGGGAATGGCTGGTTGGAGACTAAATCAGGATGCTAACAGTTGTAGTCCTCTCTAATGAACAGTAATGAGCAGTGCTGGCCAGAGGAAGGACAGAGTTCTTGGAGCCATGTAATTGAAAGTGAGACTGAGCCAGGATGAAAAAAACAAAAAGAACAGCTGGAGGCTCTGCAGGAGGATTCAGACAAGTCATGAGGATGGGAGAGGCCCCGGGGAAAAAAGGGGACAGGATTCCAATTCTACTCTCACACAAGGGGAGCAATGTGGAGGTGCAGCAGTTAATTCACTTACTGCATCACACATAATATTATGGTTGTGTTACCTGACATTAACCTTGGAAAAGGAGAGAATAAATTACCTTTAAAGTTAAATGTTAAAACCGACCTAGGACAACTAGTTAAATGGTGCAGATTTGAGCAAATATCTGTGGTTACATCTCACAAGGTAGGGCAGGAGGGGAATCTACTGTGTCTACCATGATGAAAAACCCAACACAATACAGAACGGGCGGATGGGAGTGTTGATAACCTAACCCAGAATGAGGGTTAAGGTGAAACACTGGGGGAAATGCCAGGGATCTTATCTGTCATAGCTGCCCTGTCCATACATGCACTGTTCCACAAAGGACTATAAATCAAGACTTCCTCATGCTCAGATCTTTGTGTTATGAGAAACTCAGAAACTCCCTGAGCTTCCGACAGATTCAATCTCCACAGGTGTGCTGCTGTCTCCCGCTGCTTGCTGCTGGTAAACAACTTCCTGCCTCGCTGTACCAGCCAGCGTGCGTTAGTGTACTGAGCTAATCAGGACCATCAAGTGTAAATGCCATCGACAGCGGACATGAAAGAAATTCTATCTTCTTCCCTTGCTCTAAAAAAAGTGAAAACAGCGATCCATGGTGCGTTGATGACTGTTTTCCAGCCGCAAATATTTGAAAGTGTGTGGCCAGAGAGAAATTATGAGAAAGGAGAGAAGAAGAAAGAAAAAAAAAAAAAGAATGACCATTCATTATCCTCTTTTGCCAGCTATAATAACCAGCTACTCTTAAGCTTTTCCTTTCTCCTTTCCTGGCCCCTCAGCTGCACTTTAAACTTCCACTTTGTGAAAAGCAATAAAAAGTAAAGTTGATCATGTCTGTTGCTTGATCAAATACCAGTGCTGCTGTCTGTGAAGTTCCTGTAAATCTGGATATGACTGTCTGAACATCACGACCATCAGTCTCTCAAACTCCTCTGAACAGTAGGGGCTTAACCTGGAGCTCAATGATTCAGCTCTCGCTCAAAATCCTGCACTCCCACTCCGATGCTTGTGTTTTGCAGTCTCCAGCTCCTCAAACAAAGGAGCGAGAGGCAAAATTGTCAAGGGTAGGACAATTTTCTCTTCTTAACAATACACCTGACATTCAATAAAGTAGATGAAAGAGAGTGCAGAGTGCAGCAGAAGCACACAAAAGGGCAGGGCAAAAGTGCAACTCACCTTTAAAGGGACTGCGCCTTCTTCATCTGAATCCCTGAACTGGATACAGACTGCAATGTTTCTCGCCTGGTATAAAATATAAAAACAAATTAATTTGACCATTTTACAAAAATGGATTACATTTAAACTGGTTTCGATGCTGAGTCTGTGCTGCCTTTCATTTTTGGTCCCACTTAATTCGAAGTCACACACCTTGGTGAATGTCTTCTGGTTGTCGTATTTGAGCTGCAGGGGGTAGATGTAGAGCTGGTTCTTGTAGGTGGTGAAGGGGTAGTTGTACTTGGCCTCCTCGGGGAGGAACTCCTCGATCTCCACAGACACTCGTTCACAGCCATCCTCGAATGGCTTCACAGGAATGTAAGAGGAAGTTACCGTATCTGGGGGGAGTGGGGAGAAAACAAGTTACAGTGGCGGACCTCTAATGCTGAGCTCCTGTTGTGCCACACTGGGGAGCAAAGTAAGGAATTCTCCTTAATTATACCTCCTATAGCCAACCAAAATGAATCCTCCTCTTTTCCAAATGTTAGGATAAGGGGAGGGAGATACTACATACTTGAGAAGTCAGGTGGGACACACTCAATCGTGACGTTCAGCTGTCCAGGGATTGTCTGAAGTTTGCTCTTCTCAGGTCTGATGAGAAACAAATACATTGCACATAAGAGGAAGAAGGCACACCAGAAGACATTTCAATATGTGAAATGCACAGGCTAAAATAGCATGAGAGTGGCGGTGACTCACTTCCTGATGTCGGCCAGCAGTTTGATTAAGTCATCTGTGGAGATTTTGCTGCTGTCCTGACGATAGAGCGGAGAAAACTTCCCGTCCATGTCCAGGCTGCCCTGAGCATCTTTGAACACCTGCCTGGAAACAAAAACGTGGCTGCAGTTACATGGTTAAAGGCTTTAAAGCAAATGTGATGGAGTCAACTGAAAACATTTGCAGATCATAATTATCTTTTCAATGAAGCTGAATTCCAAAAGATGAATCTTCATCTCCGTCTTACTTGGCAGCCCAGGCAAATGGCATCCTGTACTGGCCCAAGCGCTGGCATGTCTGCTTGGCAGCTTTGAGCACCTTCTGAGCAGTCTGTGGAGGAACAGGAGAACAGAAAAATATACAACCAATATAGAAGGAAAAAAGTGGAAAAAGCGAAAAAGTAAGTAAACGAGGCACACCTTGTTGACATCCGATGTTTTGATGTAAGGCTCGGCACAGTGGGTGATGCCATTCTGCAACACCTTCTCTACACGGGCCACCAGGAAGATGTCAGCATGGGGGTTGGTGACAGAAAAGATACCCTTGAAGGCAGAAGGAAAGATCAACTGAGGAGGAGGACTGTGGCAATACAGTTTTCTGTATTTTTGTAGTTCAATTGCCTTCGGCAGACTGTAACTTTCTACAAATGTTGATATTTTGGGTTTCTCTTTTTCCTCATACTGACACAGTGAAAACTTAAGGTGAGACCCTCAAGAAGATTTGTGGGAATAGAAATAAAAAAATAATAATGCAGTCCCAAGTTCCAGGAAGTTATTTTGGAAATCATAAAAAATTCAGCACGAGTAATAAAACTGAGGGAGAAAGCTGCTGTGCTTCTTAGAGGCTAATGCACCTTTAAATCAAAATAGATGCAGACATCAAACTGCACATTAATAAACATAAACATAAACATCATGGAGGAGCGTGATGCGAGTCAGACAGACACGCACACGCACACACACAGTCTATCCTCTCCAGTCTGAGCTTCACAAGTTGCACACGACACACATCTGCTTCTAGTTTCTGTCGTTCACATCAGGATTTGTTGTTTGTTTTTTGTTACCGTCTATTTTGCACACAGAGAAAGAGAAAAGCAGCTAAATTCAATGCTTTGCCAGGAAACCTAGTAAACATTGTCATAGCTCTGCCGTAGCTGAGCTGAAAAGGCATTATGTAATGAGACTGATGCAGAGGCTGCAGCCTCTAGAGGGCTGATGATGTGGTTGAGAGATATAACGGAAGGAGGCCTGTCCTTGGACCACACCCAGTGCACCTAAATTAAACTGAGGCCAGCCAAGCTATAATAGCTCACTAATCACAGAGGTAGAGCATGCTATGTTTGTACGTATGTGTTTGTATATAATATGTGTTCTCTGCTCACAAAGGGTGGCCCGAAGAACATCGCATTAAGTCCATAATCAGACAGATGAAAGCTTGAGACTGTTTTCAAACTCCACCTTCTAAGCAGATAGATATTCTATCCGTTTGTCTCTCCAATACCCCACTATTCATCTCCTCACCCTCCAGTTGTTTCCATTCCATCCCAGTCACCTACCTTGTCATGGAAGAATATATCTAACTACGTTTTATAACCCTGCAGCTGCTGATTTACAGCAGGAACATGCCCTTGAGTGTCTTAATCAAATTAACGGTGAAGAGCAGCCACAGATGAGGAACATGGAGTGTGTGCACACAATCTCACAGCACCTGCAGTTGTTTGCACGAAGGCCTGAGCCAAGAGGGACACTCCCATGGTCACTATTCTTTCCTAAATAAACTTCAAATGGACATGGACCATGTATTATCTGGAGACAGACATGCCAAACATGAAAACTATTATCACTACTGTTTTATAAGAGTTCTCTGATGTTAGGACGAGGGCAGGAAATTCATCAAGTGCTCACTGCCTTGTCCCACCCAGGCCAGCTGGAGTAAGAGGGCAAATGCTGAGCTGTGTCACAGAAATCACCAACAATTCAAGATATGTTTTGCAAAAAAAATGAAGATGAAACACTGTTCTTCATACTTCTATAATGATACAGCAGTGATTCAGAGTCCACACCCAGTCGTGAATAGCAGACATGTGGTTCATCAGTGCCGCACAACAATCATGTTTTTACCTGTGTGGGGAAGCGCAGCAAAGCCTCCGACACCCTCTGAAGCACAGGCAGGCCGTTCCCTTTCCCAGAGTCCCCATTCACCATTAATCCAACTCCCATTCCTCCATCCCTGAGTCCTCCTCCTCCTACTCCTCCGCCTCCTCCCCCATCAGAGTCCGATGAAGGAGACAGCTGCACTGAGGTGTCGGTCAGCAATTCTCTGACGCAGGTAGGATTCAGGTCGATGTGGAAGTCGGCCGAGATCTTGCAGCTCTTGGAGACGTCAAAGAGGGCAAGGCTGATGAAGAAGGGTTCTACCTGAAGGTCAGCAGAGAGATGTGTTAGAGGCAAAGTATAAGAATAATGATCATAAACTGGCTTTCACTACGTCAGCCACAAAACATAGAGTGATATCTTGTTTGGGAGCAGACATTGGCTCTGCTGTACCACAGCCCACACGGTTTTGAACGACTGTGCACTTACGCAAAGATGAATGGTCCCTGTGTGATGAGCAAACCTCTACATCCAGTGAACATTAAACCCATCTGACATTGTGTTGGAAAAAGAGGGGAGGAGGAAGCTGAGAGAAAGACCATGCTGCTTCCAAACCACAAATATGAGTCCATTCAGTCCTCTAATGGAGAAGAAAACTTGAGGAGGTGGTCCAACTCAATGTTTTATGACTACAACCAACCACTCTGATAAAGATGAAGCTTGCACATGCTAAACATGCTGCTTCATACTTTTCAATAGCTCTATATTCATTGCACATCGCATAAGGCACTTCATCATTCAGACAGAATTCCCATAAATGCTTTCAAATCATTAACAAAATTATATGAAAACAATAGGCAGGCTCTTCGTTTGGCCTGGTTCTCCCAGACAGGTCAACATGAATTATGAAGGAACTGTACATTATCTGGGGCAGCACAGCAGGCAGCAAGGGCATTGGAAGATATGTGGTGTGAAAAGGAAAGCTGGATGTTGTGGTTCAGTTTAGTTCAGTTCAGAGTGTCTTGAAGTCATTTAAGTTTAAGATGAAAATATTCATCTAAAATATTTTTAAAATTAATTTGGTCTTAAAACTGAACTAGAGACAATAACATAATAGATGTTTCTTTAATTGAATGAGGCTTTTTATAAAGGCTCCAGTTTATTATTGTAAAGTAGAAGCATAAGTGACTGCCAGGTAAGTAGCTTCCTTTGAATCAAATTATTGTGAGTTCAGTTCATTTAGTTGTTTTATGTGATTGTAATACAGAAAGTAATTAAAATAAGGCAAAGACATACATTGGTGAGGACTCCATCACCCTTCTCACTAACGCAGCCCTGGAGACTGAAGGTCAGGTCGTGGCAGCTGACCATGATACGGCGGCCAAAGCGCTCCTCATACGACTTGACATCAGGCTCGATGCCAGAGAAGTCCAGTCTCTGGATATCAGACGGGGGGTAGAAAGTAGGAGGTAAAACAAGAAAAAAAAAGGATGGTTCCAGATGACAGGAGGGGAGATGGTGTGCAGAAAAAGAGGAAGGAAGTGGGGGAGAAGGAAACCAAATTTTAAAATGTGTAAAAGGTGGAAAGGGAGGAGAGATCAAATGGTCTGAATCAATAGTGAAATAAATAAATCATACGGCGAACAAGTATTCAAAGAAGCAGCTTCTGTACCTGTGTCTCAGGATCCAGAGAGAAAAGCTTCAGTCTGCCTTCATTCCTGCTGTGTTTATTAAGCTGGTCCGTCTCTCTGGCGTACTTTAGACACACAAAGTGCAGCAATGTGGGTCAGCTGGCGTCTTTTAATATCTGCTTTATAATTATATCATTTCAACCTGTATTCTTGGAATTTTTATTTGATTGCTTCATTTCTTATTTTTCTCATTCAGGAAATAAAAAACTTGTTTGCATCAACTTTAGAGAAATAGGAAAATAGTACAGAGGTTTCAAAACAAAACCTGAATGTTGACTGATGGTATTTTCTCTGCTTGTAAACAATAAACACCCAACAGACCCAGACAGAGGGAGAAAGGATCTAATAGAGAGAAAAAAAACAAAACACTTGGGTGATGTTAGAGCCCCAATCCCATCTCCTCCCCCACTTCTCCTACTCCCTTGGATTTTTTTACACTTAAGAGTCCAGCCTGCAGACAAACTCGTCTGATCTTGTGCACAGAGCAGGGGGGAAAGCTGTGCTGGAGTGGCCCAGAGCAAACAGGGAAACAGGGAAACAGCAGCACATAAGGCTTTGTTGTCTGCGTGGTGCTCGGGGTTTATAGACATATTAAAGCAGCATGGTCTCTGTGGGGCTCGTAGTGCTGCTGGACTTCAACAAAAGAGCTTCTTTTCATGGGCTTTTATATCGTCAAGGTAATTGTAAGCAATCCACCCACTACTTCCACAAACGTCTGTATGTGGCTCATCTGTTTTTCTGCTTCACACTAGACTTCTGTATTCTATTCTGGCTTTCGTAAATTTGGACATGCGATATAGGGGATTAAATGTGGCTGCTGATCATACCTTCATAAGTTCAGGGTGCAAGCTCCTCCCCAGACTCTCCAGCAGGCTCTCTCCTTTCCCTTGGCTGGTTGTGTCGTCATCTGATAGGACATGACAATAATACACGCATGAATCAATGCACACAGAGAGAATCGACGCTACTGCCAATTATCGAAATTAAGCTTGGCTCAACAAACGTTTCCCAATAAGCTACTGTTGTCTGTCTTGCCAAACTTTTTCAGTCTCTTGGGCAAATTAAAAAGAGGCCATTCACTATTCTGCCAACTCCCTCGTGAAACATAATGGACTGACTGAACTCAAACTGCACCTCCATCTTCCTGGACGGCCTCTCAGCGTCTCATCAGCATCTTTGAAATTTGTGAGGCAGCTACACCTATTGCTTTCACTGGAATTCTCTACAGAGAGCACATTATAATTATTTAAGAGATAAAATGGTCCACGCTGGCAAGAAAAATGCTAACTGCAGAAAACTGCAAGAAAATATAAAAATATCTACAGAAGTAGAGTATGATGAACTTTAAAATATAAGACCTAACTTATGTAGGCTTTTTAGACCGTTTAAGACCCCACAGAAGCCCTGGTGGAAGTGAGTCTCCTCTGCATCACTGTAATATGGAAGCCATTAACATGGGGCCCAGACTCAGTGCTCCACTGCTGGGCCAGGGATTACTATAACTCTCTGTACCATAACAAGAGGCTCAGACATGTTATTATTTTCTTAGCTAACCAACGGTATAGAAACTCTCCAACAAGACCATAAATAATGGGTTGACTCAAAGAGCATGTGGGTTTGTGCAGTTCCCAAGAATGTTAGTGTTAAGATCTACACATGTACAACGCGACTCACCCATGGCACAGTCCAGTGACTCAGCACCATTCCTCTTGTCCTGGCCGGCCTCAGTGCTGCTTTGAAGAGCCTGCTTCAGCGTCACCACCCACTCCTCCATCTCTGCCTCGCTGTCCGCAGCCAGGAAGTGGCTGTAGCGGTCCTGCATCTTCAGTTCGAAGCCATTGCGCCGCATCTTTGGACTCTAAAGGATAGCAGAGAAAGTTTTATAACAAAATTTGGTGAGACAGATTTGAGAGCGGTCATCAAACTGAAAGCTTCGTGGCAGCACGGATGTGAATGACGCACCAGATTGAGCCATGAGCCAGCAGCAGCAATTACTGCTAAAACTAGACCATTCTGTTCAAGTCAGTGGAATGCAGTAATTCCGTTCAGTTAAATCACATAAAAGCCCCTGGAGCGTGGCGAGACAAGGAAACATGCAGGGCTTCACGAGGGCGGGAGATGATGCCAACAGGAGAGAGCTCACAGTGGGCACAAAGGAAAGGAAACTCCAAATACTTCAGTCATGGTAAATTAAATTCAAGAGTCTTTCAAATACCTGGATGACATCAATGCACGAGTCAAGGTAGATGGAGCCTTTGGTTTCTTTGCAGTTCTTCTCATCCTTGTAGGAGTTGAGGATGTAGGAGCCATCTGGGAGCTGAGACAAGTAGAAGTACCTCCTCTTGAATACCTGCAATGCACAACATAAGATCACTTTTCTGACCCATATTTTACGGAAACACAGAAAACACATGCAATATGAGTGGATGTGATGCATGTTGTTCTATTTGTTACTGTTATGCTGGAATAATAACAGGCAGGAGGTCTGGTGGTGACTCACCCTCATGGAGACAGACAGGCTGCTGTTGATGTTGGCTTTCTGCAGCCAGCCCTGCTTCATGATGCCTCCCCTCTGGGAGCACAGGGACGCCGTATCCTGACAGACAAAAACCCATAAGAGAAATCGATCAAGACCAACATTATTGTGCAGGTTCATTCAGGTTGATGCTCATCATGTAATGCATCTGACCACTTGCAGGAATTCACACGACAAGGAGGCTAAATTGACTGTAAGCTAGGACATGACACCTTACTATGACATTGTCTGAGAAGGGCTGAGGTGTGAGGAGATGTGTGTGTTTATGGGGGGGTGGAGGTTTGACCACTGCACAATACAGATGAGCGTAATCCCTTTGAAGTGGCATTTTGAGCTCTGCCTGTCACTCGTCCTCACGTATTCTCTCTCTCACTGGGCTCCATCGTCTAATCTAATTGGCTGTTGCTTCTCTTCCTGCAGCAGGCTCATATCTATCCTTCCCTCAGACGCAATGTCAGAGACAGAGGACAGCCACCGGTCCCCCGCCTCACTGCATCCTGTGTATTTAATCTTGTCACCTCAACTGTTATGATTGATTTATTGTTCTGGCCAGCCAAGGGTTTTTAAAGAATTTAAGGATTTAAGGATTGGATTTAAAGAATTTGGGAAACAAAACACTTTTACTGGTGTACACTTTCCAAACACTGTCCTTTCAGACAGACACATTCTTACAGCGTGGACCATCGTGGGATGTGAGAGCTCTGCGCTTGCCCTCCCCATCCTGGGAACAGAGCAACATTTATTTTCCTTCAATTAAAACCCCTCCTCTATCTAACTTTCTCCACATCCAGTCAGAGGGAAGAGGGAGGAGGATCGATGAGAGCTATTTATAGGGTATGAGGCTTCTGGTTTCACTGCCCTGCACTCTCTCCCTCTGAGGGTCAAGCTGCTGTGTGGACCACAGATCATAATTCACTGGGACACTTCCTTACGCAGTCACAATCTCATTTCATGTCAACTCTACTGTGTGAATATTTCCAGGACATTTAGACAAACATGGGTCTTATCTCAATTATTCAAAACCATTACACAGGAAGGTATAATACCACACCACTAAAAGCTTTGCATATATGCCACGGTGCAATTGGGCTTGTGAATCTTCCTGTGATCAGCATCTGCGATGCTCAGAGCCATCTACTCACCTCGTCTTTGGCGTCTTCATCGATCTCAAACACGTGAGCTGGTAGCTTGTCTGTTTTCAGACCTTTGCTTTAAAGACAGTGAAAGAGAGTCAATAGTCAGTAAATCAGCTCCCTGGCTTCTGTTGTTACCCTAAGATGAGGTCAGATAAAGCACTCTTTGGTATTATATTGTACTCATCTATTTAGCATACAGTGATTATCATAAGAAGAGGCACACAGGCCCTACTTCCTTACCAGGGCAGCATGCGGAAGTCACCAGAGTAGGCCTCATATTTGTAGTTGATGACATGCCAATCAGTGTTGTACATCTTGATACACTGCCAAACAGAGAGCTAGATTAGGGTGTAGTAGAGACATGCAAATACAACAACCAGAAAAGGACGGACACTTTGCCTTGTTCCCTGTTTTTTGATACAACTCAGCTTAATACCGTGCACATAAGAATTGAAAGCAGCAGAGGAAACATCCACTCCTGGCATGACTCCTCTTTATTACTCCTCAACATGGTTTTCATTGTACATGTTACTGTGCTCAGTGTGAAACGGCAAGCGGAACTTCAGATGAATTGTCGGTCCAATGAATGCATCTTTGTTGAAGTGATGCTGGGCAAGCCAAGGACTGTTTTAACAACTGCCTATGACAGTTGTTTCCAAGCTCTATCACGGTCATGAACACAGATCAGTGCCTGGCACAGCAGCAGCAGAGTGTGTTCTCAACAAGCCAGGCAAGTCTGCTTTTCATTGCTCAAACAATATCTCACGAGGACAACACGCCTTCAAGATTGGCCAGTGCTGTCTGTGTTCCTCTGAGAGCTTTATGTGATCACTTAATGGAATGACTAAACACTCCATTTTTATTTTCAGAGAGGACTGAGCATTACTTACTACCACACATTTACAAAAGCAGCGACTTGTGTGTTTTAGTACCTCTTTGGCAAATAGACTCCTGGCCTCCCGCTCAGCATTCTGGGGCACAGAGGGAACAACTGTCCTCCTCTGGCGGGAGAGCTGGGACTCCTGCATAGCACACAAACACACACAATGAGCAAAATAAGTGTGAACAGATTTGCATGAGGGGAGAAAAAAAAATAGACATGGAATTAGACGTGTTTCTAAATAAAACCACATGTCAGGCAGTAGCAATAAATACAGAGCGGGGTACCTGGCTGGATTGGGTTTGACATAAAAAGTTAGTAGAGAATTGAGCCACATTCTCTAAACTAGTTTATCTGTGAGCTTGGGCATCAGCTACATTTGTGACAGTGGATCATCCCATTCTATCCCTGATGTACGTTTGCTAAGTTTGCACCTCATCCAGGCAAACAAAACTTTCAAGATGTAAATAAACAGTAGTTTTGCTGACGATGGAGCCTAGAGGACACAGGGGTGATGGATGATAATGATATGTGTCGGTGGCTCACCGAGACATCGTCCACCGGGCAGAGCAGCAGGTCTCTGTTGGGGTCACTGTGAATCTGGGCCTTTCTCTGAAACACCACAGTCTCATAGTCCAGTGGCTCGATAATCTTTGGCTGCTCCTGAGGAGGGGAAGAGTAAGAATATTAAAACACGTCGTTTCAAATAGCCATGTTCTTGATCTCATTAGAGCTTGTGCAGTTAACAAGGTTGTAATAAGAGCAAAGCCACAAGAGATCAGAGAGGCTGCTACAAAGAGGGCTGTCAGGGTGTGAGGAACTTGTCTCAGAGAATTGTGGGTGGATGAAAAAAAGCACCTGAGAGGAAATGTGTGGGGTAATGCAGAAAGGGTGACAGCAAAAAGAGAAAAACGTGTGGTTAGATAAAGATCACCTTCTTTTTAGAGGCCTCTACCTTCTAAATCTACAAAAACGTTGCATGTCAAACTCATATTTTACAAACAATAACAATTCTGAAAAAGCTCTGGAGCTTTGACGCAGACCAAGAGAAGAGCATATTCCTAAGAAACAGACACTGAACTCAACAGATATGTCACATGAAAGTTCTGAGCTACATCTTCCTGTTTTCACTTTCATAGAGAAGTGCATGAAATCAGCGTTTCCGTTACATGCCAAAATTGCTCAAAAACTTATTGTTCTTCTACAACTGGGTCAAGATGCAATATGTGGCCCTAAACCACTTGGAGAGATTCTGAATTAATTTTCAGGAAAGTGCCACTTTAAGCTCAGGCTAAGCAGAGAAGACAGATGACAAGTAGCTTAGCCAATGAACCTTGGCAAAGCAGCCACTGGCCCGTTTGAGCCCCGGATGAGCAGATCAGGCAGTATATCAGCCTCGGTGCCACATCAGTAAACCGCTGCCACCAGGTCAGCAGGCAGTAAACGCACATGTACAAGGGGAGACTTCACCCTACAGCTGGGAAAATATGCCAAAGTGATTTTCTATCTCATGCTCCATGAATTTTCGAGCAGCTGAGATCTAGAGCTGTGTTTTCCAGCTGAGTGAAAAAGTCAGCAATTAAATTAAATGCAGGAGGTTGGCAACAGTTTTTAGCTTTTATTCTAGTGCTTGTTGGTCAGGGGAGCCTGTTATCTACTCCCTTAAATGCCCTAAACTATTGAATGGTCTGAGAATCTTTCTAAAAGGTCATATCAAATAATGAATATCTTCTCCCTCTGAACCTTAACTTGTATATTTGCTTATTGGTTTGAGAAACTTATTGTTATCGAAAAAGCATGGAAAAGTTAACTTATAAGTTGGTAAAGAAATAAGTTTGAGTCAGGCAGCTTTGTCGGCACAGGATGAATTCAGGGGGGTTTATGGGGTTAACAAATCCTTCTTGAATAAAACAGTGTAAGGGAAAATATTTTCCCTTTCCATGTTCTCTAACCAGGAATTTGGTGCTGTCATATAAGCCAGTTACACCAATGTTCTCTGCAAATCTTTCCACCAGACACTGACTCTGTTGGCTGTTCACATAAACCAACAACAACAAAAAAAACTATGTCTGTATGTTGAACCGCTCATCAAAATAAAAGCTAACCCGTACAGCACTTGTAATATTTATATTTATGTCAGTTCTTCATCATATTATACACAGACCCCACTACACAACAACCAGCAGCCTGAGCAGTAGCAAGGCACAACACCTCCAAGTCTGTTGAAAGCATTACATGTGGCCGGGCCACGGCTGCACCCAAGGCAGCAGCTCGGCTTCCTGTCATGTGCAACACGGCTCAACCGCAACTCTACATGTCAGAGGCGCCGGCTCAGCAGCGCACAGCGGCTCGACGACAACACTGATCATATTACAGAGAGAGGGAGGGAGAGAGAGGAAGCGAGTTGAGAGAGGGAAGGAAAGACTCAAGAGAAAAAGTTTTCTTTTGCAGAAGAGGGTAGAAATTCTGAACAGGCTGCTGTGAGGCCACAGTCTTATCGACTGAGAAATATAGAGATGCTAAAATCTAGAGGACATCGGCCTAACATTGGCAGAACAGGGTGATGCATGCAATCAAAGCACTTTCCCCTCTTACAAATGTAAATCTCCTATGCTTCACACTTTCTCCTCTTAAGTATAAACCTGAATGAGGAGAACACTCACACCGTCACACACCAAAGCATGTCTCGGGGGAACAGTGATGATGGCAATGTTCTGCAGATGTAGGCTTTCCAGGCTCCAAAACAACCAGGTGGGTTTTTTAATGATGGCTCGAGAGGCTTATACATGGAGTTATGTATTAACCTCAGTCTGTTTATGTATTTGTTTGAAAACAAGATTAAGTAAAAACCACTGCACAGACAAGGTCTTAAAAACAATTATTGAACAAATTCCAGGAAGGCCACTTCCATCAGTTGATGGAAACTCCCATAAGGCCACTCAACAGCAGAGAGGAGGGGACCTTACATCATATAAACTCTCTCTGCTTGGAAACTTGAAGATGTACTTAGAAATGTAAAAAGAGGTGTGGGAGAGCAGATGAAGAACACACAAACACACATTGAGGAGGCATGGTCATGGCATGCCTGAGGGAATCCCCATGTGAGAGGAACGCCGGCCGTGCAGACCACCACAAAACAGCATTTGTTCTCAGTTACCAAGCCAACGGCTCCCTCCTTTAAACCCGAGCAGCCAAAACCAGCTAAAAACGCAACTGAACGCATGTCTGCAAACACACACACACACACACACACCTCTGTTGCAGAGATCAGAACCTTATCACAAGATTACTATGCTGGGAAACTCTTTGCGTCACAGTCCTCAAGATGCTCATCATAAGACTGCAGACTGAAACCAAGGGAACAGCAGTTTATCTCTCACACAAAGGCATCGGCTGCAGTGCCTGCTCTCTCTGAGAGGCCCAGCATGTGGCTCTGGGTTTTTAGGGGAGGGGGAGTTCAGGACGCATTTCTGCCATTGACACATGATGAGTGTATGTGTTAGAGAAGTCAGATGGTTTGCGTTAAAACCGTGAAGGAAACGGGGCATCAGGAGACGAGCGTGCACTGTGCAATGACATCAAGACAAATGTCTTTGACTTACTGACATGGGAATGATTTCACACGCACACACACGCTGCATCAGCAGGATCCTGACTGCCATTCATCTCAAGCCACTGCGCTTAATCCCCTTCTCATTCTTGCAGTCTGGCAGCGACCAGCGCTGCTGCTCAATCCAAGTGAAGGAAAGAATAAAACTGAACGTTTGCTGCAACAGCACATCAGTTATGGAGCCTTCCTCAGCACAATGTGGCCACTCAGCTCCGATAATAAGGCCAGGACGGGGAAGCCATGCTGCAGCTGTCCAACTGGCACTGCTCCTCATCCGCCAGTACACAAAAGAAAAACACCATGTGTCCCTGAACACAGTGTCAAAGGATTCTCTAATGCCTTATTTAATCTAGACAAACCGGTACACACGCTCTTGATTCTGCATCACACAGCAGCGTCCCTCATTCTCCAATCTGAGGATTGTTCCACGCGTCCGGAGCTGAGCCCCGCGGCAGCCGCTGCAGCTGCTGCAGGGCTACTGGTGCAGGAGGAGATAGCCAGTGAGAGG
This sequence comes from Pseudorhombus dupliciocellatus, assembly GCA_016785235.1. Lineage (NCBI taxonomy): Eukaryota > Metazoa > Chordata > Actinopteri > Pleuronectiformes > Paralichthyidae > Pseudorhombus > Pseudorhombus dupliciocellatus. Next base: position 1,031,618 of record JAFBJW010000116.1, read on the forward strand.
AAATTGGGGGGGGGGGTGTTGTGCATGCAGACGAGGAAATTGGGGGGGGGGGATGTTGTGCATGCAGACAGAAAGCGAGGAGAGGGGAGAGGGAGGGGAGTCATCGGGCTAACCCATTAGTTATGATCCCGATCAGCTTGCATGAGACTCACCACCGGGTCCACTGAGCTCCTCACCGCCTCCGACACGCTCTGCCGGACCTCCGCGGCCGTGCCGGGTTTGCTCAGCCTCTTCGTGAATTTCCGCACTTCGGACATGGTGCCTCCGGTGTAACAGTCCGCAGTGTGTGTGTCGAAGTCCCGGTGTGGACAAGAGCATGCCGCGGCACCGGGCGGGCGGAGCGGTGGCTGTTGTGACAGCCAGATTCGGACTGATGTGGAGGAGCCAGCGGTTCACGCGTCACGAGGCGGGGCAGCTGCTGATTGGTGATGTTACGTTCTTGAACGTTTCAGTCTGAAAGAACGAATTTTGTATATGAGTTGGCGCACTGAATCCTGTCAGTCAGTGACTCGTTCCTTTTCATGTATCTTCCGTCGCCACATGGCCGCTGATATGCATTAATTCTGTCAGGAGGACAGGGAACAGAATCAAGTCCTCGTTCATTTGTCACGTGACAGCCAGTGGCAGCGCTGATTGGCTGTGGAGGAAGACTGCCGCTCACAGCGGTACGTTCGCTCTGACAGATTGGTCTCCCGAGTCCGTTTCGTGCTGTTAAACAGTGGAATGGTGGACAGGACACAAGTCCCTTTATTGTGGTGTGGAGTTACTTTCCTTGATTTTCACACGGTTTAAATATCTTGTGGCATTTTGTGTACTATACTGTGTGTTTGGAAACCCTGTCTCTCTGACAAGGGGTAATGACTCAAAATAAGATTAGTTCTTTTTACTGTACGAGATTATGAGATGCTAATCAGTAAAAAGACTCATTTATCCCATCACTACTGCTGATGAGAGGGGAGCAGAGAGTGGTCGAACGAGTGCGAGATGCTCCACTTCCGTTTCTACCCTGCAAGGCGGAGTAATCAAAGATCGTCTATGAATTGCTGATAACGTCCTAGGAAAGGTTTTTTATTGGTTCCCTCTCAATGTAGTTTTCTTATTTACAGCTGTAGTTTATTTTTCTTCCTTTGTACACGACAAACAAAAATTGAGCCTCGACATGATAGCAAAACAAGGACACCTGGGTAAGGTTTACTGTCCTGTAAGGCTGCAGAAGCCAGTGAAAATGGACATTCGCTGCCCTCTGGCCGACAAAAATGAGAACTGCATCCATAACACTTTGCTCAGTCTTTTGATGTATAACTCTGTTCCAGACCTACAAATGCAGAATATATTACATAGAGAGGCTGCCATGAAGGCAGAGGAGGTTCTTTGCACACAGTCATCAATATGAATACAGTGATTCTGACAAAATGATCTAAAGGCTGTAACTCAAAAAAGGTTTGGGTAGAAACATAAAATACTGCGGGGATGAGGGAGTACTTTAGGATACTTGATTAATTAAACAGAGAAACAGTTAACATACAACATTATGTCTTCTTTACTGGCAAAGGATAATGTGCAGATCTGGCAGATTGGATGATATCTTCAATTAAACAACATTACGTTACATAGGTTGATTTGTTGAATGTCCAAAAGCCAGCATGTTGTGGGCGTGGCATCAAGCAAATTCTTCATTTCTCATTGTACTGGGTGAACTCCTTCAGAGCCCAGTTTTTTGCTTCAATCTCCTGCCGTAGTCTGCAGTACTCCTCAGCCAGGGCCTCAAACTCTTTGCCTAGTATCTCAAAAGAAGCCAGTTTCATCTCCACAGACTGCTTCTCCACCCGGCAGCTCTTCAGCTCAGACTCCAACTTTTCTCTGAAGCAAGAGAAAAAAAAATTTGGTTCTCAAGGCAATCGGCACGACATGACATGGTGTATCTCAAGATGATGACGATAGACAAAAAATATCTTGCCTTATTTTTCTATGAGCAGATATTGCGTCGGCTGAGTATGTGTCCAGCTGGATTTCTACCATCTCTGCCCTTTAGAAATGAAGAAACAAATATGAACAACAGAAATACATTTCTTATCATTTCTTATACATTTCTTTCTTATTTTCAGTATAAGTTGCAGTAGTAAATCACTTTTCACAACTTAACTGATAAACTATAAACAGAATAAAAACCACATGGGTACAAATGCTAATATTAATATTCATTATTCATTTCTAAACCAATGCTTCCTTAAATATATTGGTAATTTTTTATTCCTACCACCAGCATCATATCACTGAAGAAATGTGTTCTTCTCAATAAACAACATTCTAATAACATAACAAAAATCTGCTTACTTGATCTTCTGTAGGACTAATTCACATTTGCCTTCAAAGTATTCCAGCCGCTTTCTGTCCAAATCTGTCTGGGTCTTCAGCCTGTGATCCAGGATGAGAGACTGGAGAAGCTGAATACACTTGGTCAGCTCCTGGTTAAGCAGAAGAGAAAGTGGGATATAACATACTGTCCTGACACACAGAAAAAAAATTATACATGCAGACAAAAAGCAGATACATTTTAATGAGTTTAATGTATTTAATTAAACAGAGTCATTGAAGTACTTACAGAGAGGTAGAGTTGAGTCTGTCTCTGCAGGAGAACTGTGTTTTCCCTGCACGTCTCCTTCAGACTCTTTGCTCGTTTCTGCTCTGTGTCCAGCTGGACTGACAGGTGAGACAACTTGCTGTTCTTCAGACCCTCACTCTCGTTCTCTGGAAGAGATTACAAAACATGCAGCACTGTGACATAATCGTAATATAAAGCTAATAATATAAATCACAGCTCATATCTGTCCGTAACCACAGGGTTTAGTAAACGTACCCCACTCAGGTTGGTAGTAAGAGAGGAGGTTCAGACACTTTCTCTTCAGATGTTTCTCCAGCTCTCTGGGTAGACTCTGTTTCATTCTTTGTACATTCTGAAAACACAAGTATAAATGGAGCATAGGCCAACACACAGGCAGTACACTCAAACTAGATTACATTGGTAAATACATGTTATGACTCACCTTCTCTGGTGGCATGAGCTCCATCACCTGCTGGGTGTTCAGGCCCAGAAGAGAGGGCTGGTCCTGGTTGGTGGTGCTGCTGGGATCCAGCTGTCTGACACACTGGGCAACCAGCAGACACTTCTCCATTGTCTCATGGAACTACATACACAAATGCAAATGACTTTTATCGATGATTTTATTAAACCAATGCAGCTGCAGCCTGGACCAATGTGTATGAGGAAAGGTACCATAGTCTGGTCTGGGGGGGCAGTGGCATGGTGCTTCCTGACACAGCAGTCCTGGATCATCTCCTGCAGCCCTCTGGAGAGGCTCTCCGAGCGCAGCCACTGACGCCTCTGGCTCTGCAGCTTCTGCTCGGCCTGGAATTTAAAATCAAATAAAAAACACTTTGTGTCTGTTTTAATAGGAACACATTCTCATTCTAATCCAGCACATGAGCTAATTTAAGAAAAGAGGAAGGATGGATGCTGTCATGACATCATGTCCTGGCTTAAAGCTGCAGTCAGGAGAGGGGGCCTTCCTGTGTAACGTGAAGATGGGGGACATCTTATGATCCTGGGATCCTAAATAGACCAAGAGTCTTAACATTTGACAAAGATCTATTCCTGGCCCACAGCTGCAGTCACCAGAATGCAGATCGCTTCAGGCTGTTGTCCCAGTGCAGGGACAAGTGCTGATACCTTGTCCAGCTCTGACCTCAGCGACACGGTGAGTCCAGTCCGGTCCACATGTTGAGCAAGGGTGGCCAGCATCTTACAGAACAGGGGGTTCCGGGTCAGGTCCTCCTCGGTCACGTCACACAGAGGGAAGGAGGCTAGAACTGACCGGAAATGGACAAACCGAATCACGGTTAGCAGACTCACAACACAACTGGCGCTAAGTCCGATAGTTGGTCGCAGTAAACACAGTCCGTCGGTTTTCTTACTTTGTTGATGTAAACCATCAGCTTTCCCCAGCGACGACAGAGCGGTAGACTCGGTCATTTTCAAACGAATATAGTTTGTTTTGTCTTTTAGGGATTTCTGCTCTGCTTTCCTGTCAGCTCGACCCCGGAGCGACAATAAAATGTTTACTTCCTGAATCAAGTTGAGCGCCTCCGCAAGAAGCGCTCCCATTGGATGAATACGGTGTTACACCAAATTATGTCCCCCGAGGAACACTTGCACTTCTCGGGACCGCGCACAGACGCAACCAGATCTCACCATCTCTCTTGCAACAAACGAGTGGTTGGCTGGTGTTTATTTGTGATAAATGTTTCGATAGTTATTGTTCATGAATGTTTCGAGTCGTCAATCATTTATTAAATTGAATTGAAGAAACATTGAATTCATTCTCATGCAACATGTTTGAGTTTGTTGATGATGTATGTGAAACGTCAATGGTTTTTGGGACTTAATACGTAATAATGAACTGAATATGAGCAATTATGCCTCTTTTGGTCTCAGCGAAAAATAACCTGAAGCAAAACAAGGAAACTTGAGTGACGTTCACTGTCTCGTATTTCTACAGACTTCAGTGAAAATTGATGTCCAACTGCCCTCTGGCGGACAAAAATGCGAACTGCACCCACACCTATCAAAGATCGTCTATGAATGACAGATGATGTCCTACGTAACTTTTTCCCAGCTCGAAAAAGTATTTTTTTTCTTATTTTGAAAAACAGCTTTGTTTTTGAATTATTTTATTTTAATCATCTTTCGAAGCATTGACAGTTTTAATGGGTGAATCAGTTATTAGCATGCTGGAGTTAGGGATTAGATAAAAGCTCAAGAATTCAAGTAACTCAATAATGGGTTACAAAATAAATTGAAATATATGCTTGAAAGACTGTCTGCTTAATACCAAAAGCACACAAACTCGAGTTTTACACGTTTTGATATTTCTTGTGTATATTTAAATCTAATCATTTCACTCCACGTGTATTTTTTCAATTATTGCATTCTTCATTGTACTATTGAGCCCATGTTAACTTGCACATGACAAATAAAACCTGAGCTTAAATGTAATATTAAAGTTATTGTGAGTAATTGTGCTTCTTCTGGTTTATTTGAATAATAACTTGAAGCAAAGCAAGTAAACTTGAGTCATGTTCACTGTTCAGTAATTCTGCAGACTTCAGGGAAAATTTGATGTCCAACTGCCCTCTGGCGGACAAAATTGCGAACTGCAGCCGTACGTATCAAAGATCGTCTATGAATGACAGATGATGTCCTATGTAACGTTTTTCTCAGCTCGAAAAAGTATTTTTTCTTATTTTGAAAAACAGCTTTGTTTTGGTTTATTTTATTTTAATAATCTCTTGAAGCACAGACAGTTTTAATGGGCGAATCAGTTATTAGTGTGCTGGAGTTGCTAGGTATTAGATATAAGCTCAAGAACTCAACTAACTCAACCAGGGATTGCAAAATAAATTGAAACAGGCTTGAAAGACTGTCTGCTTGTCACAAAAAGCACACAAACTCGAGTTTTACATGTTTTGATATTTCTTGTGTATATTTAAATCGAATCATTTCACTCCACATGTATTTTTTTTTAATTGTTGCATTCTTCATTGTACTATTGAGCTCATGTTAACTGGCACATGACAAATAAAACCTGAGCTTAAATGTAATATTAAAGTTATTGTGAGTAATTGTGCTTCTTCTGGTTTATTTGAATAATAACTTGAAGCAAATCAAGGAAACTTGAGTAATGTTCACTGTTCAGTAATTCTGCAGACTTCAGGGAAAATTTGATGTCCAACTGCCCTCTGGCGGACAAAATTGCGAACTGCAGCCATACGTATCAAAGATCGTCTATGAATGACAGATGATGTCCTACGTAACGTTTTTCCCAGCTCAAAGTTTTTTTTTTTTTTTTTTCTTATTTTGACCAAAAAGCTTTGTTTGTTTTTTAATTGTTATTTTATTTTAACAATCTGTCGAAGCACTGACAGCTTTAATGGGTGAATCAGTTATTAGTGTGCTGGAGTTGTTAGGGACTGAATAAAAGCTCAAGAACTCAGGTAACTCAACCAGGGGTTATAAAATAAATTTAAATATATGCTTCAGAGACTGTCTACTTGATACAAAAAGCACACAAACTCGAGTTTTACATATTTTGATATTTCTTGTGTATATTTAAATCTAATCATTTCACTCCACGTGTATTTTTTCAATTATTGCATTCTTCATTGTACTATTGAGCTCATGTTAACTTGCACATGACAAATAAAACCTGAGCTTAAATGTAATACTAAAGTTATTGTGAGCAATTGTGCTTCTTCTGGTTTATTTGAATAATAACTTGAAGCAAAGCAAGTAAACTTGAGTCATGTTCACTGTTCAGTAATTCTGCAGACTTCAGGGAAAATTTGATGTCCAACTGCCCTCTGGCGGACAAAATTGCGAACTGCAGCCGTACGTATCAAAGATCGTCTATGAATGACAGATGATGTCCTATGTAACGTTTTTCCCAGCTCAAAGTTTTTTTTCTTATTTTGAAAAACAGCTTTGTTTTGTATTATTTTATTTTAATAATCTCTTGACGCACTGACAGTTTTAATGAGCGAATCAGTTATTAGTGTGCTAGAGTTGCTAGGTATTAGATATAAGATCAAGAACTCAACCAGGGATTACAAAATAAATTGAAACAGGCTTGAAAGACTGTCTGCTTGTGACAAAAAGCACACAAACTCGAGTTTTACATGTTTTGATATTTCTTGTATATATTTAAATCGAATCATTTCACTCCACATGTATTTTTTTTTAATTGTTGCACTTCTTCATTGTACTATTGAGCCCATGTTAATTTGCACTTGCCATGTTAACAACACCTGATCTTAAATGTAATACTAAAGTTATTGTGATAAATTGTGCTTCTTCTGGTTTATTTGACTAATAACTTGAAGCAAAACAAGGAAACTTGAGTGATGTTCACTGTTCAGTAAGTCTGCAGACTTCAGGGAAAATTTGATGTCCAACTGCCCTCTGGCGGACAATATTGCGAACTGCACCCATACGTTTTTCCCAGCTCAAAGTTGACAAATAAAAAAAAAATTATTTAGACAACTTTTTATTTGGAACAACAGCTGTAGTTTTTTAGTTTGTTTGTCTTTATTTATTTATTTTTTTAAAATCCCTCTATCCCTCCCTTCCATTTCCATACAATGTTTCAGGGCAATTTTATTTCCTGGCACTCATTTAATTACATTAATTTGCTCGTTTCTGCTCCAGGTCCAGCTGGACGGACAGGTGAGAGAACATGCTTTCTTCAGACCCTCACTCTCGTTCTCTGGTAGAGATTACAAAATATAGCACTGTGACATCTGTCCAGTCCATCTGTTTTCTTACCTTGTGGATGCAAACCATCACCTTCCCCCAGCAATGACGGAGCAGTCGACTCGGACATTTTCATTTTGTTTGTTTAGTGTCTTTTAGGGATTTCTGCTCCGTTTTCATGTCAGCTCGACCCCGGAGCGACAATAAAATGTTTACTTCCTGAATCAAGTTGTGCGTCTCCGGAAGAAGCGCTCTACGTGACCACTGGAATCGGTGTTACACCAAATTATGTCCGCCGAGAAGCGCACAGCTTCCGTTGAAAGACGCAACCAGATCTCATCATATCATGTCTCTGGAGAGTCATTGTCACTGATGTCATCGATGCTCAGATATTTCAGCATTATAAAGTCAACATAACCCAAAGTATCACATGTCTGAAATGAGACCTGGGAGGGGAATGCATTATTGGGCAAAGCAGATATTGGACTTGCAGAGATTTGATGTCTGTTGATATGTCTTAAATAAAACTTACTTGACAAAAATAAATATTACAGCAGTAATGCCAAGTTTCATAGTTGATCATAGGAGATTCATTAGTATGAGTTGTGGCAACACACTGTGTAAAGAAGTCAATTAAGGAAACGAAGTATACATGGTATGAATGTTGATATGAGTACTGTTCTTAATTTAGACCTGACAGAGCTACATTCCATATCTGCGCACAGAGCAAGTGTCTCATGTAATTATTGAGGGGTCGCAGATACGTGTGTACCCATAAATGCTCCTCCTCTTACAATCAAAAGTGTGAAGGAGTGCTCAGGAGGATCACTGTGTGTGAGTTCATAGGGGGTTGGCTTGTGATAAAAAACATGGACTGACCAGACCAATCGCCTGTGAATGTCCAGCTCCACAACTGTGGGTATATTCCATTTGTGTGCCTTTCCACTGTGATCTCTGGCCTCTAATGCTTCCCTTGCACATTAGCCCTCACCCATATCTGGTCTTCTTCTCCCTGCGTTCCTGGTGTTTTGTAACCATTCGCTTGCCTCACTTTGTCCACACATTTTCCCAGACCATCTTTTCATTCCACCACAATGAGGTACAACCATTATTTTATGAATTTGAAAAAGAAAATCATGTTCTGTTTGTTTTCCTTGTGTTCCCCCTTTCCAGCATGTGATGTACAACATGTGTAGGAACTTCACTACAGTGCTGTTTACACAATGGCTGCTGCTGCTGCTCATTCATCAATGAGTAGGCAGAATGAGTCGGGAGCCAATCAGTTTGAGCAACACCATAACTGACGGGAGATGCAACCAATCACTTGTCTTTGGATGCGACTCCCTGTTTTTAATTGGTGACTCTCAGGGACCAGCCCTTATTTGCCAAACCAATTAACGAATGCTGTAAGTGAATGTCGAGGAGCTCGGCCAATCGCAGGTGTGGGTTTCCTAGTGGGTGGGGGTTTCGTGTTGAGGGGTGGGGTGTTGGAGGTCATTCAGCCCCTCTCTGATTCACTCTAGCGGCGTGTGTTTGAGGGGACGGGTAGTTGGAGGAAGGAGTCGCCGGGCGGCAGTGCATCGCAAACGCTCTTTTTTGGGAAAGACCCGCCGCCGTACACCGCACCACAGACAGAAGAAGGGCCAACCCCCGCGGACGACTTCTGTGACACGCTTGATCGCGACGACTGCGCCACGAACGAACCACCACACGCAAGCCGGGCTATCCGATGCTAACCAGCTAGCATCCCAGCCAAAGCGGACGGAATCGAGGTGTTGATAGCTAGCCTTCCAGCTAATTATCCGTCAGCTAGCATCCTCCTGCGGTAGCATCATTAGCTCACTCTTCCCGTCCGCGCACGTCGAAACTCCGCCGCTGCCCGTGGCGGTGCCGCCCAGTTCGCCCAGCACCGACCCCTACATCCCGAGCAGATCAGACGCCGGAGCTTCCCGACCGGCTGCCGCTGCTGGAAGAGAGAGTGATCCGCGTTTGCGCTGCAGCTGACACCATCACACCCATCTCCCCCAACCCCTTCACCTCTGCCCCTCTCCCTCCACCCGAAACACTGGAAATCCACAAGCGGCCGGAGGGCGGCGAAGGGCCGGCGAAGCTGGGGGTGGTAACGCTACCGGACTCGCAGGGAGTCGTGACGCCGGAGGACAAGCACAGCCGTGAGGACCTACCGACGAGAATGGACGGACTGGCCGTGGAAGTTCGCGGCTCAAATGGGGCCTTCTACAAGGTAACCTGCTCGCAGTCGCAGTTTTTAAAGCTGTCGCAGATAAGTTTTGTTCCGAGTGAAGCCGTGATCTTTGGTTCTCTTGAGCCCAGTCATTGCGATCCTATACCCGGCTAATGTTGGCTTGGGTCCGGTCCGAACGAACGAGGAGGGTTTAGCGTTCTAATGGGGTTGGCCATTGTGGGGTGGGTAGCTAGCTCCAGCTAGCAGTTAAGCTAAGTACACTTGTCATCAGCAAGTATGGCCTATATTTTGTCTCTTTTAGTTAATATCAACATGATGACAGGCTTCACTGTTGGAAATAGTCTACCGTAGATTTAAAATAACACTACCCTCAGCATATTGCTTTGCATGATGGGAAGCAAACACCTAGAACAGCAGCGAGCTGGTTATTAGACGGCTGCTGTGCCGTTTCCTACGTATAAACACGGTGAGATGCTCAAGCTTAGCTTATTCACTTCATGTTTGTGTTGCAGTCTATCCCACGTCCTTGCTTTCTGTTTCAATTCTGCCTCATCGTCAAAGGAAATTGCACTTTCATATTCTCAAAGCACACACGATTGGGCGTCTTTGTTGGTGCTGTGTTACAGCCTCCATCACATGCTTTGCCACATTGAATTGGATCTTGGTGAACATTGTAGGTTCTGATGCACTTTTTGACTGCATGGGATCTAACTTTAAGGTCTGACACAGTCTGAGAGCAGTGGTTTAATTCTTCATCTTCTAGATGCCAAGCCTCAAGTCTTTGTGACATTTTTCTTTACATTTCTCTCACTTAAACAACAGGGTTTTCTCCACGCTGCTCCTCTTTTCTGTCTACAGCTGTTCAGCTTGTCCACCGACCACATGGTGGCTCAGGGCTCAGAGCCTATATTTACTCTCAAGCTGCTTCACCTGTCGTTCTGTTTTACAGGGTGACAGTTCAGCTCTGGCATGAATAGACACTTTCCACTCGTCTCTGTTACGTCCATTATCTCCCAGCTCTCATTTTGTGGATGAAACAGGCACTTCACTGTGCCTCACATGTTCTAAATGTCAGATTCCTGTAGATCTTTGATGGGAGAGACTGGGCCACAAGGTTTACTCCTTTTTTCTCAGATTGGCACACAGAGTGAAAGGCTTTCCCTTTTGAAGGCATTATTCTTTTTGGTGTCACATTGAGTCAGTAAGTTTTTTTTCTTTTTATCAGCATCATATTATATTAGCCCATCAATGCAACCCAGCACCTGGAAAGTAGCACCACATTCTAATTCAAGGTCTGTGCTTTTTGCAGCTGCAAGCTCAGGCCAACACAGTGATATAAGACTAAATAAGAAACACCACATTACATTGACAGAAATTTCAACATCTCTATTTATATTTTTATACGCTGATAAGATTAACACACCTGAACAGATAGCCTACTCCAGTACAGAGGATGCAGCTCACCCATCTCATCGGCCGAAGAGGCCTGGTCACCACATGGACCTGCATGTGACCGCTGGCATGAGGATGAAGTGACGTCATCACGAAGATGGCAGTGACCCCTCGCTCCCCTCCCACACTTTTTCTCCAGTCATGTCATGCCTGCCCTATGACCTGGTAGTACTTTGTGGAAGCAGCGCTTGATGCAATATAACATACACATGCAGCTGTCACCTAGTGTGACCTGGTCTTGCCTCTGGTGCCACTGAGACATATAGATGTGGATATATATATATATATAGAAGTAGAATCCATATATAAGGACATGTGCCCAGCACCTGGCAGTGGTGGTGATTGATATTTCGATTTGTAGTGCAGGCAGCACCTTCCCAGCAGGTGAATTCCACAGCCTTGCTCCTGACCCCTAATTGGACGACGCTGCCTGACCTCTCTCTTCCATATATAGTAGTGTCACACAGAGAAATTCGCCACACCCACCACTCTCGCCTTCTGTCTAGCCATTACTAAAGAGGGGAGGGTGTTGGGCAGAGTTTTATGGTGTGCTGTGACAGATTTGTTGATGGTCATGATGGATAAGGAACAGATTTTAGGGTGGACTCCTTAGAGTCATCTCTGTTGGCCAGACTGAGTGCCCACCTTCCCCCAACATGTGCTTTGTTGTTTAAAACTACTGTCCTCTAAAATGCCCACACATATAGCACTCACACATTTCAGTTTTGTTTGTGTATGAATTAGAGTAAATGTGTGCATGTGTGAGGGAGATTTGGAGGCTGCCTGTGCTGTCAGGACGAGTCAGTGTTCCTTGTCACATTATCCAACACAGGATTCACAGCCAGAGAATTGTGTCAACGATGTGATGTCTTGGCTAGCAAAGATCCTTAGATGCTCTTTTTTTCAGCAGCAGTCACAGTGTTTGTCTAGCATGGCTCACAAGCCAGCCGTCTGTGTTGTTTACATGCAAAATCCAGTGCTCACAGCCCCACCCCTCGCACCAGATTCTCTCCATCTTGAGATCTAAAACATCTTTCTGCTTCTCTTTCAGGGTTACATCAAAGATGTCCATGAAGACTCTCTCACAATTGTATTTGAAAATAAGTAAGTTTGCCCTCTCTCAGTTAACATGTCCTGTATTTACGATCAATGGTCCTTACACGGGGGAAATTAGGCTTGAACTGTGGTAATTGAGAGTCACAACGACTAACCCCGGCTGGTGCTTCACCCAGGCATTCAAAATTGTCCCCTTCAGCACCTGTGCATGGCATGCAGCTGTCCATGCATGTCTCTTAACAGTTTTTTACCTCCTGCTCTGACCCCTCCTGCCCCTGCCATCCCAATAGTGAGCTTTCCTATACCAGCTCCACCACCAGTCCCTCTGGTCCCTCTTTATCTCCTTGGCTCACAGTGTAGCTTAGGGTGCCCCTAAAAATAGTAGCCCAAGGTATGCAGGGTGGGAGGAGTGGCAATATGGTTGCCTGTGTCGTTCTCGGGATGCCCCCCCACGTCTCCATTTACTTTCCCTGAGCACATGGATGTCTTGGAGTAACTGGTTGTATAAGATAGTGAATGAATGAAATACTGTTTTTTGGTCAATGACAGTGATAAGTCACTTAAAAGAAAGTTTGCCTGGAGTTGTAATATCAACTCATTTGCTGAACTTTATTGACCCCAAATTCAAAGTTCTAGCTGAATATCATACAATGAACATAATCTGTGTTCAGACACACCTCCATGCCCTTCCTTGTAAAAATAAATTAGTGGTTTTTATTTTGCATTTGATCCGTCAACATGATATTGAGCAATGAGCAGCATATGATCCCATGTGAGCACAATTCTGACATAACACAAGAGACAAAGAATTTGAATTTAACGTTTTTTAACTGTTGCTGAAATTCTGACAAATGTCTGTGCTCCATCCCTGACCCTTGACACAGCTGGCAACCAGAGAGACAGTTGCCCTTCAGTGACGTGCGGTTGCCTCCCCCGACCGACTACCACAAGGAGATTGGCGAAGGAGAGGAGGTGGAGGTGAGTCGTCCCTCTCTCTGACCCAGCACAGACAACTGAGGTTTCACAAACTTTGTGCCACTGTGTCTTTGCTCATTATTAGACAGATTATTGTTATATGTTATAGACCTGTACTGACAAGGACAGGTCCAAATGATCTCTAATAAAAAAAACATCTCATATGAAACTGTCGACACCTGACAGTGGATTTGTGGGATTCCCCAGATGTCATGACAAGCATTTGCCATTTGCCTCCCAAATATCTAGTTGAGGCCATGTTCCTGGCTTCATGTGTTCCAACACAAACATGGTTAATTAGTGTAACAGTTGTGTGGTGGTGTTTATATGTCTCTGACTCAGCTGTTGTTCACTGTGTGTCTGTCTCCTCACAGGTTTACTCCCGGGCCAATGAGCAGGAGCCATGTGGCTGGTGGCTGGCACGAGTCAGGATGATGAAGGGGGAGGTAAGAGAAACATTGAACCTTGTCTGAGAGATAATATCCATCAAAACTAGCTCCCCCTGAGTCCCAGTATTTCATAATCAGGAATAGAAGCAAAGCAATTATCTTTCTTTTCGCCTCAGTGTTCGGTTCTGAATTTCCAGTAATTTTTATTAAGGTCTGAGAACTGCAGTATACTTTATTATATGAGCATGGAGTGTGCAGAGTTCATCTCGCTGCCTCACTCTTTCACCTTTGTCTTTGTCCACATTTCATTTCTCAGTATAAAAAAATCTCTTCTGCTTATTTTCAGTTCTATGTGATTGAATATGCAGCATGTGAGGCCACATACAACGAGATAGTTACAGCAGAGCGCATCAGGCCACTCAACCCCAACAGCCCTTCCTCTCGGAACTCGTTTCATAAAGTCCCCGTCCCTGTTCCAGAAGACTTGAGGGACATGTGAGTGTTTTTACATCAACAGGTTACGCTGTGGATATCTCTTGCATCTATTCATATGTAAATTGGAAGAGTAATTCTGATCGAATGGAATAATGAGGCAGACTCTGCTGTGGATTGTTTTCTTTTCGGCAGCTGTGCAAATGACAACATTCACAAAGAGTTCAGGAAAGCTATCGGAGCTAACTGCATCTTCTACAGCACCCAAACACACGAGCTCATTGTGCTGGTAAGTGAACTGCATGTCAAGCATTGTCTAAAATTTGTTTAGATCTGTATCATGCCAAAAACATTCACCAAGAACAGTATCTCACTTTCTCTTCCCATCCTGTTTTTTTTTTTTTTATACAACTGAATGTAATAACTCTTGTTTCTGAGCTGTTACTTATATCCTTTTTATAATCCTTTCTAGTCTACAAACGAAACCACAGTAAAGCGTGCAACTCTCCTGAGTGACATGCATTTTCGCAGCATCCGCACCAAGCTCATGTTAATGTCCCGCAACGAAGAGGCCACTAAACATTTGGAGGTACACACACTCTTTTGACACATGCACAAACAGATCTCGAATGCATTTCAATTTGATGTTAGACCCCTGAGGTTTGTGCCCCCCACTTCCAGACGAGTAAGCAGTTAGCGTCCGCATACCAAGAGGAGGTGCGGGTCAGGGAGGACCTGATGGGCCTCGCCATTGGCTCCCACGGTGCCAACATCCAGCAGGCGAGGAAGGTGCCTGGTGTCACAGCTATCGAGCTGGAGGAGGAAAGCTGTACGTTCAGGATCTATGGAGAGGTACACCTTGAGTCTGGGCATGTTTGTGTTTGTCCCAGTGCATGGAAACATAGGCGTAACTGGAATATGGTTGAATGTGTGTTTTTTGCAGACCCCAGAGGCTGTGAAGCAGGCTAGAGAATATCTCGAGTTCAAAGAAGACTACTTTCAGGTACCCAGGAACCTTGTAGGTGAGTGAGCAATAGATGTTCCAGGAAAGTCATCTTAGTCTGTGACAACATCCCACTTCATCCACATAATATACTCCTGATCGCCACGCCTATACGTTTTTCTTCTACTTCTTGTTTCTTTTCCTTTCTCGCGCAGGCAAAGTCATTGGCAAGAGCGGCAAAGTCATCCAGGAGATAGTGGACAAGTCGGGCGTTGTGCGCGTAAGGATCGAGGGGGACAACGACAAAAAGCTTCCCCGGGAGGAGGTAGGCAGACAGGGGGCTGTCAGGGACGACACTTCCAGCACCAAAGAGGTGAATGAATCCTCTGAATGATCTCCCAGTCCCATCTCTCCACCCCGTCTCCCACCCACACCTCTCTGAATAGCAGGGTGTCGCACCTGGTCCGCCGCTTCCTCTCACGGCCGGTTTTGTTTCGCATGCTTATGTTTTCATTGCCACACTGTTGGGCCGCTTCTGATGGGACAGATACAGTATGTTCCTTTAGTGCACTTCACGTGTGTTTTCCTAGTCAGTGGTATAATGTCCAGATGAAGGGAATCAATATTTAACATCATGATTATGTTTCTTCCCCTCTTTATGTTTTTTCAGGGATTGGTCCCCTTTGTGTTTGTGGGAACGAAAGAGAACATCAGCAATGCTCAGGCTCTGTTGGAATACCATGTGTCTTATCTTCAGGTAAGTGAATTTGCCACGAGATGGCAGCACCAGGTTTTTTTCTTTGTCACCGCCACTCTGCCTGTTCACAGCATTTCCTCCCTCTGAATACTACAGCCATATATTTGGCATTTGGTAGAGGAAATTTGTTTCTTACAAGTAACATTCCTTTATGTGACACTATGGGGTTGGGTTATGGTGCTGCTCGGTACTGGAAAGCTGCTGATGAGAGCGCCTCATGTTGCCCTTACCTCATGTGCTTTTATAAATAGTCCCTCTTCTCTGAGATGGGGTGAAGGGTACTTTGGAGTTTAGATTACCAACTATCTGGACCTCGAGCGTCCAAAAATAACACCAGACGCCCCCTGCCTCACTTCCTTCACACCTCCCTCAAAGTACAGCTGTCGTTGGTAGAGGCAGCTGTCACGTTGTGAAGTGAGACCCCCCCCTTCCTCCAAAGCACCCACCATGAAAACTACTGTCAATGCACTGCTGCCATTAGGACGCTCATGCTTACCGACCCCTTCATCCATAAAGATGGCCCATGTGGTTCAGCTAGAACATTAGAAACTCCCAAAACATCTTAAAAAGAATGTCTTAAAGTCTCATTGGTGATATCTCTGGCTGTTTTATTTTATTTTTCGCTTCACATGGCTCCTGGCTTATCCTATTTAGTTAACCTGTAAGTTGTCCAGGTCACGGTTTCATGCTAGATAAGAAGCTCAGGGATGGTGAGTGAGGATTTTACATGTTAATAGTTGCAAAAATAATGCATGGCTGTCATTCATAACCATATGCAGAATAAGCTATGAAATACACTCATGCTCATTTTTTCCCTGTCCTTGTCTTGCAGGAGGTAGAGCAGCTGCGCATGGAGCGTCTACAGATCGACGAGCAGCTCCGTCAAATTGGGGTGGGGTACCGCGCTCCCCCCAGTCGGAGCGGAGGCCAAGGCGCAGAACGGGAGAAAGGCTACTTGACTGATGAGAGCAGCAACTCACTCCACACGTCTCGCACCTATGGGGGCCGCGGCAGAGGACGCAGGGCCTCCAACAGCCAGTACTCTGGATATGGTGAGAGTGAAGGAGCTGACCGTTTGTGTTATTGCAAAATGTGTCCCATTGTATGTATGTTTATCGCCTTGTACACAAACTGCTTCAATTGATGCAGGCACCAACTCTGAACAGTCCAATGCCTCTGAGTCTGAGGAAGTCAATGAGCGAGAACAGCGACCCCGTGGTATTGGCGGAGATGAGAGAGGCTCCCGGCGGGGCGGCAGGGGCAGAGGCTCTAACTCAGGACGAGGCCGTGGAGGGCCAGGGTCCAAGCCCACCAACTCCATCAGCTCAGGTAATCAGGGCCCAACCTGAGTAATTTTACAATAATATGGTCTTGAAGATATATACACGTTTCACCTAGTTAAGATACCCAATTTAGAGTTGTCTTTACAAATACCTGCAGAATGATATTGGCATGAGGTTTTAACAAAACTTATCTTCATCTTCAGTGTTGAGGGACCCAGACAGTAACCCATACTCGCTGCTGGAAGGTGAAGGAGAGCTTGCGGAGGCAGATCTCATTGAAGGAGACCGCCGCAGACGCTCCCGGCGCCGCCGCAATGACCAGGAGCCCAGCGTAATGGACGCTGCTGCAGAGTCGGACAGCCAGGCCGGCCCCAGTGAGAATGGACTGGGTGAGAACTTTATCACAGTATGATGTCTCGTGACTGCCTCTTCAAGGCTCTATCCATTGAGATAGAAAAGAAACGATTTTGAAGTCTGACATTAATCAGAGAAAGTAACCTATATTTTGGATTTTAGATGAAGAGGCACGTCCACAACGCCGCAACAGAAGCCGCCGCCGCCGTAACCGTGGCAGTCGTACAGAGGGCGGTTCAGCCAGCCGTGACAGGCAGCCTGCTGAGAGTGGTGAGTCCTTCAGTGTTGTGCCTAGACCTTTTGAATCTCTAGCTACCGTGTATGTACAATGAACCCCCCTGCAATCATTCTAACTGACACATTTCAATGTTTCCAGTGACTGTTGCCGACTACATATCTCGTCCTGAGTCCCAGAGCAGGCAGAATCTGCCCCAGAAGGAAACCTACACTGGCCCAGAGCCCAAGGTACAGACAGACATCCACTCGGAACTCAGCCTTAGGCCACATCCACACTACTACTATTTTTATTTTCATGAAAACCATTACAATCCCTTTTCCTGCAAAAATGTTAATGTATGGATGCAGCCATTATTGTGTCAACATACAAAAGTTTAGACCGTCTTCCCTCGTTTGTACCCACAGGAGAACGGCACCAGTGCCAAGAAGGATGAGACACCACCCTCCAAGCGTTCCCCCAGCAATGGCATAACCTCGGCCAGCGAGACACTGACCCTGGTCAACGGGGTCTCGTAAAGAGACAGGGCCCCACCCTTGGGCGAACCCAAGTCTAGAGCAAGACTCCATGGCAATCTCTGTCCCTGCTTGCATTAACTTAAACCTTTAAACAGATGAGTGAAAAGTACCTGACAAAATACCTGAATTCATACATGAGAGTGAAAAAGTACAAAAAAACGACAAACGCATCTACTTAAAAACACACGTTAACGGTGTATGCTATCCTATCTATCAGTACGTAGTGCTTATTTAAAAAAAACAACTAGCTTGCCAAAAAAGAGCTGGTGGATATGACTTGATTTTTAAAAATACCGAAACACGAGAAACAGGACGCGACTTTTTTCCTATTTTGTTTTTCGGACGATTGTCTTTATTTGTGTTTTTTTTTTTTTTTTTTTTTTTTTTTTTTTTTTTTTTTTTTTTTTTTTTTTTTTTTTTTTTTTTTGTTCTGTTAAATTTGTTCATTGTTTATCACTGGTTTGGACTAGGAGGTCGCTTTCTCAACCAAAACAGACACGTCTCTTAACAGTGTTAAAGTACAGACAAGAGAGATGTAAGCTGTAGTGAGTGGCGTACGAGAAGACAGTCCAATAGCTTATGTGACGCGATGTTCGCACACTGAACCTGGGAGTTGAGACAGACGGATTGGAATATTGATAGACATTGTGCCTTGAATTTGAAAAAAAAAATAAAATAAAAAAAAAATTTGAGTTTTTCAATTTTAGTTTGTTTTTGTTTCCAAAGTGGAAGGAGAGAGAAAAAATAGGTGTTCTTCCAGGTTTATTTTTCTTTTTGTTACCAATGAGAGAACAAACCTGTGAGGGAGGGGTTAAAAATAGAGGAGAGAGGGAGTGGCCGGCCATCACGAGGGAGAGGGAAGTCTGGTGCCAAACACGAAATTCAAGGCGTTGTCATCGTTCCAAGTAGAAAGGACAGTGATGGGGGGGTGGGGGGGTCGTTGCGTGCACCTGTATGCGTTTGTGTGTGCAAAGTTGAGATTTGGCAACAACAAACCTAAACTGGGAAGGGGATGAGGCAACAAACAGAAACGTAGCTCTGGTCGCATTGGTTAGGCGTGTCTATGTATCAGCGGGCCTGAGGGAAAGCAAGGGGGAGTCCAGTGATGTCCTCCTCTCTTTTGTTTTAAGTCTTTTCAAGGGTCCAGGGTGGCACCCATGTAGCCTAGTGAACAGGACGGGCTGAGACCAGACGCACGGCAGAATTAAACTCTAGATTTAGACTCAAAGAGAACAATACCTTGCCACTTTTCTCTGTCTGAGGAGGGGGCGACGGTGCTTCCAGCCACACTAGTGTCTTGATGAAACCACCGCAGCCGGCGCAGCTCCGGAAGCACACAAGGGCGACCACCTTTTCTAGGATAGGGGGTTGTTGCTAGCGGTGGTAGGGTAGACCACTAGATACTGTGGGATGGTGGACAGCATCAAATGACGCGAGAGCTACATGACACACAGGTACACAAACACATACACAAGAGACGCACAATACCAGGTGCGTCGGAGTGGTTGCCTGCATGGCACAAAGTTGAGGACTGAAAAAGGACATAAATGAGCATGGTGTTTTGTCTTGTACCTGGCCATTTAGAAGGGTAAATCAGAGTAAGAGAAGGACTTGAAACCTCAGTGGCTCTCTACTCGTGTTGTTACTGTTGTCTTGGTTACCGCTCTCAAGTTCTTTTTGTTGCTATTTCCACATCTTTAGAAAAAAACCCTAATATGAAATAAAAAACTGAAGTGAAATCAACTTCTTCTCTGGAGACGAACTTTGATTTCTCTGTCTTGTGAGTTTGCAGTCTATTTTTCTAACTTGCATGGCATTTAGTTAAAGTAGTAGGTGGTGCCTGTCCTGTGCATGAGGAAAGGGTGTTATTAATCTGACTTACAAAGCCATTGTTTCATTCACTAGAATTGCTGCTAATGTACACATTGAATGTCCAACTGAAGTAAAAATTCTTCCTTGAAGAGAGAGATATTAAAAAGGAAAAAGAAGGTATCCCCCACCTGCCCTGATCATCCTCCTTTCTATTGGTGGACACACAAGTCAGGAAAGGATCCGTTCCTTTTGAATCTCATCAAGTATTAAACTACAAAGGGCAAACATTGTGCATGACAAGCGAGCGTCCACATGACCAAAGGTTTTGAGAGACACATGAATGGGAGTGTGGCTGAATGGAGATGACCCAGATGCTGCTGTTACACATTTCTGCTCACCTGTACTTTGTGTTTTTAGAGAATGAACGAGCACTTGAGTCTTTGTACTTTTGTTTCGGTCGCATGGGTGCGTGTGGAGAAAAAACACCCTTACTTGTATGTTTGTGTTTGCCTTTATACCTCATTGTGTGAGTACTATATTCCCTTATGTATCTGTAACCCTCCTGTCCCATTGGAAGGCTGCTGTGCGTGCGTGTATGGGTGTATGCGTCTGTGGATGCTGGTTGTACAGTCGACTCCTCACTCTGTCAAATTTTGTCTCTGGTTTTCTCACTCATGTTCTGATGGCAATAAAGGACTTTTCATTGTTTGGTATACACTTTCAAAACGGTTGGTTCTTTCCTTCCAAGCATTTGCTGAGATTCTTGTCAGCAGCATCAATATAATATAGGCACATAATATACAAATTCAAATAATGACAGTACACTGCAGCAGTTTTATCCAAAAGTACTTCTTGAAACTACAAAAAGAATATAAGTGTTACTGCAGTGATACATTTATCATTATTACCTAGATATGCGCACATACGGGCACATGAATTTTTCGCCTAATAATTAAGTCATATGGAATGTGTGTGTGTGTATATATATATATATATACACACACACAATATAATATAGGCACATAATATACAAATTCAAATAATGACAGTACACTGCAGCAGTTTTATCCAAAAGTACTTCTTGAAACTACAAAAAGAATATAAGTGTTACTGCAGTGATACATTTATCATTATTACCTAGATATGCGCACATATGGGCACATGAATTTTTCGCCTAATAATTAAGTCATATGGAATGTGTGTGTGTGTATATATATATATATATATATACACACACACGCACACTATGTGTGTGACTTGCATGCTGTTAACTTTTCATTGTTTTTATTCACTAGATGTGAATAGAAGAAGAAGATAAGGAGAAGATAAATGTATTTACAAACAGCACTGCTGAACAAGCTCAACTACGGACACGTGTTATTTTGTTTTGTACTGATGACGAAGTTTTGAAAGAACGGGTTAATCAAGAAACGCGACTTTTAAAAGAAACGCCTTTTTCCTCCGTCACTCTTCAGCCAATCGTGAGCCTTATTTTGTTACCGACGTGTCATCCACCAATCAGATCCATAGCTGTGCGCATATCGTCCGCCGGTATTTCCTGTTTGTAACAGCGGGGTTTGGACTTAGCAGTGGACCCTTCTGCGGGCGGTGAGTATTCTTCTTGTTATTATCATTTCAGTCGATCACATCGAAGATGTGTTGTTACTGCCAGCGAGACTCTTTGACTTTGTGATCTGAACTTTATTTAGCCCGATCACAGTCGACAAGAATGTAGCTAACGTTAGCTCGCTAACAGATACGGTTGTACTGAACCGAGCCCGGCTAGCAGCTGCGCTAATGGTGCAGGAAGTAAAAACAGACAGTCTCTCGAGTCCAGTCTTGTCTGTGCCAGCTGCTTTTGACCCGAATTCTAAATTAAATGCAAGTAACAGGGAAGAAAACATTGTCTGTCGTGACAGGATCGAGTATGTCTCCCTGTGGTGGCTCTGTCGCCCTCAGTCGAATAAGGTTTCTATTTCCTGATCATGACGTTAGCCACTCACCATCTGCCCCCCTGTGGTCCCTCTCTGTCAACCCATGGTGTCCCCCCACCTCCTGTCTTTGGCCCCTTTTGCACAGGTCCAGTGGAGCAGCCATGGTGAAAATATTCATTGGGAACCTGTCTCAGCACGCTGGGAAGGAGGAGGTTGAAGCTCTGTTCACTCAGTACGGCACAGTGACAGAATGTGCCAAATACAAGAACTATGCTTTCGTGCACATGGAAGACCGCAAGTGTGCCACCAAGGCCATCCGTGAGCTGCATCTCTACAAGCTGAACGGCAGGCCCATCAATGTAGAACTCAGCAGGGGGAAGAACCAGGGGCCGGTAAAGCTCCACGTCGCCAATGTGGAAAAGGGATTTGACAACGAGCTCCGCTCCCTCTTTGAGGAGTACGGCACAGTCACAGAGTCGGCCATCGTCAAGGACTTTGCCTTTGTGCACATGTCCAATTCAGATGAGGCCATGGATGCCATCAAAGGCCTGGATAACACAGAGTTTCAAGGTAAGTGAAGATGGTGTGCCACTGTTGCCTTGTGGTTTGTTTATTGCCTTTTGAGATTTGTGGGATCCTCTCTTTCTCTCTCACTCAGGAAAGCGCATTCATGTTCAGATATCAAAAAGCAGACCCAGAGGGCCAGTCGAGGAGGAGGCCTATCCACCTCCACCAGGCAGGGGAGGCTATTATCCTCCACGCTACCCAGCAATGGGTCCCGAGCTTCCCTACAGAGGTCGCATGGCCAATTACCCTCCTCCACCTCCGCCACCCCCTCCCCCGAGACGAGCGGGGTACCCCGAGCATGGCTATGGGGAGCAAGAAGATTATGGGGTGGTGGATTACTATGAGAAATTCAGAGCCCGTCCCAGTGGCACCGATGACAGGCATGCTATCCCTCCTCCTCCACCTCCTCCACCTCCTCCCTCAGCATTGGTCAGAGAACGTCTTGGAATGGGACCTGCTGATCCCTATGATCCTTGCCCCCCCCCGTATCCTCCTCCCTCCTACGTAGCCAGAGACCGAAGCCCCATCAGACGAGCACCCCCACCGCGTACTCCATCCACAGGTAACGGGTTCTCCTATGAGAGGTCCAGGCTGTCTCCGATGTATGCAGCTCCCCGTCCTCGGGACTTCATGGAGAGAGCGCCTCCTCCGCCTCCACCCCAACATCCGTATGTGGGCTATTAGGCACCCAAGAGTACAATACAAGGTAAGAGGAGGGGGGCAGGCATTTTATTTACATATATTTTTTACATAAATGACAATTGTTCAAATGACAGCGTGTAGAAATACATGGAGCCCAGTGCGTACATAGAGTAGAATCACGTCTTCGGTCAACACCATCGGTCAGAGCTCTGACGTCTAGCGCAGCCAATCAGTAAACAACCATCCAACAATGCTGGTAGAATATTCAAATATTTCTGCTCAAACATCAGTCTTGCGCGACCCCTGAGTAAAACACGCTCCTTGACATGTGGTGTGTGCTCTCTTTTCAGGTTTAGAATATGACAAGATCGTCGTTGTCTGCTGATGCACGTGGCGCTATGCATCCCCCTCGTCTTTGGCGGATTGCGTTGCGTTCGCCTGAGACTTACTGGAAGATACCGTTTTGCGGACAGCGCCGTATTTAAAAACATACGATTCCATGTCTACAGTTCACATAATCTTCAGAGCTGTTTATGCTTTTTTTTCTTGTTTCTCTGCTTGTTTCACTGTTCAAATCCTTTAAGTGTTTTTCAGAAAAGGAAAGTGCTTAATCTACTCCAGTGTTGTGCAGTACTGCAAACACTCTTGCCTTTCAGTTTCTCTAAATAGACAAGGCCTCTGAGAAACTGACATAATTTCTTAATAAGGGAATATTATTGTTTTCAGACGTGGGTGGCTGATCTCAAAATGGTCATCAAAAATCGGTAAAATGAATTTAGCATAGCGCTTTAATATAATACTTGGTGTGGCAGGCTGTACAACAATCTAAAAAGTTGCGGCACATGTTAGCATGACAAATCAAAAGATTGAGTGTTTTTGTTCTTTTTACACTTTGTGTTGACTTTTTCTTGCGAAAAATAGAATCATAGCACCGTTATGTATGATTTAATTTACTTTACAAGATGCTTTTCTTTTGAAGGCTTTTTAATAAACAACTGAAACCAAAAATGCCGTATTAACTGTCAAATTCTTCCAACCCAGGGTAGGTAGATAGAGCGGATGCACCTAGTGTTGCCCTCGCACTTCAACTCAGAACACGCTTTGTTTCGGGACAAGTTTCCTCTGTCCCATCAATGAAAATGGCTGAACGTTAATGTAACATAAATTCCACTGAAACCCTGTAATGATGCGTGTTCTCCTCAGCGGAAAGTTCATGACCGACGCTCAGTTAATCATTAGCTCTTGCCAGTTAAAAAAAAAAACAAGCGGTTGAGTCGTACTTCCTGAATTTCAGCGGATGAGAACTGTTCACTGATCCTCAAATGTCCGAGTGTCAAAATTTCCTCGAATTTTAATTTCTTGTTTTTTCCTGTAGCTACACAGAGATTTTAATGGTGCACCCACTGACATCTCTGTTGAGTTCCATCAACTAGAAGTAAAAAGAAAATAATTGGAATACAGGCAAAAGTAAAACGACTAATAGAGCTTTGCGCCGGCCCGTGTTTTCTGTCGTATTTCATTTCTTTGATTTCACACAGCACACATTTTACCGCCGTCTTAAATTTTTAACAATCATGTATCACAATTTGCATGTAGTCTTGGTATCTTAGTATCTGTGCTTTTTGTAGGTTGTTACACTCTATGCAGAAGGTCCCAGCTCAGGGTAAGTCATCCTTGGAAGATGTCCTGCATCCTGAAGGAGGGGGAGATTCAAACGGTACTGTTTCAGATCTGTCACCCAATATATTGCTCATGGATTTATACTGCACTCATTCACACTCTTGATGAAGCTAAAAATGTAAAATTGTGTATTTTAAATCTTGAAAATGTGATTTGTATACTAGTTTGTGTTGAACAAAATGCTTTAGAATGCAAGTTGCTGTTTAATATTTAAAATATTGATAACATTGCTGGTGGTTATTTCTAATTGCTTATTTTGAAATTCATGGTAATGCCTATCATAGGTAGGAGGGGAAAAGACAGTGATTGGAATATATATATCTGTGTAAGTTAGTCAGTCAGTGAATTTGTGTTTTGTGTTCACAGGACTTTTCTCTGCTAATGTCACAAAGTTACTTTCCTGAACCTGGGTGGATTTTACCATTACGGGATGAGGAGGTCTATTGGTCCAAGGTAAGGCAATTAACATTAATGCCTTAAAACCTGTGTTTAACAAACGTCCATTAAATGATCTCATTTTATTTCAGGTATTGGAATCGCTATGTGGTGGAGTGAAGAAGAAAAAACATTGGATGGGTGCATCACCTCTGAACGCCAGAATAACGGTATTGGACTCAAACATACAGGTTAATATCTCATGCACACCAAATATTTCACACAATATAACCATGCATTGGCAGCTGCAGGCAAGTGTTTATTTTAAGTGGCTCTCACTGGGGCTGAGTGTGGAATATTTCTGTGGATTATTTTCAGATATCACGCAACTTGAAGGAAAACAAAGGAAATAAAATTGTGGTGTCTGACATTAAATATTTTAATGCTAAAAACAAAATGACTCAGTTTAAGAAGCAGCTTGCAATGTTTTATAATCGTCAGTAAACTCACCAGTGCTTTTTCTGCACTTCTTTGTTGCAGTGTCTGCATCCAAAGGTGGGGCCACACAGTGTATGAGCTCGACTTGGACTGTCTGGACTGTCCAGGAGTGAGGATCCAAAATAAATGTCAGAATTTAAACAAGTTGAAGGTCTGGACAAAATCATGTTGACCTCAGTAGAAATAATTAAGAGATAGGTATGGAAGCAAAATGAGATAACGGTGTTGTGATGATTAACTTGCATTGGTTCTGCTGTAATTAGTAAAATAAAGCTCAAATCATTGCTTTCACTCTGACATTCTGGAAGGAGCTACAAGACTTTCATTTTCTCTCTGCACAGAGCTCATGCATATAACTTCCCCAGTGATATGCACTAAACTTGCACTAAAAAAACACAGTTTATCCTAAATCTCAGCAAATTATGCAATGAGTCAAATTATGGATCAGAAATTAATCATCCATTAATCTTTTTATTTTACTCAATGATCTATATGATTTTATAATGTAGTATATGAAAAATACTTTGATTCGTCCTTCACTAAGTGAATCAGCAGTAAAACACTGAGCTGAGGGTGAGCTTGACTAACTTCATTGCAAGCATTATCTTAACTTTATCAGTTTATCAAACTGGTTTATGTTATTTGGCATGATGGAATGTCTTCAAATGCCTCCCGATTTGAGACTTGCTGTTTCCCTGTAATTTTCAAACTGTGGCTGATTTTCAACTAAACAAAATTCACAAACACTGATATGTTGCCCATATAACAAATTTAATGTGCTCAGGTTGGAAAAAGGTAGGGGTTGTTAAGATCACAGCTTGTTTATGTATAAACATAGAGAAAAGAGTACAGTCATACAGTGTCACATTTTAAACAAATACAATTACACAGCCATCTGTGTTGCTTTCTAATGTAAGCCAATAATAAAGTAAAAGCAAGTTACAATATCTCATGAATGATACATAAGAGTCTCATCGTTCTCCAGGGGGCCCAGTGCTGTGAGCTCGGCAGTGAAACCATTTGTCACGGATGAGCCTGTGTCCATGACAGGTGTCATACTTGGCACACACATGCCGGTCTCCCTGGATGGAGGCACTGCCAGCACCTCAAAGTCCACCTCAAAGCTGTCCTTGGCCTCACCTGACTCACGGATAATTTCAACTTCATACTCTCCAAAGCGGATCAGGGCCTTGTCTGGGAGATCAAGCCGCTCCAGGTGGCCCAGCCTAGTGCTGTTCACTGACAGCTGCCCCTTCTTACTCAGGTTCTGGATGGTGAATCTCATGTGGGGGCTCTGGGGTGTACGGTAGGCAAAGAGGACAAACTGTTTCCGGGACACCCGGGGGTCAACCAGGGTGTAGGTACAAGCCTGGGAGTCCCGACCCAGCCTGAGAGGGTCATCTGCAGAGTGTCTTCTCATCTCCCCCAGAGGCAATGCCCCATAAAGGCCCCCGCAACTCTGCTGAGGGTGGTACAACTTAATGTGGAGACAAGTCAGGAGATCCTCCTCTGTCTCCATCGTCTGAGATACATTCATGGTGGAAAAAAGGCTGCTGGGAAAACTGACCTTTTGTTGATGAAGGGTAGTTGGCACAGAAGACAGAAGACTCATGAGAACACAATTAAATTTTTTTTCCCACAAAAGCAAAGTGAAAGTTCAGAGAAAAAAAACCGTTAGAAGCCATACCTGAAAGTTGAAAGATGATTTCCCTCCCACACAATCAAACTCCTCTTACTCTCAGCTATCGGGAAAAAACTGACAGAAATAGTGGTGCTGCGGCTCGGGGGGTTAAAACAGGAAGACTCGTTGCCTCCTCTCACAAGACCCAGTAATAAGGAAGTTGCATTCAAGTGCAGATTCTCACAGTTGTTAAATTCATGTGGTTGGAGCAAAGTAGAGGTAAATCGAAAGGAAAATGAACAATTTGCATTGGCTGTCTCTCCTTTTTATTTTCCTTTGTACGGGAATAGTAGAATAACCTTCGTTTATATTGCACTTTTCAAAACAAAGCTCCAAAGGTGTTACGTAAACACAACACAAAAACAAAAACAAAACTCTGTTATGAAAGAATATATAAAGGAATTAAAACACACAAAACACATATGAAACCACCCCACAATACGATAATCCTCCATGAGCGTATTTATAATTTATTTATTTATTTACTATTGGTTGTATTTTGACTTTTCTGGATACAGTTTCGTGAATGGATCTCAGTTGTCTAACATTAAACTGAGCACATGAACGCAACACGACAGCACCAAAAATTCCACGATGACGTAACCTCACACAGCAGCAACACAGACAGTCTTCTCAGCGTCTAAGGTTTCTCATTGTGCAGCGTGACTGAAACGGCAGGCTTTATTACCTTTGAGAGGAACTCGACCTGTAAAATTAAACTAACACTAACTAACAACAATACAGCAAGTAGTCTGAGTCGTTTTTTTGTGTCTCTGATTTCAAATACCTGACACATGTTAGGTGGCTGAGGAGAGGGGCCTCACCACTAGATGTCCCTAAATGATCAATGTAAAAAATGCATTGCCATATATAAATGTACTTGTATATGTACTTAACTGTTTGTGCTGTTTTGTTTAACGATTTATATCACTCCTGCCTTAGTTGCTGTGGTTTATAGGATTTATTATTGTAACAGAAAGTTAGAGAGGGAGACATACAGGCTATGGCTGTGCTGATAGTCGGTTATATTATGCCAGTTTATAATAAAATACTATACTTGAAAAGGAATATGTTTCATAAAACTAAATCCAAACACTCATGTTTTTATAAAAGTGTTTCTATCCTATAACTTGTTACATCATACAATAATGATTATTTCTATAAGTGGTATTGCGGTGGAAGGCTATTGTAGTTATTCTCATGCATGTATTATTCATATTGACAATCATATAAGTATTAAAATAAATTAAAACTTTTTGATGACTGCCTCTCAACCTACAGTGATCATGGTGGCCTCCTGCGCGATAGAGGGCGTTGTGACAGCGAGCCGTCGGGTACAAGCAGGCAATATTTAATAGCAACCGGAAGCGGCAGTTTCCAGCGGAAGTCGGTCTGGGGAAATCTTTGGTTAAGAGGTTGAGCTCTTTGTTGAGGCTTCCTGGTGAAAAGGTAAAAAATACAAGTAATCCTTGGTCTGTGAGTGCTTTGAATAGAACGTGTGGTTTTTAATTCCATGCTAATGAACACCGATTGCTCGCGGTCGCGCTGCTTTGTCTGGTCTGCGGCGCTTTGTATCATAGCAGTCTTACCCACCAAGCTAACCGAAGCGAACAGCTAGCACCATATGCTCAAGTAGGGCAAGTGTCGTGTTTATGTTGCTAAATATGGGCATCGCGATATTTGAAGAACATCAAATGAGATATACGTGTTTTGTAATATAATTGTTTTTAATTACGGATGAAATTAGGCGTTAGAGACACCATCGTCAGCCATTTTGCAGCAAATAGACTTGTTCAATCAATGAAGCGTCTGTTTATACTGTTCCATTCAACTGTTAACACGGTAAATTTGAATAATGTTCCACTTTCCTATCACTTATAGATCAATAGTTTTCGCTATGTCCATGTCACATGTTTACAATATAGGTGAACATGTATGCGACCTGTGAAGCTGCTGAACGCGATCAAAGATGAATGTTTCCCTTGTATTTCAGGTACAGGTATAGCAATGGTGAAAATCTTTGTGGGGAATCTGCCCCGAGAGGCAGACCAGGAAGAAATCAAGGCACTCTTCACCCAGTATGGCACAGTCACAGAATGCGCCATTATCAAAAACTACGCTTTTGTTCATATGGATGACCGCAAGTCGGCCACCAAAGCCATCAAAAATCTGCATCTCTATAAGCTTCATGGCACGCCAATCAACGTTGAGGCCAGCCATGGGAAGAACCATGCCGCAGTCAAACTGCATGTAGCGAATGTAGAGAAGGGAGCTGATGACGAGCTCCGCGCTCTCTTCGAAGAGTACGGCACGGTCACCGAGTGTGCTGTGGTCAAGAATTTTGCTTTTGTACACATGTCAAACTCCGATGAGGCTATGGATGCCATCAAGGGGCTGGACAACACTGAATTTCAAGGTTTGCAAATTCCATTGTGTAATCCAAGTCGATGCCATTGTGTTTACTCTTCCTCTGATTAATTATTTTCTTTAATAATTCTTTTTGTTCTCAGGCAAACGCATCCATGTCCAGATTTCCAAGAGCCGTCCCAGGCACGATGAACGTGAAGACTACCCCCCTCCTCCACCAGACAGAGGTGGCTACTGGCCCCCACGCTATCCAGGAGAGAGGCATGAGCCTCCCCCGCCTGGCTACATGAGAGGTCGCCTGGGCCCTATGCCCCCAGGTTATCCAGCCCCTCCTTTGCCGCCCCCTCCCCCTAGACGAGCTGTTTATCCCGACCGTCCGTATGATGGTGAGAGGGACCGATATGGCGTGGTAGATTATTATGAGAAGTATCGAGCCCGCCCATATGGCATTGCCTCCTATGAGGATCAGCGTGGCGGCGTCCCTCCTCCTCCCCCTCCCCCCTCAGCCGTCGTCCGAGACCGTCTTATGACCCCGTCGCTTGATCCGTACGAGCGTCGACCTCTCCCGCCTCCTCCATCTTCGTACTACGCCCGAGATCGCAGTCCCCTGAGGAGAGCGCCTAATACGCCAATGCCTCCTGCCAGTAATGGCTACTCCTACGAGCGCTCCCGGCTCTCTCCGGTTTCCCGCGTCCCGGCATACGGAGTTCCACGTGCCAGGGATCCATATGCAGAGCGACTGCCCCCGCCACCTCCTGCACGCTACGCTTATTAAGCAAGGCCCCAACATGTGAAGGTGAGAATAGGTCTGAGGTAGATTGGTGTTCATTTCATTCCTGAAAATGCACTACGTCTCTTAACGGGCAGGGGAAGCCAATCACGTGTCCGACACGTTCCAATATCTTGTGGAAAAGCCAGCGCACGAAGTTTAAAATCCGTTTTAACACCTGTTTTAAGAGGTGGCTCAGACCGACAAAGGCACACGCCGCCCCACTTTGGAATCTGGTTGGCTGATGAAAGAGTCAAGAGACAGATCTTGAAAAGACAGCGAGCAGGTTATAACGGTGGAACAGGCTTTACCTCCACATTTGCAGACAGTTCATTTGTGTCATTTGCTCTTTTTCCAGGATCGTCGTTCGCCTGCGTCGCCACTCGCCGCCTCCTGATGCACGTGACACTATCCTCTTCCTGTCTGCGGCTGAGCGCGTTAACGTTCCCCTGAGATGCTCACAGGAGGAAACAAATTGTCGACGCCCACGTCTGTTTTTGTTTTAATTAATTTGGAACAACTTTTACAGTCGTATTCCCCCCCCCCCTGATTGTTTTAGGTTGTTATTGTGCTGTAGTATTTTTAATGCTTGACGTCTGAGTTAGGCGTAAATATTTTTTTATTGTATTTTTACGTTTGAATAATTAGTGTTCTGATGTGGTTTGTAAAGTTAGACAGCTGAACCATTTCAGCAGCAGTTTCTAGGCGATACATGTGACTGTAAACTCAACTGAATCACATTTGGCATTCAATCTACGTTGGTTCCATCGTTCTAAATCCTTTCCATCGAAGATCGAAATCTCCATGTGGCGATCCTGTGAAAACCTAAACTGATAAAGAGACGTGGAAAGAAACAGCTAACAAAAAAATCATGCTTTGCGCTAAAACACCTCAGTGTGACCGCATGAAATGACTCGATCTCACGAAAAATTACAATTCTATGGTCATCCGTTCATTTCTGATGAAACCACGTATAATAAAATCGTGACGTTGATTGAAGGAATCTCTCTTCTGGTCATCTGATCACTCATGAGCGCATCCTTTTCCACTGACGTCGCCCCTCCCACCTCAGTGCCCAAAACCAAAACATTTTAGCTGAAGTGCATTAAAGTGGTAATACTCTCCAGCCACAGGTGAGACTAGCTCCCCTTGAATGTGGGGCGAGAAGTCCTCAAAGGCTGCTGGAGACCTTCACAGTCAACAGGTAAGTCCAGGGTTTTAAGGACTATTTAACAGTTGGTACATGCTCACATATAACTGTTTTACAGGTAGACTTTGCTAAATGTATTTATACTGCAGATATTAGGACATATCTCTTGTTCTTTACCCACTGCCTGCACCAAAACATCCTTTCAGCTCCAAGTCTGTTCTGTGTAGGTCAGGAAGTAATCATCTGAGATACAGATGTAGTTATTGGCAGATATTACAAATTTTTAAGATCAGTTATTTCTTTGGCAAATGATTTCAACATCATCAGAGAAGCTTTTAGAACAGCTAGAGTTTGGTTAAACAGGACCAGAGATAAGATTTGGACTAGACACTATAAGGATTTCAATTTTTTGTTTTACAGATGTAATCTGTAACTTGATTGACTGATAAAGCCATTGTAAACCAGTAAAGAAATCAATTGGAATGAAGATTTGAACTGATTTTGCAATCTGGATTTAGGTGAGAAGTTGATTTTACTCCTTTGTATTGCCTTTTTGGACTCGCATGAATAAAAACATTTACAACAGTGACATGGAGTCTGTCTGAACTATTATTGTGCCATTAAAATGGTGTTGTTGTTTTTATCTGGTGCCCTGTGTTATATGCCGACAGAGGTTTCTCAAAATCAACACCAGTTCAATGCTTAAATAATTTCTACCCCAGACCAGGTTGTTGTAGTTATTTGAAAATAAAATCATTTTTAGACTTGAAGTTCCTTAAACTGTATTTTACTCACATACAATTAATAATCTTTTTAATTTGTATCCTAACATTGGAAAATGTTTGTCCTCAACTTTGTGGTTTAATACACTAAGCAACAATTACAACTTTTGGTCCTCTCAAAACCAAAGATCCCACTGATGGCCAACAGGAGGTGCAGACTGATAAGAATTCATCCAGCAGTTTGAAGTGGACCAGTAAAATGTAAAATTTAGGTGCAAAGTTCCACTCATTGCTCAGGTATAATTGTATGGAAGCATATTGCATCAACAAGAGAAATGTCTCTTAGTTGCAAATACTACATGCTTTTGTACAACTCAACCAAAAATGAGTATTTTCAGTATAACAACATTCAGACTTGTGGTGTAAAGTGGACCATATGGACAAACAGTTAGATAAAATATTAACAGATGTATGGGGCAGTTTCGATCTCTATCTATAACATCTATTGTGGAATATATTTCTGATACAGTAGACTTGGTCATAGGTCTGTGTGGTTGAGAGCTGCAAGATCACTTTCCTGTGGTTGAAACTAAGCTGCAGCTCAGTTTAAGAATAACAAGCAGGGTGTTGATGCTTATGCATGCCCACACATCTCAGCTGCCACAGTGCTGTCTCTTCCTGTCAAACATGTGAAGACATCCTGACTCACTCTAATAGATGTAAGTTAATAAGACACTGAGCTTAGATACCTCAAGATAACAACAAAATAAGTTGATTTATGTTTTGTCAAGAAAACATTAATCCAAGATACACACGTACAATGAGAAGATAAAGACTTCACTTGAAGAAAGGTTTAAAATTGGTGGTTTAGTGGTTTCTTGAGTGCATGGTGGTGGCGTACAGGACATTCGGCTCCAGCTCTATTCTTCCAGCTGGCCTTCTGCTCTGCTCTGCTCTTGAAGGGAAGCTCAATGCTGCATAAACCAGGTCACCAGAGCCCACATTCTGTAAATGGAAGTATTCAGTGACTCATTGCACACTAAGCTCTCTGTGGGACTTCACATTACACTACTAGAGGATTGAAAGACTAGACTTGGATCAGTGTCAGTCTATGATTTAATTTTGATTACCGTGCTGTGTTGAGCATCCTCTGCCTTGTCACATCCTGAATGACAGAAACAATTCATGTGGTTAGTTCACTGTTCAGGAATCAGAAAGCAAATAATCAAAGATGAAGTAAAAACACATAAATACCTGGATG
The DNA here is from genome assembly GCA_016785235.1 of Pseudorhombus dupliciocellatus. NCBI lineage: Eukaryota > Metazoa > Chordata > Actinopteri > Pleuronectiformes > Paralichthyidae > Pseudorhombus > Pseudorhombus dupliciocellatus. The sequence continues at coordinate 1,064,979 of JAFBJW010000116.1, forward strand.
AAGTTTCCAGTGAGGGTCTTGGTGGTCAGATTTGCTTGTTTATCAGACTCTTCAACGAGAATGATTCATTACTGTACGACCAGCCAACCTCCCTTCAATATGATCATATGATTTTCCGTCTATCCCCACCTTAGTAGTGAGTTATTTTACACATGGAAATGGAGCAAATGAAAGTAAATAAAAGTAAATCACAACTTGGGGGAGCATGGTGTGTTTACTTCCTGCAGTGGTCATGATGAATGTTTGAAATTGACCAACAACTGCACTGTGGCCTCCTGTGGCAAGATACTGTTTGGCAGTGGAAGCATTCTGCTGGTCCCAGACGATGCTGAAGACCAAACGGCAAAGATGAGAACCTTGGCTTGGCTCTCCATCATTAGAACTGGGATTTTCTTGTCCTGTCTAATATATTTATCTTGAATTATTTCCAGTATAAGTGCTTTGCAAGCTTTGTTTGTAGCCTGATCAGAAAAAAATCACTTCCTGTGATCTACTAAAAAAAAATGTGGACATCCTCCTTCATACCCCCATCACACAAACACACAAACAAAAAGCGGTAGTGATGTGCAATGCTTCAGAGTGTCAGTACTGACGTTTGAGCATGGTCTGTTTTTTTTCAGCCATGAGTGCTGCAGGTTTGCCACCCAAGATTTCTCCAGCAGTATTTTTTTAAATAATCTAATACTAACTGTATTTTTGTCCCTGCACTTTAGTCTAGCTAACTGAAGCACGACCAGGAGCCACAAGCACAATGCTGGGGCAGATGCTTGCATGTGGTCACCATGTTTCCAACAGATAGGTGTGGTCTGTGAATCATGAAGCTGTACTTGATGAGAACGCTCATGCTTCGACAGGATGCACTTTGTCCACCATAAGCGCCACTGCTTTGATACACACACACACACAGTAGAAAAAAATATGCACAATGCAAAACTAGTTTTATTGAGATGATATCAAACTGAATCTTACATGTTTCACAAAGAAGGAAAACTCTTATTCACAGAACTGTTCTGATATTAAACAAAGACTGTTCCAAAAAAAAATAATTCTATAGTTTAAGACCTGAGTACACACATTCATCCTTGGCATTGTCCCTCTGTCGTCTTGATCTGCCGGCCTTTTTCACATTTAAAGCAACGTAATGGAGGCCATCTGCATCCTGGTTGCCCTAAAAATGACAAAAGTACATCAAGATGGCTCCTGTTAAAAATTTTAATTGACAGCATTTAAATTTGACACTTAGAAATATTGTATTTACCTCTGCATTTGTTGTGGGGGGAGACGATGGTTGTATATGAGACTCTGAGTATGAAACACAACCTCCAGTCACTCTTTAGTTCACATGATTTAACATTGGTATTGACTTTTTAACTTGCTCTGTGTAGAGATGAGTGGTTACCTGAACATCTCCAGCATGTTTTCTTGTTTATCTTGTACAGTAACACAACCAGCAAGATGCTGACTGTGAATGTCAAAGCTACACTCAGGAATATCACCACCCAGTTCACCTCTTCAGCAACAGGAGAAGTTCTATGAATTATTTATCCTCTCATTTAAATATTTAAAAACAATAATTGTGAGATAAGAGACAAAACAAGACATTCTTTATAAATAAATTACAAAACTGTTATTAGTAGAATAATCATGGTCTGACATCTATAACAACAATAATGCCCCCATCACTATAATAGTAATAGCTGTGATAAAAATATGAGCTTGAAATGAATAAATAAAGTTTATAATTAAAGTTTATTTATTATTTATAATAATAGTAAATTATGAACTTACTATGATCATCATTATCATCACCAGCAATAATAATGAATAAAACATTCTATTTGGTTTTGGCGCACACCATCACTGTTCACTGGTGATGGGCCACCATCAGAAGGGACATTCAGACAGGACAGGATTCGACCTGTCTCTTTTTACATAACTGTCATAAATCAAAAAGTGGCTCACCATCAACTTCCAACTTGGTCCCGTTTCCAAACAGTATGTGTCCACATGCAGCGACAGCACAGTAGTAGGTCCCAGCCTGAGAGTGGTTCAGTGTCACTGGCAAGTTGTAGATGCAGGTGTGTGTCTGTGTGTCAGTTTTCCTCTCACACTGATCGTTCCTGCCTCCATGGGTGTAAATGAGTCCTGGCTGAGGCTCTTTCGAGTTCACGAACCAGTAAACACTGTGTTCTCCATCACAGGTCCCAGTGTGAACTATACAGCTGAGAGTCACAGAGCCTCCTGGCTGGATGTTCTCAGACTGATGCACCTGAGTCTGGATGTTCAACCCTGAACCTTTCACACTGACAGTGACGCCCTCCATGAACTCATACACATATGAATGATCCTTTGCACAGTAGTAAGTAGCTGAGTCTGAAAGTTGAACATCTGAGATGTTTAAGAGACTCACATTATCAGTACTTTCCAGAGTGAAGTGTGGATTATCCTTGAGTTCACCTTTGGAGGATTTGTAAATTATTGAGATAAGCTGAGGCTTCTGTCCTGGTGTTTGCTTGTACCAAAGAATCCTGTAACTGCCCTCATAGAAACACTGGAAAGTCAAGTTGTCTCCAACATCAACTGATGTAAAGGCACTGCCTTGACGAGACAAGATAAAATGATGCATCTGAACTGAAGAGACAAAGGAGGAAAGCAAATTAACAGTTAATTTAATGAGACAGAATTTAAATCATAATCTGTATCAGGACCAACTGAATATTTATAAAACACACAACTCACCTGTTTCCCTGAAGAGGAAACATGTCAGGATGAGAATGAACTGCGGAGATGTCTTCATGTTGAAATCGTCGTGTTGAATGACAAACAGCCCGACTCCTTCTCCTCTGTTCAGAGTAAAGACTTGTGTTGATTGGCCAGCAGGGCACCACCGATCACTGCTGCCTGTGATGTGAATCTTTGGTCTTTTAAAAATGTGCTAACCACCTGACGTTCATAATTTTATTATGACCTGTGACTTAAATACTAAAAGATAATAATACAGATGAGGGCAGGGTTTTGTGTGACGATATGTTGTGATATGTCTTTTTATTTGCTGTGGGAACTTGTTCTAGTGCTTCATCTGCCCCTTTCAAGTACCACATACTGAATCACGGCTACCATGAGGTTGATAGGTGAATAAATATGATTTCATGAGTAATGTTTTAATGTTTATTTGTGGGTATGTGGGAGTTTAACACGTTGAATCCATATTTTATGACATTGCTTGTTCAGAACATTGGTGATTTCTTTTCAGCATCTTCTGTTTGATTTTATTCTTGTTAACCTGAAGCGCTGGGCTGAAGTGAAGACACTGCAGAGACTTCCTGTTTGAAAGTGCTCAGACTAAGAGAGCAGAGGGTCTTTAGACTGTCGACCACACAGAGCCTAAATAAAGATCCTCACATGTGAGGTGTATGGAACTATTACTCAACTTGTGGTAAAGTTCAAGAAGTATAATTTTTATTTCGTGAGAGTGGGAAATATGTCAATTGATGACATTAAATCCGTTTGACTGATGTAACATCTTTATTTAGTTTTGTATTTAAGAGCTTTACATTCAGAATGTATGGCAGTGAAACATGTTCAGCTTTTCTGCTTTACCCTGGAGTAAACACATTCACTCCCATCACCGTCTATTTGCCTTCTTGTTCTGTTGAACCTGTGCTCCATCAAAGCAGCATAATGTAGGCTGTCTTCATCTTGAGGACCCTGCTGAGAACATATAAAAGTCATTTGATGTATTAGGAGAACGTGTCTTATGAAAGTCTAACTTGAGCCCAAGGTCCCAGGAAATTTGAAAAAGGCTGTTAGAATGTAGCCCTAGGAGGCGGGGCTTAGACACATGTACGACATGACTCATTTTGTTAAAACTAAGCTGTCTGTATTGTATATAATCAACAACGCACGTAGGAGCACACACACATTTACAGCAGAATTATCAAAGTGTAAATATAAATACAATTATTATGACAAAGACTCATCCCAAATGTTTAACACTGCAGATGCATTGGTCCTGCAAATTCAACCTTTTAATGCAGATATAAAAAAACACTTATGTGATAAATTTGATATTGAAACCAGCATTAATGTATATTATCATAAATCTGTCATATCATTTACTTTATTTTATTTACCTCCATATTCAGAACTGCTGCAGCTGCTGGAGAGTCTGGTTGAGACAAAAGACAACCACAAAAGTGTCATTCAAGATGCAATGAGCCGATGAACTGGGTGTTCTATCTAAATAATAAGGATCATCCCACCTGAGCCCTGGTGGCAGTTTGTCCTGGTCGCTCTTTGCGCTGTGTAAGCCAGGGAAACAACCAGGATTATGGAGAACACCAAAGCTCCGCTCAAGAAATAGACCAAGGGAAGATAGTCCACCTCCTCTGCAGAGATGCAGACATCAGGAGTCTGGATGTTCAACCCTGAACCATTCACAGTCACAGTGACGCCCTCCATGAACTCAAACAAATAGGAATTACTCTTTAAACAGTAATAGTTTGCTGAGTCTGAAAACTGAACATCTGAGATGTTGAAGTGATTCACAACATCAGTAGTTTCCACAGTGAAGCGTGTATTGTTCTTGAATTCATTCAATAATGAAACAGTTTTCGATAATTTGTTAACCACTGAGATAATTTGAGGCTTCTGTCCTGGTTTTATCTTGTACCAATAAATCTTCATGTCTTCCCTCTCATCGAAACACTGGAAAGTCAAGGAGTCTCCAACATCAACTGATCTAAATCCACTGTCTTGACGAGACAAGATAATATGATGTATCTGAACTGAAGAGACAAAGGATGAAAGCAAATTAACAGTTAATTTAATGAGACACAAATCAATCAGGTTAGAACTGAATATTTATAAAACACACAACTCACCTGTTTCCCTGAAGAGGAAACACGTCAGGTAGAGAATGAACTGCGGAGATGTCTTCATGTTGAAATCATCGTGTTGAATGACAAACATCCCAACTCCTTCTCCTCTGTTCAGAGTAAAGACTTGTGTTGATTGGCCAGCAGGGCACCACCGATCACATGACCTGTGCCGCCTATGATGTGAATCTTTGTTGAGAGACATCTGAAGCACTTAGAGCACATTATATGATCGTAAAAGTTTTAAAATGTCGGTGTATTTGTAACGTAAACCAGATGAAAGTCTGTTTAATACCAGTAGACATTGCTGCTGGTTGATACTGGGCACTGGGTCGCCATCCCTTCCAACATCCTGAGACAATAAAAGTAGCGTAAAATGATAAAAACTCTTTATGTATAAAAAAATTGACATGTACAATGCCACTGGTAGACGGTAAGCACCTGGACAGTCCTATTTGTAGATGCTGTGACCCACAGCCCAATCTTCCTGTGTTAAGGTGCTGCTACAACTTCTGTTTCCACCGATGGAAACTTTTTGCTTTGCAGACTCACTACCTTCACCACAGATGGGACATGTGAACGGTGACAGTCAGCGCTTTCCGGTGGTGAGCGATATGGATAGATTCATAGGGGACTTTCTCGTATCTGTTGTATTGCTCTTGCATGCGGAGAGGCTCCCTCTGCCCTCAAAACATACTTGACATGACAACCCTGCAAAGAAATGCAAACAAAGACACTCTATGTTGTCCCCTCGATGATGTCACTCTCTGTTTCCTTGATGCTCAGAGCAACATAATGGAGATGGTGTCTTCATCTTGATTCTATTCAAGGGAAAATAATAATTGTGAGTAAAATATTCAATACAGAGTAAATGATTTTAAAATAAGACAGAATTTGAAATAATCCTTAAAATAAACAGAAGCCAGCTCTTAGCATGTGTAAGTGTTTTAAATGTGTTTTTATTTGATTTACAATAGCAGAATATCCCAGATGAGAAAAATAACATGCCAAGTCATTACAGCAAAATACAGTTGATTCTGAAAAGTTTACTTGAGCAGGCAGGGCTGAGCTTCTTCCTCATCTATCTACGATCTCCACTCTCGTTCCATTCCCAAATACAAATGCTCCATAGGAGGCCAAGCTGTGCTGCTACCAGTTCTGCAACTGCAGATCCATGGTCTGTGGCATCTGATTGTTATTCAAGAGTAAACACAGAAGAAATGTTTTACTATGCATTGATTTGTGTATGTGTATATTTGAAGGAATTTTGATGGTCTGAAGTTTTCTGTTTTCTGCAACTGGTCCCCATGCTTTGAATTCTTTTTAGTCCGTGTGTCTCAGTCCTTCACACTTGTGCTTGCACTTTCAGCAGAAGCTATTGTGTGACTCATTTGTTTCCTTTTGATGTTTGTGGTTTGTGCTTAAAGGTTATTTTTTTCAAACAGCAGAGTTGTTGACTCAGTTGAGGCGAGACGTGACTGAACAACGTTCTTCACATATAAAATACTACTTCCTGAGTTGTGACAGGAGGGCAGACTAACGTTCGCCGTTTCTTTCTGGCTTATTTTGAAAGGTTATAGGTCGTGTGGTGTTATATAAGCCATGTGGTCAAGATTAAAAATATGATGCGGTGTGATAAGAAGCAAACAAAGTGGAACAACTTGTACTGTATGTTGAGGGGCACTGCTCTGCACTGTCATACCAATAAGCCACAAGCATTTGCGAAAAATGAGGGTTAGTCCTCAAGTCAGCTAACCCCAAGATCGTCTCTTCTTTATTATTCTTTATTAAATATACAGATATACAGAAAGTCAGAAATTTTGCTGATTAAAAAGACATAAATATCTTTCACCAAATGTTGTCTCATCATTCAGTTCCTGTTTGCAGAGTTGCTGTTGCATGCTGAAGAATTTTAATGTTTCACTTTGTGATTAATCCTTCCAGATCGGGAAGAATCATATGGAGTGTTGATAATTTTTTTTTCATTGGTGCTTCTGCAACCAGTTGTTCAAGAGCTGCAATGTACAGATAGACTGAATGAAAAACATGTTCATTTCTCTCTCTCACACACTTCGTGGTGAGACAACTGATGTATTCAAGTGATAATCATTGAACTAAATACTTTGCAAACCACCATTTTCACAGCAAAATATTTCTTCTTGGGGGAAAGAAACAAAAAGGCCTGAAGTCTTTATTTCTACAGCCATCAAAGCCATACTTCCTCTCTCATGGGTTTGACTTCCTGTTACTTGCAAAGTAAGGAGGCTGGCACAGGGCACTGTGTCATACAGTAACATAGACTGACACAGACCTCATTTGATTCTGACAGCAGGTAAGGGTCTTTGCTTTTCTGGTGTTAAGTGGGTCTACGTGTGTACAGAGGGGAAGTGAAATATTCAGCAAGCCATTACAGTTTTTTTTTACATTTTAAACCAAAAACATTCCTTTCGTATTGTCTTTCTTAAAAACGCAGATTTGAGACACAGCAGATAATTATTTTAAATCGAAAATCAAAGAATGTTTATTAATTCAGCTGTGATGAACTCAGCCAGAGCATGTCAGTCCCACACAGGACAGAAAATTTAGATTTTAAAATCTGAGAATATGAATGAATGTGAGGTGCTACCTAATGCCCTTTATATTTAGGTATATAATTGGTATGTAATTAGATCAGCATCTGCCTTTAACAGATCACCCCACAGAATCTCCAAAGTTTAATTTTGCATTACATTCTGTGAGTTTTTATTAAATAAACTTGCAACTCAATTACATGAAGACATAGTTGCTATTGAAGAAAAAATCACTCAGGTTAATATTTCCTGTTATATCTGTGAGAAAAAGATGCGATGCAGGGCATGGTAAATATGAAAAACATGATGCAGTTCAAAGATTGCAACAGTATTACAAGTTCCTCTTTCTTAAAAAAAAAAAAATCTGCAGAGCAGTTGTGTTTGACATGCCCTTCTGTGTTGCAGTGTGTCGTGTGAACACCTGAATGGAAGGATCGAGACGTTTTCCCTCCAGCATGGGACACTTTCCTTTAAAACAGAGTTCATACGAAGCAGCTAATGCAACCTCTGTTAACGTTTGGGTCATATTCCTCCACGGCTTGGTCTCTTCTATTGGCATCATAGAGAACCTCCTCATCCTCTTGGTGGTGGGCTTCCACGTCCGTCGCTCCATCAACAGCATGTGGATCCTGAACCTTGCGGTCTCCGACCTGCTCGCCACCGCTTTCCTTCCCTTCTTCACCCTCTACATGGCGAATGGCAACACCTGGACGCTGGGCAGGACCTTCTGCCGCATCTACTCCTCCACCTTCTTCCTCAACATGTTTGTCAGCGGCTTCTTGCTGGCGGCCATTTCTCTTGACCGCTGCCTGGTGGTGTTGAGACCTATCTGGGCCCAGAACCACAGGAACACCCAACTTGTCAAAAAGATATGTGGACTAATTTGGGGCTTGGCTATGGTCTGCACCATCCCTTTCTACATATTCCGTGACACCATTCCCCTTCCAAATGGGAAGATCCTCTGTTACTACAACTATGCTGTATCCCTCTCCACTGGGCCCTATGACTTGGAAGCATTAGTGAGGCAGAGGAAGGAGGCCTTGGCCTTCATGAAGCTCTTCCTAGCCTTCCTCATCCCTCTGCTGATCATCATCCTCAGCTACATCGCAGTGTGTTCCCACTTGGCACGCAGAGGCAGGCGGCGCTGTTTTCTTTTTCTTCGTCTCGTAATAGCTGTGGTGGTCAGCTTCATCCTCTGCTGGGCGCCGTATCACATCTTCATCATAATGGAGGTGATGTCTCCCAGTGGGCACCCTGTGCAGCAATTTGCATCTGGGGCCCTCCAGATCGGGGCGACACTCGGCTTCCTCAACAGTGTACTGAACCCGCTTCTGTATGTATTCAGCTGCCCTGACCTGTGCAACAAGATCAGACATTCCCTTGGAGCAGTGATGGAGAGCGTTTTGACTGAGGACCTGGTCAACCTGGCCAGGCGTCGCAGCAGCAGTGCACATGCTCTAAGGAATGGTCTTCCATTACAATCCTGTGGATGAAAACCGAGGAGCAGGATCAAAGTGTAACAAACCGGACTGAGAGCCCGCTGTCATTAGAAAAAAGCTTATAAGAAATTTAGAAATCACAAAACATCCCTTATTATCAGATTGAATAAGGGGATACTTTAGTATGTTAAATATGTTTGTATTCATTTTGTCATTCCAAATGTTATCACCAGCTGCTGGAGCTGACACTCCACCTTGCACGTTTGCTTCAGTTGCCAGCATTTCACTCTTTAAATGTGCACATTTTAAAACTATTTCTGTGATGTAGCTGTTCCTATAATGGTAATAAAGAAAAAGAAACGTTTGCAATATCACACTTCCCATTTAATTCTGGAACTACAGTCATGACTGTCCACATTTCACATGTCAGTCTCCCTAAGTCATATTTCATGTGGTTATGTGTTTCTACTTTCATGATTTAATTTGTAACAACAGATCAAATGGTGAATTTCTATTCTTACACAGCGTTGAGGTTATTGTAAGCTACAGCTCAACAGTTCTTCACTTTGATATATTTGTGCCACACAAATGCATGAATCAATAGCATTGCTTTCCAGTGGGTGGTGCAGTTGCATTGGAGAAAGTAGCAAGGGTTAGGAAAGTGGTCAAATCCAGGTTAAATTGCAGGAAGGCTGTTGTGTCCGGTTTCATTCCGAGCCTGGCTGTCTGGGTGAGCTCTTGCTGCCTTTCCACCGGTGTTTTGGCCCCTCCCCAAACAGGGCAGGGACCTCTTCAGCTCTAGTCGAGCATCAGTGCACAGGAAGATGTAGAAGAGGGGGTCCAGAAGGGTGTTCAGGCTGGTCAGGCCGTAGCACAGACGATAGATGAGAAAAATGGAACGCTCCAATCCACACGGTTCATCTGTCAGCAGCAAGGACACAAATCTGTATCCACCCACAAGGTGGTAAGGCCCAAATACGACAATAAAGTTGACTGTGATGACAACCAGGATGCCCACAATTTTGTGGCGCTCGTGGTTGGAGAGGGAAGGGGATCGCCGGAGTGTGACCCCGATGTGGGCTGAGGTGTAGCTGAGGGAGAGAGCAGAGATCAGGATTAGAAACTCAGCCTGTTAATCACAATTTATTGCATTTTTCCATTCCATGTTTTTCATCGTTTAATTTAAAATCACCACTCACCCTAGTATGGCACATGGCAGCAGAAAACCAAGGACCACAGTGGTGATCTTGAAGTGGGCATATCTGGGACTGACGGGGTACTGCTCCAGACACAGCAGTCTGTCTGAGTCAAACACAGAGGGCAGCAGCCCACTCAGGCAGAACAAAAAGGTGAGGGTCCAGACTGCCACTCCGGACACGGCTGCCACCCGAACACTCCGCACCCTCCGGCTGCTCAGCGGGTACACAATTGCCAGGCAGCGGTCCAGCGCTATCAGGCACAAGAACATGACACTGGCGTAGACGTTCACGTAGAAAACGTAACCGACCAGTTCACAGGTCAGCTGGCCATAGGGCCAGCGGTGCTCTCCCTGGAGGTAGAGGATCCACAGTGGCAGGGTGAGCAGTTGGAGGAGGTCTGACAGCAGCAGGTTGAGGATGTAGACCAGCTGGCATCCTCCTCCACCTGAGCGACCAAGTTGGTACAGTCCCCAGAGTGACAGCAGGTTACTGGGGAGACCCAAAGAGAAGATGAAGCCGTAGATGCAGGTCAGCCCGAATGTGTCTGTGTTCAAGGGGAGGTTGCAGCTGTCGTTGGACATGTCTCAGACGGTCAAATACCTTAAGTAGATGCCTCACTCAGATGTGAATGGATACTTGCAAGATGATGAGTTGATGCAGAAACACCCATTCATTCATGACGAGCACAAGTCAGACTTGTTATGTGTCCATTGTTCAAAATTCATTAATGCATTTTCCTGAGGGGAAAGTCAGGCTCAGATGTGCAGTTGTGCTGTCAGTCATGCAGTCTTCCAAGCATTCAGGATCCATCGGGGGAAACACCTGCACATAACATAATGCACATTTACATGGTTTGCTATCAGCAGGTACCTGAGGGTCATTTTAAACCTCACAAGCCAAGAGTTTTTACTCACCTTTCTCAGCTGTGAGACTCGCTCTGTTCAGCTGAGGCTCACCACCCGCTCTGCAGACTGGTGACCTGTGCTCAAGAAATGTTGGGAACACAGTGTCTCGCCTGAGCCTCGTCCATTCTGTGATCGTTTCCTCCTCAGGAAACCCACTTCTTCAGCTTTAAAGGCAACATCCTGAGGCAGGAGAACGCCTTTCTGGCCCAGAACAAAAACACACACTCTCTCTTTCTCTTTGTGTCTCCTGCTCTCTCCTTTCAGCAGTTCATATGATGATTGAGGTGGTCGAGGTCTGCGACGGGAGGAATGAATGTGAGGTGCTAACTAATGCCCTTTAAATTATTGCTGGCCATATGCCAATAAACACATTAACCACTGTTCAACTATGTTGTTTACATTGTGGAAGTATGCAGAGGTTTCATTTTGCACTTTAGAGTAAGGCTTTCCTTTGTTGTACATCATATTGAATGTGTGTGCATGAGCAGAATCCTGTTGAAAAGTCAGTGTAAAATTTCCTTTCCAAAACTTTTAGCAAATGTTGAATTTTGCATGAAACATTTTCCCCAGGCACCTCAGAGTGAAAAAACTCACACAATTGAAATTGTGTTCTTGAAGAATGGGTTTATTGAGACAATGGGTGTTCAAAGTATTTTTATCACATGGTTTAAAAGAGAGGAGGGTTTACTCACTCACTTTGTTTCATTTAAATGTCACCAATTTCTGAGTTACAGGATAAGTCGCTCAGAGATTGGTGACATAGGAGGGTTTACTCACTCACTTTGTTTAATTTAAATGTCACCGATCTCTGAGCTACAGGATAAGCTGCTCATGAACTGATCAGTCCCCTGAGACATTTACTGCCAACCTATGTGCTCCAGAGCTCTGCATGTAGGTCTCCATGACTCCGTGCATGCCCTTGTGCAGTGTGCATGGACAGCAAATCAACAGGCTGGACATAAACTGCAGGAGAAGCTCTATTTGTATGGTAAACAACCATGGCAAATCACAACACACATACAAATAAACGCAAAATAGAAAACTTAGGTACCAGCAAAGCACGACAGTGATGGTTGGGGGGAAAGCTGCGTCAGTAAAAGAAACACACAGTCTCATATTTCATACTGTAAAATGTGTTACTGCAGAGTACTGAAACATGTGACCACACAGGAAGTTGCAGTGTGAAAAAACTGGCACTATCTTTGCTGCATCAAAGAGCTTGAGGTGAATGCCCTTTTCCAAATGAACAGCTATGAAAACTACTGTGCACACTGCAATCATACATTAGTCTTATCTCACCAACAAAGAAAAGTTTAAAGTATCACTCTGCTTTTATTTTGTCCCTGAACCTCCTGCAGCATAGAACCCTACAGCCCAGGACTGAAGCCCAGATGAGGGCTCCGAGGACGGACATGATAAAAACAGCCACATCCAGGCAGAAGTAGGAGTACCAGGGCAGACTCAAGGCTGCTGGCTGCAGATGGGATGCTCCTTTATTCCTAATGACATACTCAATCCAAAAGATTGCAGTGTCCATCGGAGACACTGGCCGATCATGGTGAAGCCTGGAGCGATGCTGCATTCTGTTTCGATAGGAGGGAATCTCAAGGATATCCTTTAGAGCCTGGAGGAAATTTTCTTTGGTGAGTGATTTGACCTCTACCACCTGCGCTGCACCACGTACCTGCAGCCGGAGAAGGTTGTCGAACTGGTCGAAGAGGGGCGGCAGGCCCAAAACAGGAACACCGTGGAAGATGGCCTCATACGTGCCGTTGGTGCCTCCGTGGGCCACAAAGGCACGAGTCAGGTCAGTCCCAGGAGGGAAGTGGCGCCTGAACAGGTCAGAGTAGGGAGGGTTTATGATGAAGTGCTATTTATAAACACTGTAGAGATAATGTAACATATTATTGGTTCTTTCTTTAAAGTCCATCTGATCATGGAGTTCACTTCCTGAAACAGGCACGTAGGAGACAGGAGAAGGAGCTATGGTGAGGTGGCCCTCCCCGCTATTATCTTGTAACATTTTGTTTGCAAAATCCTTGTCTGACTTGTCCTCCAGCATGACCACATCGATAGATGTATAGATAGAAGAGTCTTTTTGCATTGGAATCCAGAGCTTTAACTCTAGCACCAGGTCCAGAGGGAGTCAATTCATTCTATGGTTTGTTTCAACACAATTTAACTTTGACCCAAACCTCTGCAGCCAGGTCAGTCCAGCATGTGGAATGTAGAGGGAATCATATAATTATATAGCCAACATTTTGAATTTGTAGTAATTCTATCTTAAATAGAATTACATTTTTTACATTTTTTTGTGCATGTGAAGGTGAATTGTTTAGCCTCAGTTTACCCCCCCGCAACTGCTGCCAGGTTTTTATGTCCTGTATTTCATTCCTTGCATGTTCCCCTGTGGGCGCTGTCATACACAACCCTCAGCCACCGTGCACATGGCTTCCTGAGTGGATTTGGGTGGGGGGTGCAAATCCAAACTGAGTCATATTCAAGGAGTGTGAGACGGGAGTGGCGGGGGAACGAGGGAAGGAGGAAGCATCGAGGTCACACAGTGGAGGGAAAATGGAGTGAGCAGTGGTGATTACGATAACAACAGCACGAGGTGCAGTCATATCAGTGGACTGCACCCTTCCCCTCTCCCCACATGCTTCTGTGGACTCACTTTATCTTCACTGTCAAGTTTTAATGTGACATGTGCATGTTCACCACAATCCTAGGGTAATACTTTTGTACCAAAATTAGCAGATATATGCAGGTTTGTTTAAAACCAATACTTTAATACTTTAATGAATTTGATCAACTGAGCACTTTTTCTTGAAACCCTTATAGAGCAGACAGGAAACTTATTAACTGTGTTATCAGTCAGTGTCTTTCAATCATGTTAATTATATACTGGACTGTGTGCTGACAGTTCAGCTGCTCTGCACATCACCCTGCAGGTCAGGACCCCCCCCACACACACAGCTGAGATTATTGACTGAGGGCTGATGAACTCATAACATATTGATGTTCATCACCAAGAGTCTGTAGTTATCTCCCCAAAGTAGATGCATGAGATACAAAGAGCGTCACACCCACAAGAATATGTTGAGGTACTTTCCATTTCTTTTTCAATGTTCAAGCTGAGGATATTAAAATAATAATAATTTAGGGTAAAGGTAAATAGTTGAGAAACACTGTTCTAAACTGGAAACACACATGATATCGATGAAAGGCCTGATGGGATACTTAACATCTGGAGGGTGATCCCAGGTATATCCAGCAGGTGGAGACAGAAACACTCAGTCACTACAATCACTTTATCAGGGGATGGTTTGAAATAGTCCTGGATGATTCGTAATATAGTTGGAATGAAACTTGAAACATTGTTAATGAAGACATCTGTCCAGATGTGAGGCCAGGCCTTCTGAATATCTAAACAAGGATGCCAGGAAACAAGATGAAATTACATAAACACAAACACCAGACTGGACCTTGATCAGAGTCAAAGGCCGACACTGCCGTGTTGCCATGGTGATCGCTTAAATAAGGAAGGCATAAAAAGTAAACACCTTTCATTATTTTTCTCGTGGGACTCTTTTCACATTCATTGCACCTTTTTTCAAATTTGACTCCAAGCCCAAAGATCTAAGCAAAGCTCCCGAGATGCTTGCCGGTTCCAAACTTTTCCTTCCTACAATTGTTCCATGCCGTGATATGGCTCATTTAAATCCGCGTCACAGCATTCACACCATTTACTCACATACCTGGCTTGGATTGTCACTTGGTGACAGCTGTTTACTATCCATCAAAACACATCCGTGCAGGAATTTCACACGAAGCTGAAGTTTGTGTGAATATAAATGGACTCTGGGAGCTTCACATGCACGCTACAAAATCAAGCCCAGCATTGTTAAAAAAGTGCTTCAGTGTCTTCTGGTTCAGAGCTGAGTTTGATAAATACTCTCCTGGAATATAAAAACCTGACACTAAGAATCTTTTTGTGTTCATATCCAGATGTTTGCATTGTGCGTCATTGCCATTGGATCCACTGAATCCACTAAATGCCATACATGGCACAGTGATAATTAACTTCTTTTAAAGGCTTTGAAGAGTTTTATTACTGCACTGTTCTTGTGGACAGACATATAGTACAGCAGCCATGTTTTGAATTGAAAAAAATATGTGATAAAATATGAATGAAGAAAGATCCAAAGCCATTAAGACATTTAACAGAGAAGGGAAAAGCATTCAGTTATAAAATGGTGATTGTAGCATCATGAAATCATTCATACGTGAATGTTTGTACATGGTGAAGAAACATATCTTTCAGCAATAACAAGTTATCGCTGGTATCATCTTTACTATTTATCAGTGGGTGTCACGCCAAGAACCTGCTTATCTCTTTGTCATTACAGAAAGTGATGATACCTCTGTGACGTCCGTCTGCTCATCTTGAATCAGCTGCTAAGTGGCATTCCGCAGAAGCAGACTTTCTGAGGAAGAGATCAGAACATTGATTTTTAGTGGCCCTCTCTCAGTAACACATCACAGGCCCTGATGATGAAGAGGAGGCCATGATGGTGGCGATGATGTTTCTTTACCAATGACTGAAAAACAAAAATCAGGATGCCATGCTGATGAATGTAGTGTGGTTGTTCCGCATCTTGATTTCTCTCGCTATCTGACACCAGTTGCAGGCAGGGCAGCAGCAGGCGATCACGCAGTCGTTGCAGATGGTGCCCTGTGAGGATGACATCATTAGAAGAGTGATTGGTTATGTGGTGTAAAGAACAAATGTGGTGAGAGTTCAGCGTCAAGTGTTTATTAATAAATGACTTTTATTTTAATTTATACGTTGCCATGATTCTTTTTGCTTGGGGTATTTCAGTTGTTACTCCCCTCATGACCTATATAAATGTATGTGGAGAACTGTTCATCATACATAACAGTTCAAATATGGCATTTTTATTGTTTAAGCCCCAGCTGTGAACATTTTATGTGTAGGTATCGATGCGGTTTTGATGATGGTTACCTTGATGCCATATTTCTGGCGCACTGACACCCTGAGGGCTGTGCCTATAGGCGGGATGATTCCGAAACCGTCCAGCAGAGGCAAACACACACACTCATCGGCCTCGTAGGATGTCTTACAGCTGAAGCAAGAAGGACACCAAAAGGCCAAGCAACCTGGAAGAAGCCCAAACAAGTCACATCAGAAAACAAAACAAGGACAGTCTCCATCTGTGGGCCTTCAACATCAGTCTTCATGATCTGCATGCTTTACATGCACAAGGAATTTAGATAGCGAGTGCTAACTCTCCTCATTGCTGGCTAGAAATGAATCACGCCAGATGACATCTGCACGGGAGCACTCACACTGGGGCAGGTCTTCACAGCACTCGCAGATGCCAGATGTCCATTGGCTGGATGTATTGGGCATGATGTAGGGCCGGGGCTGGGTTATCACCATGTCTGTGGACATGGTGTTAGCTCCTAAAGGGAACAATTACTGTGAAGATAGCTTTACAACATGGTTTCATATGATTGGTAAGTCACTATATTACTAGTTGTTTAAAGCTATTTCATCAGCCCTCACTGTGTACAGAAATCCAGCTGTTCATGAAACATCTCAAAATTAAGTACAATTTTAATACATCTATTAAAACAAGTATGACATTCTCCAAATATTATTTTATGTGCTGTGTAATGTTTGTGCATGGATCTTCAAATCTACAGGATTATTTTATATATATATATATATTTATATAAGGTGGATGGTCACTCAAGTATTGGACCAAATATGTTTTCTAGAAATCACACTTGGTTTCCTCTAACCGCTGCAGAAACATGTTATTTAATTGATTTATTCACAGAGATTGAATAAAATGAGATTAAGAAGTTCATAGCCCTGTTGAAATGTATTCACTTTTTCTGAAATGGAATAACAGCAACAGCAGTGTCTCAGAGGTATGCCATTGATAATTGTGTCTTTGAGGAAAGATTTAGTCAAATATGCAAAAAAGCCTTTCCACACAACACTTGTATCTTAATAACAACTCTAAATAAAATCATTGAGTGAATCGTTCATTGAGCAGATTGTCCTACCTTAGTGTCTGTGCAAATGGAGGACGCAGAGACTTTGGAGACAAATCCCAAATGTGAACAAAAGAACAATCTGCAGGGCACTGAGGGTACATCTTATAAACCCTGCAAGATGTGCTGATTGTGACAGGGACAGCGTAGCGTGCATGTCACTGACTGGTCTGTCCTGTCCATTGGGCGTCAGCGCCTTGCGACAGTCAGACGTCTGGCTGTCACGCATCCTTTAAAATCTCAGACGTCATTGTACCTCGAAATTACTTCATTATTTGCCAGTTATCAGGTAAAGGAATGATAAGAAGAAAAGAGAATGTCTTTGTTAATCCTTCTCGGCACATGCGGCACGTGATGCTAACCTGCATTTCACGTTTTTGCTGGGCCTAACAAAAAATTAACAGTTCAAGTCATTCTTAACCTGGAACTGGAGAAGTCTTTTTAAACATTTCCACTGATTTACCAATGAACCAAAATCTATGTGTGAAATTTGGTGCAATAAGTATATTCACATTTCATATGGCTTAATTGTAAACGTAAACTATTGCTTAGTATTGTATAAAGTGCGATACCAACTTAACTTACCAACAGGCTACATTTTGACATGAACAAAGTGAAAAACATTGCAGGATTCATTGTAGGATTCATGAGTAAAACACCAAACAACTAGTAAAACAATCTAATCAAATAAGAAAATTGACAATC
Source organism: Pseudorhombus dupliciocellatus (assembly GCA_016785235.1). NCBI lineage: Eukaryota > Metazoa > Chordata > Actinopteri > Pleuronectiformes > Paralichthyidae > Pseudorhombus > Pseudorhombus dupliciocellatus. Next base: position 1,082,761 of record JAFBJW010000116.1, read on the forward strand.
CAAGATAACTTGCATCATGGTTTGGATTTTTATCGCAGTTCTTTTACTTCATCTCCAGACAAACTGAGCGTTCCTCTCTGCGGGACACATACTGAGGTAACAGGGAGTGGCTGCAGACTGAAGGAAGTGTGATTAAATCAGCTCCTGGGCTCTGGAGGCCTGCTGAGGAGCAGTGGTGGATGTGTCTAGACCAAGTGCGCCCCCTGCAGGGAGGCCAGAGCTGTGTATCTGACCGACGAGGAGGAGGAGGAGACGTGGGATGTTGCTCTCCTTTTCAGCTCTCTGGAGATCTGGAGCCAGGATAGAGGATAGCAGCAGCATCCATACAGGCAGTCGCTCCACACACTCCCCTGTAAGACACGCAGAGAGCCGCTGAACGCAGGTGGGAGGCTTGAACCAAAGGTGAACATTTGCATTCAGGAGCAAAGAAAGACACTGATGTGCAATGCTGTAGAATGTTTCTTTTACTTGCCATAATCCTTTGCATTTGGCAGTATTAGTTTAAATTAGAATAAAGTATTTGTCATAAATCTAGTACATCCCTATATGATGAACTTCAACAAGTACACTACAAACAAAGTGCATGAAGTAGTACAACATTTACACCTTTGTCTACTTCAGCACCAGACTTCTCTCTCCACCATGCTGCCTCCCCTGTGAATTCTATGTGGGAGGGTGAGATTAGAGTCCAAATGCAACGTGCACCTTTGGGACTATATGCTGTTGACAGTGGTTGAACCCAACACAACATCGAATGCTAACAACAGCATGCTGATGGACTTTTTAATAGTCAACTTTATATTGAATTTATAAGTATTGCATTTTCACTATAATATGAATTTGCTGATGACTATTTCCCTGTTGTGGGAGCAATATAGGATTATGTATTATATGTATGTGTTATACATAAATATATCTTATCCTACTGCAGGAAATAAAAAGGAGAGCATGTAGTGATCAGAAGAATACAAGAATTTGCTCAGTAAGATGATCCAGAACTTCTAATGCTTATCCATCTAGCCATAGCCAGTTGAACACAAAACTATCTCAGCCGCCTTCCACCACAGAGTTGTTGCCCTGCTTTAAAAACAACCTACATGCTGGGACTTGTTTCAGTAAGAACTTATCTGGCATCTTCCTGAAGCTCATTCTCTGGCGGTATTGACAGCGGCCCACAGCCCACTCCGCCTCCAGAGGAGCCAACATTACCAACCACCTCCTTCTGCCGTGGCAGCGCTCCAGCCGCCGCCTGCCTGGCCTCCATCACGCCCACCTCCTACCTTATCTCCACTGTCCCATAAACGGGTTAAGACGACCTTTGCACCATTTGCATGTGGAAGTGATGGAGACTGGATGTATATGCAGTGAAGAATAGATATGATGGAGCGGCTTCTTAAAGGCAACTACAACATTTTATTGTTTTATCATTTAGTCATTTATAGTTCTATTTGTGTAATCTGAACGTTGCTGCACAGATTTAAATCACTGTTTACATCGCTACGGTAATGCACGGTCATCACTTGCATCCCTGAAGTGTGTAATTTTCTCGGCAGCAGTGGTTATTGTGGTTCACGTCGATGCCACAATGACTGACGGTGAAAGAGGAAAGCATCTGGTTTGAGATGCACCACATTTTAAACTGAATTAATAACTGCAGCAAAAACAACTGTGGACACGCCATAGTACATGTTTTACTCACACTTTCCACAAAGCAAGAACATGTGACTTCTGTGCTCAGGGTAAACAGAGCAATAGAGCTCTGCAGGGTGTATAAGCCAACCTGGACTCATCACAGTACTGGACATTGGATTAATAATGTATTCAAACTGAAAAGACAACTGACACAAATCCAGTCTGGCCATTAATCAGAAGTTAAGAACAGGAGCAACCAATTCAGGAAAAAGCCTCTCCACCACAAATATTAAATTGCTACATCAGGGAATATGTTCTGGAAGAATGCTGTTGAGATCTTAAGATCTGGAGAATCTTGGACAGGAAGGATGGTCATTCTCTCTGTTCATGGACTCCATCTTTGCTTCCTCCTATTGTTCAGTTTCCTGCCACTACACACACCACACCTGCACCTCAACACCTGTCAGTCAGGTCATGTAAAGACGCAGACGTGACCCTTGTACCTCATCATTTTATTGTTATTATTCAGTACCTGTATACCATATCGTGCCCGGACAGAAGCCCTCATGGCGAGAGCAGCTGGTGGCACACAGCCAATACAGTCCAGCAGAGGCAGGCAGGGACATGCACCAACTGCACTGGTCACCTTACAAGTGAACACTGGGAGGCAGCACAGGGCAAAGCAGCCTGGAAGTAAACACACAAATACACTAAATATATCACACATACACTGAATCCACAAAAGTGTGTGATGGTGAGTACTTACAGTCCCCTACGTCTTTATGGCACTCACACAGGCCAGTGCTCCACTGACCTGCCTCGTGAACACCGCTCTCCGGCTGGACCTGGACCACCCGTCGAGACATACCTGAACTGTCCATCCACAGCCACACAGAGGGTCGTAATTACAAATAACATCACATCATACAACGATCAGTTGTAGTCTTTCTGTAAAGAAGAGTTGAGCACTACAAGCTTCTACACCTCATTCAGAAATAATTGAAACTTAACTAAAGTAAATAACCCACCAGGATTGTTTAGATAAAAAATACATGACTTACCTCATGAACAGTTTAGTTTCCAACAACCTTTGGAGGAGCAAGTACAGGACAGTTTGATAGGACAGTCTGCTGTTTCACTTTTTCCTGCTGAACTGCCTTCTCAGTTTGACTTTTGTGTGTGTTTGTGTGTGTGTGTGTGTGTGTGTGTGTGCTTGTGTGCACACTTTGCTTGACTGCAGTGTTTTGGTGTAAATATGGAGCCGTCAGATGAAATGGGAAAACAAGACGCTCTGTTCCCCTGACTGCTGACCTAAAATGTTTTGGCTCAAGTGAGAGATTAGCTCAAGTCTAACAAGGAAACCCTGACACCAGGAGTTTTTGACAGATATTTGCTTACCTGCACAGGTCAGTTCCACTCTGTCAGTGGAAAACAAGTGTCTATTTACACGAAATAAAAATGATAATAAGTTGAATTTGTGGCACTACCCCTCAGTCTGTAATATGTCCCTTAAAGTGTTATTTACCTTTATTGAATACCTTCGTTGGTTTGGTTCAAATTAAGAATTGCAGGTTGAGTGCCAGATTCCAAATGTTTGGGAGCAGCCTGGTGCATGGAATCTGACCTCTGTTGAGAAAAGGCCCTTCCATAGGGGCCACTGCTGACTGCGTTTCAGATGGAACATGTTTAACCCAACTGTCTGACTCACCCCTTTGCTTTTTGGTCACATGGAATCCAGCAGATTAAGCTCCACACAGTGGAAAATAGACAAAGAATACATTACCTATCAACCATGTACAACCAGATAAAGATTCACTTATTAAGAGAGTGTTTGGTCAAACTTTATATATTCCAAGTTAGACACTGTTGGAACGGTCTCTTTGTTATTAACCTGTGCTGTGAAGCACGGCAGCCGTCTTTGTCATGTGTTTAATTATTTTGGAACTTGAGCTGCCACATACATGGAGACGTACAAGCGTTATCTAAAGGCCTGCAGGGAATAAACCAGCGGCGCGTCTCATTGGCTGACGCAGAAGTCACTCTCGCGCATTACCGGCGGTGCGTAATTACGCAGCGCGCCTTCGAAAAACTTTGGCACACCTCCGCTGTAATAACCCGAGGTGTCAGCATTGTCGCTCTCATCAGCCCCGGCAGTGACGTGCACATGCCGCTGTGAGTCAAGACACAATGCGAGGAAATCCCCAAGACCGAGAAAACGACGAGAGGCCCCTTTAAATCGACGCTTCCTCGGTGTTGTGCCAGGAGAGAGAGAGAGAGCTCGGATAAACAACAACACAGGTCTCAGAGCAGCGTTTGGCGGATACAGCCCTGAACTGCGGCCTCATCGAGAAAGAGGTGAGCTCATGTTCATTAGATTTAACAGGGTTTTGTCAAAGAATCCGAGAGGAAGCGTTTAGATATCGCTGCTTGTGCCACCGGGGGTTTATTGTCGTGATCGGAGCGATCTGTCGACACGTTTCTGTGCCGCTGTGAACGTCAGGAAAACACTGACTTCACCTGTTCGGGTGAAACACACATCGTTTATTTCAGAGTAAACAAGTGTTGGTGCGGGGCGGACACACGCGTCATTTCTGACAGACGTGTTTACTTCCATTCACAGACACAACGGGACTTTGTCGTGTGCCGTCCATACATTCATTGTTCAATGCCATTGCGGAAGTGAGCGGCTCCACAGACACGACACAGCGACGCCTGGTGTGTGAGGACATCTAGCGGCCGATCGGGAGAGGAGCCGTGCGGTGGAGATGTACGGAGCTTCAGGTATCCCCGAGCTCATCCCGCCCGCCGGGCCGCCCCGGCAGCCCGGCCCGGCGGGTCAGTACAACCCGGGACACCCCCAGGTCAACGGGCACAGTGGAGGGTCCAACCCGCAGAGACTCGGGCAGAGGGCGCCCAAACTGGGCCAGATCGGTCGGTCCAAGAAAGGTGAGTGATGGCCCTGCAGCTTCATATAACATATTCGTTTGTATTGCCCATAATCACAATTTGTCTCAAAAAGGACAAAAGCATATTTTTACTTCTCAAACAACACACATGCAACTGCACAGCACATACACAGCTTTGTTTTATTTTTATTAATTTTTTTGCATATGCAACATCAGTGAACGGACCATTTAGAGAGGAAGAATATCACTTCTGTTATTTCACGCTTTCTAAGTGTACCTCCATGAGCTGCCTATTCCCAGAGATTGAAGAAATGTAATATTTTATTCCTTGTAGGAGAAGGAGAAGAAAATTAAAATTGTAATAATGAAGCTGATGATTGCAGCTGAAATTGTCGCCATGGGTGTGCACATAAAAGTCATTTCCTAGTACTCTAGGGGTGGTTGTACTAAAATTGTAAAATTTTCCAAGCCATACTTCGTTGGAAAACACAATTTTCCTCTTCTGTACAAGACTGATACACTGTTGTTGCATGTGCCGATCTCTGAATGTGGAGAAAATAGATGCAATGTATCAAAGCTCCATTCTGAATCTTCATCTCCCTGACCTCTGACCTTTCCCTCCTCAGTGGATTTGGACGACGAAGACGTGGATGACATCATGAATAACAATGGGCAGTGTCCTGTCTCCCTTTCTCCCATCTCCTAAACTTCACCATGACGTGCCAAAAAAATTTAAAAAGAGTAAAGAAGCCCCCCCCACACCTCTGCGGGAGACACCAAACTCCCACGCCGGTGATCTTGGCCTCGACCCCGTCAAGTGTAATACTGAAAGCGCCTGACGGCTCAACATGGCTCAAAAGTGGCTCGTTTAGCGCCAGCCAAAGCCTAGGCTCTGTTTGTACATAGTGTTTATTTAACTTTGATCATACTGTGAAGTAATTTTATTGCACGCGTCCCCCCACCACACACACACACACAGACTATCAGGATTATAAGAGGGATGTGGAGAAGAGCGTGTATATTTTTCAGAGTTTCTTAAAAAAGGGCTACATTTCTAAAGTTGCACTGAGCAGGTGGTGAGACAAGAAGCGGCGTCTCGCCTACATGTTCACCGGTGAGGTTTACTGATTTGTCGGGGGGGGGGGGACGGGGTAACATACGCCTGTTAATGTGGTTACCGCAGGTAAAACATTAAGCTTTGGTTGTGCAATGACTATCCTTCCCTCCTCTCAAGACTGATGCAAGTGCTGTACTATTTTTCCAGTGGATGAAAGCTCGCTAATTATAGAAGAAGAAAACAACTACTGCTAATTATTTAAACAAAACAAGTCACTTTCTTGTGTTGTTATCGCTTCTTCATACTCATTTCTGGATGGATACTGCTTCTGTCCCGTGTAACCCAGATTTTGTTATGTTTCCAATTGGTGCACTTTGTGGGAATGCCTGTTATGTGCAGTGACATGTTGCAGAATTCTATGCATGGAGTCTGTGAAAAGCATCAGTGACCGGTTCTCCTGCTGCCAAGGGCTACTGTGTGCGAGTAGTGTTTCAGAACATGCCACCGTTTTGCTCTTTTAGATGGTGCTGAGTCGGCGTGAGCTTGAGCTGCAGACTCAGCGATTAAATATCAAACGACAACGCCGCGCTCCCAGAGGTTGTTTGTTCGCGACGCCGGGGTTTCCCAGTGGTTGGCTGTGCCTCTGTGATGAAAGGTCATAGAAATTTCTCAAAGTTTGGAAAATATAAAAAAACAACTGATGCCAAATGTAATGTTATATATTTACAGTAGATGATTGCTAAGCTACACCAACATGGCGTCATCGTGAATAGCAGGTCCAGGTTGACTATTAGAAGATAATGTCAACCTTTGCTTTACGATTACAGTATAAGATCCTGGAAACAAGCAGCCTAGGATTAGTTGTTATTGCTGAGACAATCTTAACATTGATCTATGTATTTTTAGATGGTGATTGCAGTGGACCTGACAGAGTGACATAGTGTCTGTTAAGGATCAGGCTGTCACTTGGCTGTGGAATTGTTAGTAGATCACTCTGCGTCGCGGAGATTGTGTTTTCTGTTAAAGCTCACTCTCCGACTTGGAGGTCGTCGTTCAGGATTTTTGCTGTTTGCATGGAAGCGGTCGAGCTCTTGTGACGCAATCTTGATGAATAAAAAGACAAATCTTTGTGGTATCTTTGCATTTTACGTTATGTTATGTGAATGTACTTACACATGGCTGATTTGCAGGTTTTTTTCTCTGTTGAACTGATGCACTTTTGTCAGTTGTGTTATGAAACAGCAAAATGCAGTGATTGATACTTAAAAATGCATCTACCTGACTTCTAATTTCTGTCTTATGCATCTTTTGCTTCTCACACGACACACACAAAACTGTTGAGGTACAAAAGATTTGACTTTCCACATAACCACAACATAAAAGGACAAACAAGAATAAGATTTTTCCAAAAATAGTCTGGTATGGATACAGATCCAAATACAAATCCAGATCTAGAGGATTTAAATGTGTTTTTATTCCTCTTTTCCTTTATTCTTTTAAGACTTTTATTTGTATGCCCACAACTCAATTGCCAATGTTGCAATATCTTTATTATATAAGTTCTGTTAAAAATGTTCTTTTTCCATCATTACCTGTGAGATGAGCCAAGTGTATAAAACTCTGGCATTAAAAAAACAGCAGACAACTTTCAGAGCATAAAACATCTTAATCAACATATGAAAGCTAAAAAAAGGGCCACAGTGAACTACCAATTATGTAAATCTACACATGAGCCAAGAAACTACAAAATAAATAGAGGCAGTTTATTCTCATGGTGGCGGACGTGGAAGCTGTGAGCATAATGGTGGCTACTAGGCGATAAAATATTTTGTCGCTGAGCAGGGTTTGTAACAGACTGGTACGAAGAGGTGCAGGGCCTGTAGTGAGTGTTGTTGTAAAAAGGCCAGTGTGATCTGCTCACCCTACAGAGTGAGCCCTGTGTGTGAAGTCGCACCCTGCCCATCGCAAAAAGCTATTTTAGAACTGCCACCAGTTCATATAAAACACTGTACAGACCCCCTGATTCACAGCCCAGGCACCAAACTGGAATTGATTACTTTCAATTACATGGCAAATGCTAAGAGAGGCTGGTTCTGACACGGACGTGCAAGTGTTGGCTATAATCCACACTTTAGGCTACAAGAGGTTCCACCCTGAAGGTTGTCTATTAAGTCAGGGGATCCAATTATAATGTGTTTGTGAGGCCCACTTGTAAACAATTGTGGAATGTGTGGACGGGGTGTGAGACATTGTTTGGGAAACAAGTGGGATGGCTGCGTGATAATCGGGGGGTTATCAAAGGTCTGAATGGAAAGTAAAATTAAAGTCTCTTTTCTGTAATGCATTGCAACTGTGCTTCACAACTTCAATTCTACTCCTTGCTGATGCTGCAACAATGTGTGTGTGTGTGTGGGGGGGGGGGGGGGGGCTTCTTGGTCTGAGGGGGGGGGGGGGGGGGGGGGGGACTTCTTGGTCTGAGTCCTAGGCAGAGAAAGAGACAGGGGCCGCTCTCAGACATATTCCTTCGTGCCGCTCTGAGCACCGGGGCGGGAACTGGCCATGGATGGATATTTGGATACCTGCTTCTTTCTCGGACAGGAAGCGGCCAACATGGCCCCGCCGAGGACGTCCAAGAGGGAGCCGCCCCACGCGATGAAGATAGCTGCTCCGAACTCGAACCTGTTGGAGACGATAAAAAAGAGAGAGCGATACTAAATTTAAAATGATACTTAAATCATTCAATGTGGGCCTTCAAGTCACACAACACATTTTAACACATTACTGTTTAGCATATTTAACAGACTGCTGTAACAGTGGAAATGATCTTCAGTATATATGTTACTGGGGTTACTCACTTGGTATTGACAGGAGTGTAGGGGTTGTAGAAAGCCCTGATTACATTATGAGCGAACCAGGAACATGCAACGATGGCACAGAGCCCTGTGAGGAGAGACAGTCCACAATCAATCAGTCCCTCTAACTCCTGACAGGGCAGACATGCTTTTATTCCCTCTACAGTCGCCAGGTAGCTGTGGACTCCAGATGTCAGCGTTCCTGGTCTCTTCACAGCCAGTTTGACCCTTTACGTTTGAATTAGTGCCAGGAGAAGTGGTCTCATTCAGTCATGTGACCTCTGAGGTGCCGGGGCGGAGGAGTGGGAGGAAAGCCTTTTGGATTCAGGATCAAAGTTCCTCCCACCTGTTGTGTGATGTACAGGAGATCTAAGCCACTCTGGGTGAGGTGGGTTTGGATGAGTCAGGATTAGATTTGGCAATGTTCTTTTGATTGCCAACTTTTGAGGGAATTCACATTCAGACACAGTCCCCAACTTCAAATCAGCTGTGACCCAATGGCTGTAATTAAGATGCTGGTTGAAGACAGGTTAGTGTACCTCCACACTGGAGTTTATTGAAAGCACCTGCAGCAAAAACCTCAACCCCTCATGTCCCTGTGTGCACCTGTATGATAAATGTATCTGTAAAATTACCCCTCATTCCCTCATGTGTTGCCAATAAAAGGAGCATGCCCCCGCTCACCGCCCACTAGCAGGATGATGCCCCCTGTCATGGCGATGCGGGACTTGCGCAGCTTGTTGTTCCCCCCGCAGGTGGTGCACTTCATTCCCATGCAGGCCACGCCCAGCCCCGCAATTGACACGATGATGCCAACTATCATCAAGGCACGAGTGGCCTGAAGCGAACCTGTAGGACACAGACAGAGAAAATAGTTTTTAGAAGAGTACAGTAAATGCTTGCCCTTTTTTTGGGAGTGGAATGTGTGAGTGCAAAATCACTCAAGTGAAAAAATGAATGCTATTTGCAAAGTGGAAGTGCGACATAGAAAACAATAAGCGATGAGTAATACAGCATCCTATCAAAGAGGCTTTATGGGTGTGTGCAGAGGCTGTGAATCACATTCATGGAAGCCTTTTAGGACAGTTTAATGTGAGCTGTTCCTGGAAGAGAAACCATGGGATACACTCGGACACACATCGGCACACACAAACACTTTGTGTTCCACTGTCTCCCCTCCCCATCTGTTGCTGTTTGAGAGTTAGAGGCCGGCTCCACTACTGTCAGGATCCCAGGATCTTCATCCATCAGCAACCTCCCCTCCCACCCCTACACACTGTAAACCTACCACACGGGTGCCCCAACACCCCACTACCCCCGCTCTGTCCACCTAGAACCAGTCTGTGCCAGTCTAGGCCATGCCCTGTCCAAACAAACAAAACCATCCAGCAGTGAGGGAGGGACAGGGGGATGGGTAGAGAGACACTGAGGTGAAGAGGATGTAGAACTGAGAGAGAGAAGATGTGAACTCTATAAAAGCGGGAATGGGAAACAACTGAGTGGCTTAGATGGTAAATTCAGTTCCTGAGCAGAATGGGCACAGTCACATGCAGCTGAATGACTTAATTTTCAGCCAATCGCGGGTCATGAATAGAATTCAGATATGAACGGTGGGCCCCCACTTTGTTTTTATCCAGGAAACTGCATCACGACAACAGAGAGGCCCCTCATGCATGACATACACAGCCCTTGTGGTTTCACATTATATGAATCAGATAATCTCATATGGGCATATGGTAGCTGTCCAGCTCATTGAGTGTATCAGATATGCAGTGATAGATTGTACATCAGAAGAAAAGTATTTGTACTTAAAGTCCTTATTGGCATCAGAGAAGTTAATGACTTCTTAATCCAAATAAATCATTGTTATGTTCAGCAGGTAGTTGTGATTTCTTAAGGGGGGCATCCTTGACTTTTTAAAAAACTTTTTAACCCCCCCCCCCCCCCCCCCCCCCCCCCCCCCCCCCCCCCCCCCCCCCCCTTCTATAGCTGTCTCTATGAAAGGACACCTGATAGATGGAGAAACAATGTGCCTGTGTGCTGTCCCCCTGTATCTGCTGGTGATAACAGGATGGTAATTATGGGATGTGATGACCAGATTGTGTCCTGAGAATGAAGGATGGAGGGGAACATTTTGACTGCACTTTAATTTAATCAAAAACAAATAAAACAAGTAAGCACGTGCATGAACAGGTGAAGACAGATTGAAGACAGACTGAGTCCTACTCACTGTCCAGCTGCAGGATGGAGTCATAGATTTTGCACTGGAGCTGCCCGGTGCTCTGAAAGGCGCAGGACATCCACAGTCCCTTGTACATGGCCACAGCTGTGATGATGTTGTCCCCGATGTACGCGGACATCTTCCACTGCGGCAGAATGGTCCCGATGATCAGCCCCACGATGCCAATGAGAGACAGGAAGAATCCCAGCAGCTGGATACCGGAGTTGGCCATCGTTAAGATCAACTTTCCCAAAAAAAAACTAAAAAGATGCTGCGCACGAATCAGCCTCTGCAAGTTAAAAATCCCCACAGATGCGATGCTTTAAGTTGAGATAACGGTGACAGAAGGATGGAAAAGTGTTGTCCGTGTGGCTCCTGAGGTGTGTGCCGGGGGTCTTTAGTCGGGGATGGGCTTCCAGGATGTGGCTGATGGTGTGAAGTGGGTGTGTAACTATGATGCCTGCTGATGCATGGAGCTGCGAGCCCCTGGAGTTGCTGCTGGGAAATGTCTCCACATGCGTTTACAGCAACAGGTTGTTGTTGTTGGTGTTGTTGTCACCATACCTTAGATTATACAACTCATTTTTTAATTTTAAATTTTTATGTATTTAATGTATTACTTTATTAGAATTATTTTAGAAAAATATGTCTCTGTGCCAGGGTGCAGCTTGGGTGAAAATTTCTTTCTATAATATCTAAAGTTTAATTAAAGGTATGACGGTGCCTAACCCTAACCAATATGACATATATTTTTTGTCTTTTATTTTAATAGGTGTGTGTGTGAGAGAGAATACAGTATACACACCAAATACACTACAGTCGTTACTGATCCAGGGCAAAGCTGTAACTCAGCTCCATGTCTCCTCACAAAGAACTGAAGTCCTATAACTGAGCTGCTGTCATCAATCACATGCTGCTGACAAACCTGGAGCAGATTCACAACCTCCCTCTTTCCAGTGAAGTGGTAATGAGGTGCTGTGAACTGCTGGAGGAGAATACAGAGATTTTTACATGAGAAAATCCAGTCAATTGGAAATAACATTGAAATCAGGCTACTGTGAAAACGAAAGCTCCAAGTTGCCCAATTTACAGTGATTTCTTGAGAAATAAAATGAGTTGGTTTGAGCAGCTACAAGATGAACCACGACCACGACACCTGTGGATTGTGGATGGTGAAATATTTCTACTATATGAACTTACAATATCATTTCAGAGTCTCCTAGTTTGTGGCATGTCTTAAATGGTTCACAAATGGCTGATTATTACAATCTGAATGTGATGGATTGGAAACTACACTGTTGAGCACTGTTCCTGTAGCAAACGGAGGGAGGAAAAAACAAGAGCACAAGAGACACAACAGACGATCATTGTCCATATCAGAGCGCTGGCTTATCCCTGCAGTGTGCATGACTTCACATTGTGGCGAAACAATAGTCCCACAGCAATGGGAGAGGAAGTAATAACCCATAAGCCTGGAGGAAGTTATCCCCACTGCCAAGTTAATGGGAATGTGCTCACCTACTGGCTGGGTTACCTATATAAACTTAATGAGGCTTTGCCAGATCTCTCTCCCAGGTCTGTTTGCCCCTCTTTCCTTCCCCCACAACTCTCCTGCACTTTCATTGTTTCTCATGTCCTTGCCCTTTCCCCGCACCTTCAGCCTCAATGCCCCCCCTCTATAACTCTGCCCCCCTCCCTCCACTGTATCCAGGCTGGAGTAATAGGCCTCAAAGTCTGGCTGTGGAGGCTGAGAAATGCCGAGGTGTTGCCAGGGAGGAATGGGCTGATAGTTCGAGGAATCACTTTGACCCAAGCCCCTTTATCCACTGGTCAAAAAAAACCACCACACCTGCTGACATCCGGATTGTGTCCTCAGAGTGAATGGACACAATCAGCATTCATTCCTGGGTGAGTGATGGAAATATGAATGAATAAATAAATGAATATACGGCAGCCAGGGGACAGGTGCTTGGTTTAAGAGGACATATTTGATTATGATGTTTGAGAGTTGAATCTGGGGGTGATAATGAAGAAGTACAAATATGTGAGTGAAAGTCTGGAAGAGGGAGGATGAGCAAGAAAAAGATCAGGGGTCCGGTCTCAGGCCTACCAGAGCTGTTGCTCCCGGAAACCTGATTTATATGATGTCCTCTTGGCCGCTTCTTCACCCAGGTCCTGGGTTCCTAAAGAATACAAAAAGAACATTGCCTTGCCCCCCCCTCCTCTTTTCTCTTATAACTACTTTTCTTTTTCAAAAGCGTAAACACACATTTGCCTTGTCGGTTAAGCCGTTGCTCAATGCTCAATAGGAGGTGAAAAAGGAAAACAGCTAAATCAGCCCAAAGGAGGGGACTGTAACAACATTCTCTCAGGGGGTGCTCTCCCTCCCGTTTCTGAGGCCTTCTCTGGGTCTAAAGTGAGTGAAGTGCAAATCTAATGATTGAAGTGCTTTAAGTGCCCTTAGAAGTCACTGAGGCATTAGCAATAAAACATGCTGGGCCCACGGCTTTTCCCTCAAAAGCTCTGAGTGCGCAAATGAGGGGGATGGCGCCCTTCTCTCCACGTCCCCTGTCTTTTCCATCTCCAGCCGTCTTATGTAACAAGACTTGGCTTTTGTGCAGCAGCAGTGGGACGGGGCCGAGAGATTGGGTCCTTGGTCTTGTGGGCTCATTCTTCTCGAATTCCCTCTGAGGGTTCTTTGCTCCAGAGGAGTTGGCAGGTGCTGTGTGCACACTGCACTGTGGCTCTAGGATGCACACCAGTGAGCGTGTAAATGGCAACAGAGTAACTGTGGAATGCACTTGACTATAACACAAGGTAATCCACTGAGGTGCAGCCTGAAAGAAGAGGTCCCCATTTGTCCGTTTGGATTCAAAGAATTCAAATTTTAAAATGTTCCATCTCTTTGTCATTGCTACTTTGTTTTCTGGCAATACCAGTGTTTCTCTCTGAACTCAGAACTTCACCTTTGTGATTCAGAACCATGCCACTCAGGATTCATACTGTAAATCCACACCTCATCTAAAAAAAAGCTGCAAATGCCTGCCACCCAGTGGATTAAAGTGGTACTACTAAGTCATTGCACTTATTCACCATCCCGAGGACAACGTATCAAAAAATATGATAAATCTTAGAAATTACAGTAAATCACACAAATAAAAAATATACTCACTATTCACTCACTTCACAATTTTGAGAAATTCGATGTTTATGACATCTCATTGAATTTCAATAACTGGTCATGTGAGGCTAAAGGAGACTCCAGTGTTTCACAATTAGGGTGTGCGTGTGTCCTTTAAGGGAAGGGTTCATCAGGAGTGTAGTTGAAGCTGGCGTCTAAGAACATGGCCAGAGTTCCCAGGGTGGTGATGATGACAAACAACCACAGGAAGAGACGGTCCACCACCAGAGCGATGAACTGCCAGTCTCCTGTCATCTGTAGGGTAAAACACACACACACTAACTGTAAGCCGAGTCAGCATTGCAGTATGTTTGCAATGACTCGTGAACATCACTGGGAACTGCTTGACTCCCAGAAGCATGGATAACAAGCAGTCTGACAGCCTGGTGTCGTGCGATGTCATGCACATTTCTCACCGTGTCATCCGTGTCCTGCTTCTTCAGCTGCTCGGCCATGTATGTCACGGCAGAGATGGCTGACTTCAGGTTAGGAGGGAGGATGAGGCAGAAGCTGTCAGTGTTTGGGAGCCGATGGAGCTGCACCGTACTTTCACATCTAAAAAATAGACATAGAGGGTAACAGCTGCATATCCAGCTCAACAGGAGGCAGTTACATGCTATTGAGTTTTGTAGGAGATCCACTGCAAAGAACATTTTTTATACAAGCATAACAGACTCCTGTTGTGTACCCTGCACAGCATCGCTCACACACCATCGCTGACTTCATCTGTCCCGTGGAGGACGTCCGGTATGGATGCAGTGTCAGTGTTGCCTCTTGGTTACATACATTACATGTTGTGTGCACTGTGTTTGAAGACTCTGAGCTCTGACTGACAGCAGCACACTCTCTCCACAAAGAGGTGACATTGACACAACACATGGGTCAACACTTGTGCAACGCCATGACCTATGACCTTGTCATTCTTTCTCGCACAGTTGTTCCATGAAACAAAACATACAAGCGGAGAGTTAGAGGCTGTTATTGACTGCATTGTTGTAGTGCCAAGCAGCCTAGATGCCTATAGATAGATAGATAGATAGACACATAGACATTTGTTGTTCTGCATCACCAGCTTCTACCTGAATATCTTCACAAGGTTTGATTTTATCCTCACTCATTATATCATTAGTCCTATACGTCTGTGTCATATGTCTATGAGTCTGTCACTGACAAAGATATGCATGTGTCACCTTGTGAAGAAGCCTGGCTCGTCCATCTGTCACGTTGACCCCTTCACAACATAGCTACATGCAGTCTATGTGCAGTGAACATGGAAGTGTGTGAAGTGTGTGTTGCGTGTGTGTTCTGTTTATTACGTGCAGAGCCTGCAGAAGGTGTCAGACGGAGCAGGACAAGCCACTAGTGTCACAGAAAGATGGCGTGACAACAGATGGATTGCAGGACAATAAAAATGAGAGACTAGTGTGCAAGTGAGAGAGAGAGCTTGAATGTGTTTGTGTGTGTGTGTGTGTGTGCTATGTGGTCCTCGATACGCAGCATGCATGCCATCTGCATTCCAGAGCTTGTATTCATTACCAGACACAAGGGGCACCTTCTCTCTGTGACACAAACACAGTACACACGTATGAATATACACTGATACATGTGGTACCACTATACTCCCTCAAACACAAACCCTTGGGAACTCAAACTGATCACGCACCAGTCAATACTAATAATATCAATTGGATACACACAAGCGGTGGCACACACAGAAACATCCAGTAAAATCCTGCAAATGTGTTGCGAAGGACAGCAGCTGCTCTCACTCATCCTCCAAATAACAAGATGAACAGCGGTGGATGAGGAGAGGCGTCTGCATCTGGTATATGATGGATCCTGGTAGCCCCGACCACCATTTCTTCCATTAAAAAAAAAAAGTTAAAATCCTCCCAATCACTCAGTGCTGGTCTTCCCTTCCACCCACTACTGTTCACCCCCTCCCTCCGCCTCCACTTGGTGGGATTACCCCCTAATGCCCAACCTAAACAGAGGCTTAGTGACTGGCGACTGCGGACGGGGGCGCTAGGCTTAGATGGGGCTGAATGTGATGCCTTTGGAACGGGATATGAGATGCCCAGCCCCAGGACTGGTTATAATTCCAGGGCCGGGTGGCAAGGTAGAGGCCTACCGGCACATTAACCAGAGCGAGGCCCTGCCCCCCCACAATCTGGTGCAACATCTTTTGTTCGCAAACCTGAGATAAAGTGAAGATTATAATTTATCAGAGACAGTAGTTAGGCTGCTAAGATTTAGTGAGAATATCTGAGGTACAGATGAGACATGAAAACAAATCCATATCTTTTCTTCATGTTGCCCTCCTGTCAGATTCTAGAAGCCGCTGTGGTGATGGCTGCAATTGTGCCAAGTGCATAGCACACTGTGTACTTTACTTGAATAGCTGCTCTGGCCTCAGATCCAACGTTTCCATTTTTGGCACAGTCTACAAGGAAGATTCATGACTGCACTGGCTTTTTATTAACATTAATAGAAGGAGCTTGCCCCTGGTGTAACATCAAGATCAGCACATCTTAGCCTGGAAACCACTGAATCAGGATGGACGATGCTTGTGGCTCACTTTTTGGAATCAAACACTGCAAACACAATTTGAAGCCTCTTGCAATTACTGCTCCATACTCAATAAATTTACCAGTGTTAAATGTGTCTTTACCTGTCTCTCCAGGGCATGACCAGATCAGGGTTGATCTTGCGAAAGAAGTACTCTCCTCTGGGCTGCCGTCCATTAAAGCTTTGGATGGGTGTATCATCATCAGGCTTTGTTATCATTGGTTCCTCGGGGTTTGGCCTCATCATGCCAATGTACTTGGGCAGGAAGTGTATGAAAACCTGAACATTTGACATTCATTCAATTCAGGATTCTCAAAACGTATGAATGGGGAGTGAATCTGGAGCACTGTTACACCCACACCTCACCATTCGAACCCAATTTGGCATGATGTGCGTGCTGGGGGAGCGGTGGTGCAGATTTAGGACGACCACGCTCAGGATGACAGAGAAGGTGACCAGGATCATGGTGAACATGACGTAGTTGACGATAATTGGGATGGCGAGGGAAGTCTCAGGGACTCTGTCCGCCAGGAGCAGCATGAAGACAGTCAGAGCAATGAGGACGGAGATAGAGAGAGTCATCTTCTCTCCTGCAGGGAACAGAGATTAAACATGACAGGGTCAAGTATTACCCTGCTAGTTCCTACTACATACAAGCCAGCAGGTTTGTGAGGAGGAGCTGCAGACAATCTCAGCGAACACTGAGTGAGAGGTGGGGTACATCCCTGAGGGCCAACATGATTACTTCCACGTTTTTTATAACCTAGATTAATTATCTTTATTTGTATATGTATGTCTAGTATGCCTTCTTTATTGTTATTACGATTTTGCATTTACATTATTCTGACAGAGGTAGAATCAGGTTAGTGTTAGTGTGTGATAATAAATCACACAAGTGTGAATCTAAATAGATGAATTGACCCTAAAAACAGGATTACACGCACCAAACATGCTGCACTGTCTTTGCTTTCCACAGTATCTACATGTTCCCTGCATCTCCTGTCAGAGACACATTACTCTTACATCTGACCACACAAGGCCGAAGATTGACAAAGTGGATTCCTGGTCAAGGTCACTTTCCTTCAGTCCATCATTTATCAATAAAACAGCTAATCCCTCAAAGTTCTGTATGAGACCCATGACTCTTGTGATGACATCAGACAATGAATCAGACTCCTATCACTCCCTGTAACCCCCTCCTTGACAGTGATGTGTAGTCCCACTGTCTGAGCATATCAGACGTACAGACCTGCTCCGGGAGGCAGGTAGAAGACAAATATGGCGAGCACGCTAGTGAGGATGCAGGGCATGATGATGTTGATGATGTAGAAAAGAGGCTTCCTCTCTATGATGAGATAGAAGGTGATGTCCTCATACAGGTCTTCCTTCACGTTCTTCCTCGTGGGTTTGTGACAGATGGCCCATTCTCCGTTCTCTGCGGGGAGGAGACAAAGGCGGTGCAAATAAAACACCCGACATTAGTGGATGATATGCAACCCTATAAACCTCCACTTAAGAGGTAGTCTATATTCCATAAATTGTTATCAACCTCTATAAAACTGTAGACCATTTTGGATTGGTTAGCCAGAGCGGCTACTGAAGACAATAAAATTATAATAGCTAATAAGAATAAAAAGTGATTGTGTTTTGACAAGAGAAAAGAGCCTTCATATATTATAGACTGGATGATAAAAATGAAGTTTCTAACCAGTGAAAGCGTTCTCATCTATGACAATCTCGTGGATCTCTTTGCCCTCATCATCCAAGAAGTACTGCAGGTCCACCTCAGAGGCATCATAGGTGTAAGACCTGAAAACCATGCTGCAGTTCTGCCAGTCAAATGGGAAGTACGCCACCTGTGGGTTATTGGATGTAAGAAGGCTATGCATATTCACAGTAACATCAGCTTTGACACATCCTCTCTATGTCGACTGTACCTCTATTGAACAGGAGCTGCGGTAGATGGCTGGGGGAAGCCAGTTGACCGTCCCGTCACTGTAAACCAGGACATTGACGTACAAGGCCACATCAAACTGACCATCATTACTGTGGGGAGGACAACAAAGAGACAGAGGTGAGGCTCAAATGTCCCAGATGCTTTTTCATTCCACTCCAGTAACTGGCCTGTATCAACTGTTCTTATCTTGTAAAGTAAATGGAAATACACTCACTTGTTTATGAGGTAGATATCTGGGCGCCAGACTTTGTTGGGAGGAATCCTCAGAACATTAATATTGTCATATTCTTCTGGGTTCCATGACAATCTGTAGTCTGTCCAGGCCTGGAAAGGGAGCAGGAAGGGGGAAGAGAGGATGGTAGAATGGGAGAGGGGACATGAATGGCCCAGCAGACAAGAAGTGAAATCATTACTGTCTCTGCCATTTACATCCATGTTCCCCTGCCTTTGATAAGTCACTCAAATCCCACTCATACTGTCACAAACACTCAAGCTGCAGTGAATTCTGATTAGCCAGGGTGAGGGACAGAATTGAAAGAGAGTCCGGACGAAGCGAGAAATCATTTGTGGTTATAGAAAGTGACAAGTCCATTTGAGGGCCGAGCGACAGAGCAGACAAGAGAGAGGAGTTGGGGCAGTGAAGCGAGGCCCGGAGATGAAGACGAATGTTTTCATTCTCGTACCAGATTCATGAACACGTTGGTTGTCATCTCACCATTCTTCTCATTCTGTGGCGGGATAGAGAGACACAGAGAAAGATAGAGAGCGGGATAAATCTTAGTGATGCTGCCATGGTACATATGAGAGCTGATGACCCTGCGGCGGCCAGGAGTAATGTGTGTGTTTACCAAGCTGACAAGTTGAGAAAGGGTCATCCCAATGCGCACCATCACCTTCTCCTCCCAGTACCGAGCAGGTCTGACTTTCATGTTGTAGTTCTGGAAGATCTTCTCATGGAGCCTCCGCTCGGTCTCTGACGCTCCTGGATGGAAGAAGTCAGAGGCGACAGTAAATGTGCTTTATGATGATGAAATCCACATTCTCACATCCATCCGTAATAGTTAAAATTAGATGATGAGATTGGATTAGATTTCAGTCTCTGACACCCAGACAACAGCAGGGTGTTAGAGCATCTGGCCTGAAGTGGGTAGGGGGAGAAGTAGTCTGCTTACAAATAATCTTATCTGTAATGTCTAGATGGTGGACTGAATGACTCTCATTCCAAATATCTGACTGAACCAACACGTGGAAAAGACAGAGGACAAAAGAAGCCGGGCAGGTGCTGGTGGGGTACGATGGGTAGCAAAGGTGACTGAGCTAATGTAATTGATATGCAGCAGGGGGAATGGAATCAAAGGGATGTCTGGGATACCAGCTCCATCAGGGACCAAAATAGACTCTGATTAACAAACAATGATCTGATAATATGATTCATTATATGTTCTCACAGCAGCCTCCTTTTGTTTCCTCAAAATGAGACTTCTTTCTGTTGGACCTCTCTCTGTCTCTGCACGCTCCCTTCTCTTTGGGGAAAAACAGTGGTAGAGCAATCCATCCCAACCCCTCAGGAGGTCATAGTCAATTCAGGGAAGCCGCATTGCTTTCCACTCCCACCGTGGGTCAAAGTCAAAGCCCTTGAGCTGAGCACAGATAAGAACTAGTCAGCGCAAGTCGATTCCAATTATGATTTTATCCGAAAGAAAAACACAGAGGGAGTGAAATCAATAGGAGTTTAACTGAAATGACAGAATGCAGAGGGATGCATGTCTGTTATCTGATTATAATGTAACTGCCCTGAGAGCCTTAATATCTGAGTGTATATGTTTGTAAATGGAGGTGGAGAGGGTCGTGTTCTCAGGGGAATGGGAATGGGAACATTGCACAACACACTGCCAACACGCCAGCGAGCACAGGACAACAGTTTGTTTTCCAGTCTCTGACTTGAAGGGCTGGGACAGGTCAAAGGTCAAAGTCAAAGGCTGTCAAATACTTTTGTTTTTTAAGTCATTCCTTCCCTGACTCTCTCTTGGTTTCATATATAGTTTGATATTCATCCACAAATGTTCTTACCTGTGAAAGTGAGACAAATGCTGCTGCATACGATGAGAAGTGTGTTCAATCGCATGTTCAGCTCCATCTTTAGTCGTCCAGTCATGACAGTTGTGACATCTTCTTCCACTTTAATGTGCCAGTTAAAGGCCTCTCCTCAGGTTTTTATCCCACTGTCCTGGCACCTTCACCTGGAACCTGTAGATACTCTAAACAGCACGGCTTCTTTCAGGCAAACAAACACACACAATCTGTCCAGCTGAAGGCTCTCTCTCTCCTGTCTCTCCTCCGCTTTGTGCCCGCAGCTCCATGGGTGAAACCACGGCCTGATTGGGCGTGCAGCGCTGGGAGTGACAAGAGGGCGGAATGTTTTTGTCCTGGGAGGCCTGTGGGCCAGGCACCTGTTGGTGCTCACCAATGTGAGGTTATGAAGAAGAGGAAGTGTGGGGGGTGGGGGGGTACGGGGGTAAAGGAGTGGCAGTGGGTTACGGGTTGTGACAATGGAGATATTTTTGGGAAGGAGGAGGGCTAGTGGGCGGGTGGAGCGTGGAGTTCATCGGTAGGGGAGGTTGTCATTTTCTGTGGACACAGAACGATCGGTTGATGTGTTTACTGCCTCGCTCATCTTGTTATTGAGCTCTCTTTTCATTCTGATTCCTCATTAGATTAAATCACCTCAAACGTTCACCTTATTTCATGCTGTTCCAAACGATGCTGGAATTCAACTTTGCATGTTTATCTCCAGGTGGATTTCAAAAAGACACTTGCAGAGAAGAGGTGGAATGAAGTGAGGGATGATATGATGGAAACAATGTCCCAGGCTGTCTTTGTGCTTTTTTGATGTCAGGATCGGAAAGTGAAAAGTTGTTGACTCAATAATTTATCATCAGAAGCAAGATAAACACTGTCCATAGAGGTTTAGCAAGCCGGCCAAATATTGGACATGAATTAAAACTGCTTCATTCAGCAGAGTAAGCAGAGAAAGAGCATCTCGGTTTTTGCTGATATTGAACTTGAAGGGAACTTCAGGGAAGAAAATAATGTCAAATATATAAAGTAGAGATGGATGTTGTTGCCATAGAAATGGTGAGGCAACACATTCTTCAAAAACCTATAGATGAAGAGAGGGACTGCGAATGAATGAGATGTTTTTTATGATGGCATGCAGTATTTATCTCTTACAGGAGATAAGAAAAAATATATACACACATCGTCTCCGTCTCAATCTATTGCCTCTTTTTTTTGTATGTGAGGTCATACTATCTGATCTCCCTCGTCCCCTGAGGGTCTCCAGTGCACAAACACTACATCAGAACCACAATGAGAGATGCCCTCCTGCATGCCGCCACTCCTAGTATAAATACATCAGCCAGAATGGCCCCCTCTGTGCTTCCGTGCATCTGTCGGCCAGCCCATCTTCTCGATGCTACGGCTTCATGCAAGGTCACAAAGTGGGATAATAATCTGATAGATGGAAATGAAAGTAATTCTAAACAGTACTGTGCCAACGCTCCTGCACTCAGGTCTATATTATTGAAGCACTGTCGCCACAGGGAGTTGTCGGGGGTCTTCCAATTCCTTGGCTGAGAAACCCATGTATGCATGGGTGTAGTTATACACAGGGAAACGTCAGGGAAGCCCATGCAGCAATGATCAGCATGTCAACGTTATTAATAGCAGAGCAGGCAGGTGACTCTCATGGCAACAATTCTATGGAGCTTTTAATATCCTCCCCCCTCAGATCTTTATTTAAAAAAAAAAAACACACAAAAAAAAATCAAAGGACCACATTAAAATGGCAGGTGTGTTTGTGTCATGTAAGAGAAACAGTAAGGCAGCATGTGGCACAGGTCTTCTGCATGATGGGAATTCCAGAGGCCATTGGTGCAACTGGTGCAATTGAGTTGGCGAGCCACTCCGCACTAACACATACACACCGGTGCCGAAAATACAAAGAGAGGATTACTTCAATGGCCAAAATATCCACGGAGCATGTCCCACACTCTAGCACATTCTGACACAGGGAAATGAAAGGCATACAGCTCGCTCATTATAGCATCTGGTTTGGTTGGTGTTTATGTGTTAACACTATGTACGAGTATCCAACGCAAGATCTACACTTTACTGAAAGTAATACACCAAAACACTCACCAGTAAATCAGATACATATTTCCACATGTCAATTTCATGCAACAGGCTAATCAGTCAGATTTTGCTGGTTTAAATGATCAGTTTGAAGAACCTGCATTTTTATGTGGTTATGTTTTTGTGGCCAGTTGCTCATCGGGCAGAGAAACCACAAAGCGGCCTTAATTTGCATCGCTTTGCTTTATCAAGTGATCAGACATAAATATATGTCCCATCTACTACAATGGAGGAGGTGCGATCTATGATCTATTCTGTAGCTGTCCCCCCCATCAAGAGGACGATGATCTAAGCAACTCAAACGCAAACTTAACCTCAACTTTCAGTGGAGCTGAAAAGGGTCAGTGGGCGTGATGTTGAATTTGGCGTCGGAGAAGATGGCCAACGTTCCCACTGTGGTGAAGATGACAAAGAGCCAGAGAAACATGCGGTCCACCACCATAGCCACGTACTGCCAGTCCTCCTTCAGCTGGACGAGGACATCAGATGGATGGATGGATGGATGGGAAGACAAAAGAAAGTATGGCCAGAGTGAGAAACAAAGTCACTGGGGATTAAAGTTGTTTTTAAAAAGGTACTGAGACATCAAAAAAGACACTTACAGCCTCGTAGTCTTTCTCAGCCTGTAGGGCCTCTGCGATGTATGTGATGGCTTCTATCGCTGATTTAAGCTCATCTGGTAATGAAAGGCAGGTACTGGGCCCATTGATATATTTTTTCAGGTCTGTGTACATGCCCTCTGGCTGAAACCTGCACAAAACGATAAATATAACATTGGTCCAGGAGCAATAGAATGAGTCCACATGCGGTGTCAACACCTGAGCTGAACAAATGGGCCTGTGGAATGTGGCAACGTGCAAGCTGACGTGAGCCGGCACTAATTAAAAGCTGTAAAATAGTGAAGCGTGCCTGGGCCAGGCTGCATGTCTTCTCTGCTCTCCTCAGTAATTCAGAGGGGAATAAAAGAGAGAAGGTCAGAGGAGCTCCCGGGGCCCGCTGTACCGGTGAGGGAGTCACTGCTCTGCATCTGCTGACTCCACTGTTCTGGCTGAGAAACCCTGTGTGTGTGTGTGTGTGTCTGTGTGTGAACATGTGCGTGTTGCTGTGTTTACTTGTTGCCTTCCCTTGCTGTCAGGGGTGCCAGGGGTCGCGGGAGGTGGTGTCGGGGGACGGCTGTGAAGAAAGTTGCTGCCGGTGTCTTCCTATCTTTGTCACTCACATGTTGTTTTTACACCGAAGTTGCAGCTGTGCATTTAAACTGAGAATATTGAATATTGAAATTAACTTGAACTAGTGGTTGCATCAGAACAAGAAAAACTACAAACTATCTTTCCTATCTAGAAAAGTAGTAGTGTTGCTGTGTCACAGAGCAACAGAAGAAACTCAAAGCATTGCTCATCAGACATTAATGCTCTGATTTTCCCTGCTGCATTTCCATGCATAACTGTGCGGCATGTCCTTGAGCAATGACACATGGATTTCCATCAGCTGCGTCTTACGCTCCTCTAACGTTAAGTACTGATACCGCATGACTCAGTCAGCGGGACATCATGGATAAAATGTCTGGTAGAGAAATGACTTTGTCTCCCAAGCAGAGGAGCATTCTGGTCTTCCTTTGTGGTGTGTGCCATCACATCTGTTGGATATAATATGGTCCTGGATCAAAATGGATCTGGGAATTAATGCTGCCAACACCATAAAACAGGAGTAATAATCTACAAACAGTCACAGATGCTCAGAAAAGGGAATTTCAGGCAGTAAAGCCCTTTAAGAAAGTTTTTCAAAAGTAATCTGCAGTTCTTCCTGTTGACCTTGTCAAAGCAGATAGATGTAAATTAATCCTCTTTGCAGAACAGCTGCACTCTGATTATGAAACACCTCGAGCATGAAACACCTCTACCTCATGCACTTTTTAGAAGTTGGGACTAAAGTGAAGCCCAGTGAAGATGGAATGCAGGCCAGGCAGCTCGACACCAGAGGGCAGTGTGGCACCATACTTGCAAGGGACCATGAAGGGACCCATGCAGGGGCCAGACATCGCTCCTGCTCCTGCGCATGTGGCAGGTGAGGAGGCTGGGACCTGAGGGAGGTGGAGCCTCATCATATGGGGAGAAAGAGGGGAGGGAGAGACACAATTTGCCCTCTTAACCCCTCCTCCCCTTTCCCTCCTGCCTGGCTCAAAGTAGCACTTCATCAGCGAGAAGTAAATGACTGTTCAGGAGACTAATTCAACTAAAGCTGGCTGTGTCTGGTGCCAAGACATGCACTAAACCCAATTAAGGAGGTGTATGTGTGAGGATGTGTGTGTGTGGACCCGGGAGAGATCCTGCTGTCTCATCAAACTGCTCTAATAGAAGCCCTCCCCTCTCCCTTCCTCCATCACCTGTTCCCTCACCTGGACACACAGTGTCCTGCTCTACTGTGTCAGACTTGACTTGCGCCGGTTATTATTATTTTAGCAATGTCTCTCTGGCTCCCCTCCCATCTCTCCCTCAGTCCCACAGCAGGTGACGGATGGAGAGGTGTGGACAGCGACTTAGGCATGAGGGAGATTTTTTTGACGGTGTATCAATAGAGCAGTGGGGGGGGGTCCTGGAGGATGTCACAGAGCCGATGACTTCCTGTGAGGACCAAAGTCTACCTGCATGCCAAGGTCATCTGTTTTCTAGCGTCTAGCACATGGGGACCACAGTTAGACTGATGGGACAGTTTGTCACCGATTTGTGTGCCAGCGTTGGACTGCATCCAGCTCCTCACAGACCCAGCTCCTTACTCAACAGCTTCAGGGACAGCGCTCTGTAAAACCTTTAATGAAACTCATCAGTCTGGGTTTCACTGGGGGTGTTCAAGTCTAAGTACCCCTCTCAGGTGCTTTTCGACGTACCTAAGCAAAACCACCTCTGCACTCTATAGTTGTGTTCATGCGTGATGTTCAGAGACTTAAGAAAGGTTCAGTAAATGCACAGTATTAATTCTGGCCACTGCTCTGCCTGGTGAGTGTTAACAGGAAAAATGCAAGCTGTAGGGAAAACAGAAGGCGCTCGGGCAGCTGACTTTAAAGATAACCTGCTACATGGACTTATACATGAAATTCAATGAATACTAAACACAAGACATTGAAGATTAACTAATGTTTTTCACTTTAATGTGCTATCTATAGAAACACATTGGCAGTTTAATTTGAATGTGTGTTTAATCCCTTAGATGTTATTCATTTCACAAACCATGGAAAAATCTGGATTATTATCACAGGAATACTGTTGACACACAAAACCCAGCAGGATACTGGTGTTAGTGTAAACATGTAAACATATGTACAAACACAAAATATGAGAAGCAGTATGGGAGAAAACAACCATACTTTCTCACAAACACTGCTCTTTAATGCATGGAGCTCCTGCATATTCTGCAAATCCATAAATAGTTTGAGTTCACCTCTAAGTCAGGGCAAATATATTTTCCATCATCCCAACGCATCTGCAGTCATTCGATTACTGCGGCTACCATGCACACTCACGTGCACTAGCACAAATACATACACCTCGAGGATGCCCGGGCTCACCTGTGAGGCTTCGGGAACAAGACGGATGAGTCTGGTTTGCGGATGAAGTATTCATCGGCCACTTTGCTGATAGCCACCTTGGGTTTCTCTCGGCGGGGCAGGGTCACCAGACAAAGGGGGGTCTCTACTTTGGGACGCAGCATGAAAAGGTAGGGCGGAAGCATGTGGATGAAGATCTAAGGGAGGAGGAAAGAGTTAGAGCAAATCAACAGTTTTTCTTTCGTAATTTTTCCTGCAAATAATGCAAAAAAAGACAAACAAATACACATTCCAGAGCACTGTACTGGTTTCTGTAGCAATAAACCTCATTAGTAATTAGGTTATTTAACTGTGTTTTCCACTCTCAGTCGATAGCTAGCTGGCTCACACCGGCCTCACAAATCCATCGATTCTCCTGGTATTAAAAATCCATTTGTTTGGCTCCTGGTTTCATGATTTATGGGAAAGCTGAGATTTACTCGCCTCATATTTGCCTATTAAGGGTGAGAAATGACTCAAAATGTGGAATTTAGCAGTGAGATAACCTTTGAGAACAGTTGCTGCTGAATGCTGTGGGCGGGGGAACCGAATGGGTAATGCCTTCCAATTCCTCAATGTCTTATCTCAAGGTGTCCTTGAGCAAAGATCATAAACTCTGGACCCTCTGGTGGAGCCCCTCAGTGAAGAGAGTTGCACTCTGAGATATCCTGCGAAATGTGTGCGAAACTGAAATAAATGTTTCTTAAATCTCCAGATTTTGTCTTTGTGTAACCCTCAGCTGGATGTCAGACTTTCAAAAGGAGACTTGAAGATAAAACTGGACCAAATATCAGACTTGATCAGTATCACCATGCTGTAAAATGGCTTCTTTATCAGTGCTTTGACCTGCTTTGATATCTGTCTTGTGAAATAATTCTTGGCTTGCATGTATTGACACATATACATCAATAATATCCTGCTGGCAAGAAAACCGCTGTAGCTGCAAGAGTGAATGTAACGAGAGGCTTCAAAAATGAAATGTGGCCCTTACATAGTTTTTCTTTATTAATTCAGAAGTAATGGCACTGAGTCAAGTTCCAACTCACCCTGCGGACCCATATGGGCATCTGGTGGGTGTTGGGGGAGCGGTGATGCAGGTTCAGGACAACCACACCAAGGATGACGGAGAAGGTGACGAGGATCATGGTGAACATGATGTAGTTGACGATGATGGGGACGCCCAGGGACGTCTCGGGGATCTTATCAGCCAGCAGCAGCAGGAAGACAGTGAGGGTCAGCAGCACGTTGATGGACAGTCCCATCTTTTCACCTGGTCAGAAAAAAACATGTGGCAATTAATTGTTAGTGAGATTTTTTGATAATTTTACCAGGCCCTGGGCCATGCAATTCATCCATTCTTGACTGGACACTAATAGACTTATAGAGTATGCTCCATCAGTGAGTAATCTGCCACTGACTCAACGGAAAGTTCCACATCTTCGAATTCTTCCTCGGCTGACAAGTTAATCCAAGAAAGTGCAGCGCATAAAACTATTGATCAGCAGCCAAAAAAAACCCCATTGGATTATTACTACTTTAATGTCCTTGACTCGTCTGTACATCAGGGATGAGGATCATACTTTATGATCAGGCACACATGTCTGTGCAGGAGAGCAGACCTTGAGCTGTCCCATGAGCAGCAACCCGAAAAGATGGGAAGAATGACACCACAGGCGCTGGAGAAGACTCTAAAGAGCCACCTACAGCTAAAGGCTAGTGTCAGGCACTTAAATTGAGACTAAATTGAGACTAAAGGAGGACAGGGGTTTGCTGCTAAATCTACCCTGAGAATGTCAGAGATGATGTGTCTCTACATCCTGCCTGTGTCAAACACTATCCTGGGAGGTGCAGAAGCCTGGAGGTACAGGGAGCAGAGCTGATTACTCTCAGTAGTTTTAATTTTCGAGGTTATCGATTCAGCTGAACACCAGGAAGCAACTATCTAATCTGAAATTAAATCCCTTCTGTTGCAGTGATTGCACAAGTGTGTGACTGCCCAATTTATAACAGACCATACAAGCATAATCAGGAAGGGGGAAATACTGTTCAGATCACCACAGTGACGCTGATGCACCTGCATCGGGTGGCAGGTAGAAGTTAAAGATGGCGATGATGGTGATGAGGATGCAAGGGAGGATGATGTTCAGGACGTAGTACAGAGGCTTCCTCTCGATGATCATGTAGAAGATCATGTCCTCATACAGGTCATCATTCATCAACTTCCTTGCTGGCATGTGTTTGATTTTCCACTCGCCACCCTCTGGGGGAACATTTCAAAACAACAATTTTATCATATATATTATTACAATCATATTCACTTTATTCCTCCATCCATCCATCTTCTCACCAGTGTAGCTCTCGTCCAGTTGGATCTCCCGTATCTCTTTGCCCTTTGAGTCCAGCGCGTATTGCAAGTCAATCTCTGTCGAGTCATACGTGTAAGAGCGGAACTGCATCGTGCAGTTCTGCCAGTCGAAAGGGAACATTGTCACCTGGATGGAGAAATGGGGACATGAGAAGAGAACAATTTCAGGAGTAATTGTTGGGTGTGTGTATGTGACGTTCACCTGTACTCCACAGGAGCTGCAATACAGTGCAGGGGGGCTCCAGGTTATTCTGCCATTACTGTATGCCTGGACATGGACGTGCAAGGCCACATCAAACATGCCGTCATTACTGTGAGATAAAAGTCAAAATGATTAAAAGCAGTGATTCCTCAATATTCAGCTGATGGTTTTGTGTATGTGTCTTCACTCCATGTTGTGCAAACAGAGTTACTTCCCACAGACCACAGTCACAGGTGTCTTACTTGTTGATGAGGACAATGTCAGGCAGCCAGACCTTCGCAGAGGGGATACGCAGCACCTCAATCCCATCATACTCCTTGGGTTTCCAGGACAAGCGATGATCTGACCATTCCTGTTTGGAAAATGAATAAGATTGATTATATTTGTTATTTATAAATCATTTTAGGTGGATGCAATTCACCCATACAGACAAGCTGGTGATGAACAGACTTACTAGGTTCATGACAACGATTGTGCTCATCTCTTCATTCTTCATATTCTGGAGGGACAATACAAGTATGTGTGTTATCAAAGCTTCTTTACTGACTCAGAGCTGATGGCAGGTATCATAGGGTGCTCTGAATAAACACAGTCTTGTTCAAATGCCTGAATATTCTCCCTGTGAAAACATAACTTTATCTGATTAATTTCTGTAACTGTAATTATGAGGTGAATTAAACACCCATTCGTACAGCGCACTTCTCATTACATAAATCCAGTGGCCGCTACAAGTGTCTGTAAAAATTACAACAGGCGCTTGAAACTGGATTTATTGCTCTTGCGTCTCTCATGAGTGGCCTGCACGTGGCGAGTTACAACACAGACGCAGGTACAACAGCTGACAGCAGAGACGCTGGCTGGTAGGGGCGGCGTGATTGTCCGTCCAGCTCGAAGGACGCCGTGGCTGCTATTTAAAACACTAGGAGGAATGTTAGGGAGACAGCTGGGGCAGGGGCTGGGAGAGAAGGGAGGGGGCTCAAGAGACGTCGGCTCATACCACACGACACACACCAAACACCAAACCTTATCGCCGCCCTATTGCCTGCTGATATTTCCTGTAACTGTGTGAATTTCCCTCTGGGTGGATGTTAATAATAGCACGGCTGGTTATCCAGAGTGGGTCCGTTTTCAAGACCGGCCCTCAACTACTTGAGGACCCCACGTGACTTCCCCTCCAGAGTGAGAGTGACCTTGAGCTTGGCGTGTTCACGATATACTGTATGTTAATGTGGCACAATGTGCACGCGATGTGTCCCCTTGAGGGGCATGGCTCTATGTGCTGTCTGACTGAGCAGGCCCTTTAGACTCTCTAGTTGAAATCATCTTGCTGTGCAGTGGAGGATCATGCACGTCCTAATGAACAGTTTCTGTTTTGCTCACCAGTCCAACGAATGAGGACAGGGTCATCCCCACGCGGACCACCACCCTCTCTTCCGGGGAAGGTGCGGGGCGGACCTTGAGGTTGTAGTTGGTAAAGATCTTCGTCATCAGAACCTGCTCCATCTCCGAGGCACCTCAAAGACACATGGTTCATCACTCATCATTATAAGCTTGCTAAACATAGAAACAAGTTTTTAAAATAAAATATATAAAATGTCCCTTCTCATCTGTGGGTGCAGCTCATCATGACACGTGTTTTATTGTTAGCAGCTGATGGTAATAATGACTACAGGGCTCAAAATGAGTTGATAACAACATCTTCATCTGTGTAACCATGACAACCTGTTTAATGTCCATCACGCACATTTTATCCTGAGGCTCACCAAGTTGTTTTTGTGACCTGACATCCCTGATGCAAGTTTTCCACATCCTTAGCCGTGTATCTGTTATTGTTTCTATTCGGAACACAACCTTTACGCCTGCATAATGTCAGGAAGTGTAAATCTCTGTCATTGCCTGTTAGCAGTGACAGAAATCGCTGCCATGTTTTACTTCTACTCCATTTTTATGTAAAAAAGCTCCTGTTTTATTCGGAGCCATTTCCTCCTCTTTGCTGGAAGGTCAGAGGCATTTATAATCAGCAGCTCCAGCGACGTGGCATTCATCACGTTTGGCACCGCCGTGCCCCCAGCAGGATCTGACCTGACAGGAATAAATGACAACGATCACCTGGCACGGCACCCCCATTAGCTAGGCACGGGGCTGCAACACTGCTGATGGGCTGGAGTGGGAGGTGGTTGAGGGAGGCTAAAAAATAAATTAGCATTTTCTTCTCCCAGGCTTGGTAAATAAGTCAAGCTCGAGTATGAGACCAGTGAGAACAGATGAGGCTGGACATTGAAGGATCATGTTGCACAGAGGGAAATCTGAATGGTCATTTGTGAGCTTTGGTTTTCTGCAGATACTCTGATCAAGGTCAGGGGAGGAATTTATAAACCCTGCTGAAAAGACAGTTTAATGTGATTGCAGCCCTTTCCCCCACTTGTCAACACAAACACAAAGAACTGACCAGAGCTGAGCCAAATGTCACATAACATCTTAAACACAACAACAAACCACCCATATGTGTTTGGATGGCTTCCACTGGTTCTGGGTCTGATATCATCTACAAAAGAAGTGTGACATGACAGACGTGCTACAGGAACTGCGTATGTTGTGTCTACTTGTCGCTTACCTCCCAATGTGCCCAGGCTGCATAGGCACCATGTCAGCAGGAGTAGATCCGAGTGTTTCATTTCCCCCCTTTTTCAAACACAGATCCTCGCTGGGTTAATCCAACTTCTCCGTCTGTTTTCCACTGGAAGTTGACAGAGTGAGTTTTGGTTTGGACTGTTGTTGTCTGTCAGTCAGGCCTGCCTGGCCAACTGCTGTCTGCTCCAATTACCTCCTGGAGGGAGGGTGTGTGTGTGTGTGTGTGTGTGTGTGTGTGTGTGTGTGTAACTGTCCCCCTCACCCCATATCCCACCCCTCGGTGTGAGCCAGAGAGTGGCAGCCCCCCTGCACGGTTCTCAATCTGGAGCTGGAGTCCCTGCGTGGGTCCATGAGAAAAGGTGCAAAGATTACCTCACATTTCCACGGAGAATAACAGGAAATAGAAAGGACTGCTTGGATAAAAGGGTTCAGCCATTTCAGTTAAACAGACACAAAATTTGAGAAAAAACAATTTGACTATTCTATTTCAGAACAAACTGGGATATTTGATGTGGACTTGGTGTTCTTGTCCATTTTAGTTGTGCAATGTGCTTTTGCATGAAGATTTACATGGCTTCCACATCTAACCACTGTACCATCAGGACATGTCGAGGTCGTGCCGCGGCCATCACTCTCTCTGTAAATTACTTTTTTTTCCACCCTGAGTTAAAAAAAAGTTTGATCACCAAACGCTGCTGCATTTTCTGAAGGCCCCTGCTGTAAAACATCTCCACCCACCCTTTTATATCCTACGTTCTCATCTCTTTATGCCGCTCCTCTCTCACAGACGTTTGTCGGCCGTCCACGCCGCATTAATTTATGAGCCACTGTCGCTGCCATTTGGCCTGCTGCCAATTTAATTACCATAGAAGCTAACTATTAAAAGCTAGCGGCCAGTGTCAAGTCACACATCAAATGGTCAGGAGGGAGTGTATAAAGCGCCTGTTGGCAGTGACTCAATTTTAGTGATCTCTCCCACAGCAACTGTTATAGATCACTGTTTAATATCAGGAGTGAGCCGTCAACTTAAATTACACGGACAGTTTACACAGGTAACAAGTAATCTCTATTTGATGCAGGAGATGATCTTTCAACTTTAGTCCAAGACACAGTCAAAAGCCCAACTTTATTTCCTATTTTAATCACACTCCAATGAACCTGTGTAATAACTTTTCGTTTTTTTGTTTACTTGTCAAACAACCTTGGAAATAAAAGTCAACTTATCTGAGGCCTCAAATTAGAAGTTAAAATGTGTTTGCAGACTTTAATTGAAAGTCATCAAAAGAATCCAATGTCACCTAAGGTGGTCGGTCACATGGTCAATACCGTGTTATTGAACAAATTATGACATCTGCAAAATGTGACGAAGTATTTGCAGCAGGTCGTATGTCGGAGTAACAAAGCCCAAACGCATGCCAAGAAATCTCTTGGGAGACCAGTGTTACAATCATACAAATATATTAGTTTGTTTTATTCAATTATATCCAATAATATGTCTCTGTTGACTTTGTGTAAGTTATTATAGAAATAAATACAGATCATATTGCAAATGCAGAGACAGGGCTTG
This sequence comes from Pseudorhombus dupliciocellatus, assembly GCA_016785235.1. Classification (NCBI taxonomy): domain Eukaryota; kingdom Metazoa; phylum Chordata; class Actinopteri; order Pleuronectiformes; family Paralichthyidae; genus Pseudorhombus; species Pseudorhombus dupliciocellatus. The sequence continues at coordinate 1,115,674 of JAFBJW010000116.1, forward strand.
GGATAATCAGAGTGTCGAAGGGAAGAAGAGGGGCAGGGGTTAAGGGGTTAAAGAGTAGATATTGGGTAATGACTGATTCTTCAGAGGTGTCCAGTAAATGATTGGCGCATGCATGCTCGTAATCCCGCCCATCACAGACCATTGAACCCAAACCCAGGAGTCTCAAACAGTAAGTCTCTCTTCGTTCCTTTCTCCAAGTGATCCATGGTTCGGATGGCGTTAAGTTGTCGTGTTGTTCCACCGTGTCTGCAACAGGGGGAGTTAATGCACCCCCCCCCAACCACATTTGCATGGATATATTTATATATAGAGATATATAGATATATTTTTTTTTGCCCCATTTGAATACAAAAATAGTGTCATTGTGGCTTTGATAGCTGGAAGACTGAAGCACTCTTTGTATTTGGAAGACAAGAAGGGAGACTGAGGTGATGTCCTTAAAATCTTTTCAGTAAGTCGGATCATCCATGCAGTACAAAGAAAGAAAAAAATCCAAAAAGAAGAATCTTTCAAGGATCGATCACAGAATCCCACATACACACACAGGTGGAGGAGGTGTGTGTTTGAGGGAGAGACGGACGGCAATTGAGCAGTCCACATGCTGCAGGTGAGACAATTAAAATCCCGTTAAGAGATCAGAAGGGGGAGGCTGGCGAGTGGTGGGGTTTTCTGGGTTGTTGGGGGTGGGGGGCCATGAGGAAGACGTTTCAGGCCCATCGGCTCCGCTGCTGTTTGTCGTCCTTTCTTTTTGTTTTTTGAAATCCCACACGTCAAGTAACAGGAAGTAAGAGACACGTATATGCGTTGAAATAAACGCTTCAAATCAATAAAACATACTTGAACGGACTAACAGTGATTCATTAATGGCATTACAATGAATACTAATGATAGTAATTAGATTTCCCTTACGTAATTTCATTACATGTCACAGTACTTCCACCAAGAAACACCCAAAACACAATCCACACTTTTTCCACTTTTCCAGAAAGAAATCAATCATTTTTTTAAGCATAGTTTGCAGTGTGAACTCCCCACTAACATATATGAGGTGCATTAGCTTGTAAGAGGTGAAGTCCCTCCATGATCTCATTGCAAAGGTCACCCTTCCTCCCAAAGCCACATCTGTACGTGCGTGGTGCAGGGTGCTGTGTGCAATGCAGATGTGTTGAGGGATTGTGGGTGTGTGCCTTTAAAATAAGTAAATAAATAAAACAGACGGATTTTTAAGTGTGAAGTTAATCTGTTGAATTCTAATATTAATAGGATATAAAAAAAATTGTTATGAAGCAGCTGAGGGGAAAAAGTGAAGGAAAGAGAGAAGAGAAAATCCATCAGTGAACAGCGTCACTCTTTTGTCGGGAGCACGTGAGCCTCTCTCTTCCTCCCTCTCTCTTTTTTTTGTGTTTTCTGCTGCATTGCAGATGTGGTGAAGGGACTCCACCTCAAAGTAACACACACACACACACACACACACACTAGCAAACTCAGCTCCAAAAAAAGGGGGAAAAGTGTTAAAAAAAATAAAAGCTCTAATAAAACACACAGTTGGTTTCTATATCAATATTAATATCCCCCCTTGCCCCCCACCCCCTCCCACAGACACACACGCCCTCCCAGATAATGTGGCTGCACCTTGTTAATGGAGTTTATTGCTTTCTGCCCAAGGACTCATGCTCATTGATTTGGCCTCTGATTTATGCTCTGTTTTCTTCTCTCTCTCTCTCTCTCTCCCTCCATCCTTTATTCTCGGATACATAACGGACACACATGTCACTCTGTCACTTTTACACAGTGACAGAGACCAAAGCTGATGAGTGTGGAGCCTCTGTCTGATCTATCCACACGTGCACATACAGCGCATACATACATTCTGCCTCCAGGGTTAAAGGGTAGTTGCAAAAGTGATGGCAGAGAGGAAGAAAAAATTCAAATTGAGGCTTTGGGGCCACGAGTTAGCTACACTACAGTATGTGAGGGCCAGTCACTCTCTCTCCCTCTATCTATGAGTCTTTCACAACCCTGAATGACCCTCTCTCTGCAGTTGTAATCCGCTCAGTAAGCGGGGAGGGCTCTGACTAGGGAGAAATGGGAGGGAAGGGAGTCCCCTGGTGTGTGTGTTTGGTGGAGAGTGCATCTGAATCAGATATACATCATTTAACCCCCTTCTATGCACACGCACACACATATCTTTTTCTCATACACTCGGTGACGCTGAGCTCTCCACAGACCCGATATTTGACATTAATAGCCAAATCCTGAGACATTCAGCAGCAAGTTAAAGTTAAAGCATACTGGCAAGGGTGCACGTTTCCCTAATCAAACACAAGCTTGAAGAAAAGAGCTGTCAACATCTCTGTATCTCACGCAGGACCGTTTGAAGTGAGGCCTGAAGGCCGGAGAGCAGGCAGGCTTGAACAGAGGCTGATTTCACACTTCACAAAGGAGTCACGAGAGGGGGAAAAAACACACACGCACAACTGTATTCATGCAAATTTTCCACATCCAGTAAATGATTCCAACTTTTTCTCATTAGAATCAACAACACTGCAAACTGATATTTCCAGGCTTTCCTTTTTTAAAATCTGAAACCTGTCTCCTGAAAATAATCCAAGAATAACAGGTTGCATCTATTGCTATTAGTAAGAAAGATAAAAATGAGCTCCTGCAAAAACACAGTAATTCTAATATGGCTGAAATAGAGGCAATAAAGGAAGATGTGAATCCTGGTTGATTGACATGACTCGACTAAAATAACTGCTGGTAAGCTGCTATAATAAAAAAGCTCATTTTTCTGCATATTCTTAAAGTGAGATAGTGATTGATGCAATGCAGTGTTGGATGGATCATTTGCAATGGATTGTATTTAATCGGCAGACATAGTGGCATGAACTTCTCGATCGCGAATCAAACAGAGCTTGTGATGGCTTGATTTCAACATATTCGTGGCTGACGTTTCCTTACATAAGAGAATGTGGCAGGTGAATAGACTGTAACCCAGTAAATATCATCTTTTTTGCATCTGTACAGGCTTATAACAAAAATAAAAACTGTACCTATCTTACGTGAGAAAATATTGCAATGAAGATTTTCAAAGCCCTTAAAACATAGTAGGAGAAGTGAGTGAAGTAGTTGCTGCTACAACTGTTCGCTGATTTCTTCCTCTCCTTTCCTTTAACAGTATCTCTCCATCTTGGCCCACATGCTCTTAATTCTACTGGAGAAGGCGGGAGCTTCCTTTAATTAAACATTTGTGTAATTACTTTGCGAATAATAGTCAAACACTGTTCTGGGTTTAGTGATCCAGAGGGGGTGACTGGTCAAACACACCAACCTGAAGGTGTATTTAACAGCTTAATTAAGGTCTTTGGTGTGAAAGTGAGGTTTTAATTGTAACTCTCCAACGTGCCATAATCCGCCAAACAGAATGTTGCTTTTCCTCGCATCTCCTCCTTCCCTCCAACATCACTTTCCCACACTCTCCTTCCATCCTTGTTTAATTTATTTCTCCTCAAGAAATCAGAGGTGAAGTTTGCTTCACCATCTCAGGAAGCAGATTATTGTGCTCAGCAGCTCGCCTCCATTCTGTAGCGGTTATCAGCTGTTATTATTTACAACCACAGATTACAGGGGCGCTGAGGATTATGCATAGAAGGTGAGATGTGTGTGTGTGTGTGTGTGTGTGTGTGTGTGTGTGTATGTGTGTGTGTTCAGAGGACACTGTTCTCATTATCATAATGCTCTCTTAAATCTGTCTTTGTTCTGTTCATCATCACAGATTTCCTCTGAGTCCCAATTTATAAATCTATCCTCGTCTCTATCTCCCCAACACACAAGACTCCCTCACTTTCAACAATACATAAACATTAGGCAAAAACAATCACCCCGCCCAATGTATTGTACTGTGGAAGTTTGCTATGATAATGATTACTTTTCCCCCTGAATGGAAACTACAAATTGAAACATGCAAAAAAATAAATATATAATACCTCAATCATTCTGATTCTCTTCTGAATAATCATAGTACATACTCTGTCACTTTCATTATCTCTACAAGACTTTGGTTTTGGTTATTTTCACTGGAGAATTATTAGTAAGTAAGTGTGAATCAAGGTTAAGAATATACCCAAAAAAATAACTGGACTGGAAGGCCTGTCATATTTTCTCCTGATCCAGCAGTGGGCAATCCTTTATTCCCTCTCGGGAATATATTCAGTTTTAGTCATGTTCATTAAAATTGTGGGAAGACTTATTGGTGTTTCCTGTGTGCACAGCACTGTGGGTAAGATGTGTACCCTGAACACCAGTCGAGCACATCTTAGGTAAAATTATATTTTTAGTATAGAAAATCATCTGAGAGGAACGCACCACATTATCTAAAAGTGTTTTCACAGGGTGATTAGTACTCTCCACGGCATGTTTCCTGACCTCGACATATGGTGTGCCCTTTTAAAAATGAGTAGACATGAGGGGAATAGAGTATGCAGAATATTTCAGGATGGTAGCAGCCACGCAGCTGCAGAGACGACTACTATATGCACAAAATGACGATAGATGCATATACCCATCAACATAAACACTAGAGAGTGACAGACAGCAACAGATAATCAGGCTCCATCAGCATCTCAGTTATGATATCATCATCATCCCCCAGAGTCTGCACACACAACTCCTATGTTATCATTTCTGAATGTAGGTTAATGCATATCATTGGGTGATCATTTTTAGGGGTTTGAGGTTATCATGGAGCGAAAATGTGGGCGACTACCCACACGTGCGTGTGTAAATGCCAGAGTAATAATGAATGTATGCGCGTGTGTCGTTATACAGGCTGTCAAGGGAGCTCTTAGCCCCTCGTTTAAGGGTCTAAAGATTCTGATCAGCCCCAGACTCCATTAACAGAGCCAAAGAAGATGGGAGGGGTTTTATTGTTCCACCGAGTGGAAAATTGAGTCCATGTCACAAATAAAGTTGGGCCAAAGGTGAAGAGAAGAATGGAACACAGAAGCACACACACACACACACACACACACACACACACACACACACTCCCAAACAAGGCTGACAATTATCCAGGCCATCTCACTAAGTTGCTGACACACACAGAAGACGTGGATGGAGCAGATGGCTGCAGAACAAAAGTCTGCAAGGGTCTGTGTGTCAGTCTCAGTATGCATGGCTCAGAACATTAGCTCAGAGCCCTATAGGGAAAAAACACAACCCATATGTAAAGCATGTGCCGTAAGGGGGATGGATTTGTCCACTACACCTGCTGTGGTAAAACCAAGGCGACTTTACTTGGATATTTGGTTGACTGGTCGGATTCCGCTGATGACACCTCTAGGGTGTGTGGGATTTCCTCACAGCTGGTTAAAACGTGCGGCGGTGACATGCTTTACGACCGTCCACCTCTTTGTGGAGTTATTGCTTTTGTGTTCCAGGCTTGGATAATCATGGAGGTTATTACATAAGAAGGTGGCGCGCTGGTGTGGAAGGTGGGGGGTGGGGGGGTCTGTGAGGGTAAAAGGGGGCCTCCCATTGGCCAGATCCACTCTACCTAGGCCTGCTCCTTTTTTGTCAACATTACACCGATGCATTGTGGTATGTGTAGTTTTTGTGGGTTGTCAGTGCTGCAGGCAGTAGAGGTGGTGGAGGGTGGGATAACACCCCTTCAGGTTTCCGCTGGTGCCCCCTGTGCTGTACGCTGCACCCTGACCACCCAACCCACCACCACCACCACCACTAGCACCCCCTGTGCCTCCGAGCGCTAGGAGGAGGATGTTTTGGTTTTGGATTGAGGATCTTTCTTGCCGTTCTGAAGTACGGGTGAGTCACTGGAGGTCTTGGGCGTTTTCCTGGGCGGACTCTGCTCAGCAACGTCGTGCAGTGAGGGCTCCCTGTACATGGCCACTGGGGAGAGAGAGAGAGAGAGAGAGAGAGAGAGAGAGAGAGAGAGAGAGTTACAGGGGGACGTTCATTTGGTAAATTCATCACTATTTCCACATCAACGAGTTCAGAGCTAATAATTGGACAGGAAATATGACAGTGCCGTACCTTCAATGAGTTTGGGCAGAAAATGTGCAGCTCCCTTGGTCTTCTTGACGCGGTTGCCCTTCATCACCTGTCCGTCCCGGTTGATGCCGATGTACCAAGCTCGGCCCGATTGGGTCTGTCTGTACAGGATGGACGAGTAGGTCACGTAGTAGTTCTCGAAGACGCACTCCTTAAACTTGCACTCTGGCGTGAAGTGTTCCTGAAACACACACAAACGCACAGCAAGCAGCCCACACATCAGATCAGAGGAGATGAATATCACATCTGGAGTGTTTGCCTTTTTTTGAAAATGATCTGCTCCATTATTTATATATTTACTTTCCAATTCCACACGGCTCAGCTGGGAATGGAAGGAAATGGGTCCCACAATTCATTGTGACAGGGTTACAGGCGCATCTGTGGCTGTGTCAAGAAACTGCAATAACACACTCATTCCAACGTGTGCACACACCCATTCACCACATGGGCAAAGTGCTCTCTGAGTTGGGTTGCCATAACTCAGCCGATTCGGCTTACCTGTAACAAACAACAATCAAGTGGATCCTTCACCCCCTCCATAGTTTAACGACCTCGCTGTCGGCCTTCAGCTCCCGCAAACATACACACCAGACACACACATACATACCAAAACACATTGCTCTGCATTAGACAATATGTCATCACTAGGAGCCCCCCACCCCTGCTCATCTCTTTCTCGTTACAGCTTGCACATTCCCTCTCAATCTCGTATTCTGCCTCTCCTTCCCCACTTCATTCCCTCCATCCCTCCGTCACTTGGTAACCTTGTCAAGGAACAAACCAATTTGCGGGATTGATTTGGAGCCTTGATATGACGGGTGAGCAGAAAAGGCCTGAATAAGGAGTTTGCGTTCTCTTTCCCTCTCGTCCTCCTCCTCCAACCATTCTGCATCTTCCGTCTCTTTTCCCTCCCTCCTGCTGCGTGTCTGCCACTGAATGCACTGGGCCATTGCTGCCTGCTTGCCTGCCTGCCTGGATCCATTGTACCACACATAAACAAGCTAATTACATTGACTGTATCACCCATTCTTTAATTACACATCCATTCACTTCGGCAGTCATTCATTTCCTCACCCACCTATTAACTTTGCGCTATAATGACAGGAATCCAAAGGTCTGGATCGTCTGGGGAGGTGTTGCTATTATTAACAGTGTTTGCACGGCAGTATAACACAGTGCATCTGTAGCTTGTGTGTGCGTGTGTGCGTGTTGCCACAGCAAAAATCATTCAGCACAATTCCAGTTATCAGATATGAGAAAATCAATTTCGGATATGTACATTTAAGGCATGCATGCTGGCAGGTGGTCAAATATAAGTTACTGTTGGCTCAGTATCAGGATGAGGAGAAACTGCTTTATACACGCAGTACAGGTACAGTTATGTGGTGCTGTGTATTATTTGATTGAGTGTGTGATGTCAGAAGAATACTTCTTACATTTAAAAATAGATTCTAATTAAATACGTCTTTGCTTCGGCCAGAAGCCACATACTGGTGCATACTCAGTCACAGAGGTGCAATCGCCATCGCTGCTTTATAGGACAACACACTGTTAAACAGTCATTTACAGAGGCACATTATTCACACAGTACACACACGGGGGATGGCTGCACATCTGTCTGCAGAGCGTTTAGTCTGACTGCACTTCAGGCTGATTTCTGACTGATGCTTTCCTCTTTATCATAAACTGCAGAGGCCCAACTCTGATGCACCCCTGCACCCAAAATATCCGACAAGCTACTCAGGTAGAGCCTCCAGCTAATGAAGACAGCCGAAGCCTATCTGTCACCAGAGACCAATCAATCTCATCTCCAAAACGATGGGGGGGGGTCTTCGTTGTCAGGGGTGCAGTTCCGCGTGTGTTCAGCAGGGGCTGCTCCAAACACACAGGCAGTGCGAGGCCCCATCACTGCTGCTGACGCTGCTCCAAAATAAACTTGTGTCCACTCACCACTGCATAACACTCAGCTCTGCCCCAAGGACCTTGTTTTGCATTCTGAAAGCCACTCCAGTTGTGCAATGGCCATAAACGCAGAAAATTATTTATTCTGGTGCTGCATCAGGCTCAGAGAGCCTGTTTGATATTAGACCAAGCTGAAATGTCCTGTCATGTTGCAGCCTGTGATTTAGGTTAATATCATTGATTTTTAAAAACTCTTCCGCGACAACTTCTGTTTTCCTAAATTTGTTTTTTTTCAACTAGTGTTTGTCCTCTTACTGATACTGAACAAAACAACAAGGCAAGAATATAGAAAAAGAAAATACACAGAACTTTCTTTTACACAGTTTGAGAGGAGACAAGATTATTCCGTGTGTGTGTGTGTGTGTGTGAGGGTGTGTACATCTACTCATGCGTGTCTGCTGTTGTGACAGGGAGACATGACAGATCCCTCTTACATCAGTGGGAGGCCACCGGTCCCCAGATGACATGCATATACACACACACACACACACTCGCAACATCAACAGTGACGGATGGAGCGGTCGCCTCCCTCATCACTCACAGACAGGGGGGAGAAAGAGGTGTGGAAGAGAAGAGATGGAGCATAAGGGGGGAAGAAAGAGGGGATGAGATGAACTGAGGAAGAGAAAGAGGTGGGGTAAAAGAGGACAAGATAAGCACACCAGAGTTGAAGGAGAAGTAGAGATGCAGTGGGATTATTCCCCAGCAATGGCACACACTCATGACGTTGTCTCACTTCCATCCGTTGACACCCAAAGACATTATTCAGCCCCCCTCACGGGCACATGGCCATCATTAACCACAGAGCCTCACATGCGCTCGGCAGGGGAATTGATTCCATGTAAGACCTCTGTGAAAAGTCAATAGGCATTAGGGAAGAAAAAAACCTGGATTAGGCTATGATTGGACGAGCGACGCGGCCATGTGTGAAGAACTTAAAACGACTTACAACTAGTGATCGGGCATCCACAGGTTAATTCAGGGGCTTCCAGTGACAGACACTTATCGAGCACGTCCAGGGGCACAAATGTATATCGAAGTGTGTGTGTGTGTGTGTGTGTACACACACAGGTGAGATACTTACACACTAAAATCACAAGACGCTGAATGAAGGATGCATCATGGGTCAGGGAAGAACCCATTCAATGTGGAGTGTAGTCACAAGGTACATGACTCAGGTTTGTGACCCTTGATACACAACTACTGATTCAGTTTAAAGGAGGTATTTAACTGTTAGTACCTTAGCAGCTGAAAATAAGTACACTCATTATGGTAAAAGGTAAAAACAGCCTCTGGCTGAATAAATTACCAACATTTACAGTCTATGTGGTGGCCTTTAAAACAGGTAGAGACATGAAAACTGTTTCACAAAAATGTTTAATTATTTTCTAAAATCACAGCAAATACTGCAGCCTGTCTGGAAGAGCCCAGGTTCAGCCTCTCTGTCCTGCCCGTCGCTTCACTTCACAGCTCAATAAAAAAGCTCTTCTGGAAACTGCCATAAAAAATATTCCGCAGGGGGAAAAAGTTTAAATCGGATCGCCAGTGTTATAAAAATATATTGAACTGATCGAGAATGCAGTAATGTTTTCTTTCTCCCAAAAAGTACAAAGTTTAATATTCTCTCATACAATACTGTAATTTCCTCTCCACTTGTGGATGCTGCTGTGAGGCTGTTAACACAAACTAGTCATTGGTATTGTTGGCTGTAGATTCATCATAGATTCCTTCACAAACCTGCTGTTGAGATACAGCTGTGAATGTTGCGTTGTCTTTCAACCAGAACGACAAACCTGAGAGTGAAATAAACTTTATGTTCTTGTATAATGAACGATGCAATATTAACCTGCAGCTCCCGTCAGAAAGGATACGAATCAGCACTAAAAGCACACAGAGCAAGGTTAGCCTTGCAAGAGCTTGTTTACCAGAAGAGCTGATTATTATCTGAGCAAATGAGCAGGAAAACAACTTTAATTGAGGACAAACAGCTGAGGAAGCATCACAGGAGCTTGCAAAATAATTGTCTAAAGATAGGAGTAATTATCGTTTACTAATTTATGCATGGACAACATGTAGGCCCCCCTGGCAATCTCTGTAATGTTATCATCAGCAATGTTCTTTTGAAAATTCTGTCTAAACAATCACTATTATTTGAGTAAAGAAAGCTCAACAGACACTGTATTCTCTGGTGAAGGAAGTGGCCTACTCCCATGGTGAAAATCCCCCCTTTTGTATTTCACATATACTTTGCATACATGGTGTAATTGTAATTCTGCTTATTATCTGACATCTACAGAAGGGAGAATACTCCCCTTAGTCCCCTTAGTTCACAATAGTTACACTAACTGAACTATCTGGAGGAGAGAGCCCTCAGCTGAAGCAGAGAATGAATCAGCGCAGGTGATTGTCATTATCTCTGGCCTGGTGCTGATTGCTGCAGGAAGACTGAACTGAAAGTTGAGCAAACCCCTCAAGTGACACCGTCACAGAACAACTAACATCTAGAGGCCGTGAAGGTCTTTCTTCTGTCTGAGTGTCTGGCTTGCTGACCGACCGAGTGGAGAAAGAAGTTTTTAGGTGTAGAGGGAGCCCTCATCGGTGCCAACTTTCTGGCATTTACAGGCGCCCTGAGGATTGCTGGAGCTCAACCAAGGCTGATGGACTCACAGCATACACACACACAGGCACGCACGCATATGTAGACCTAAAGGCGACTGACACACAGGCAGGCGAGGGAAGCATCATCCACAAACACAGAGTGTAAACACATTCATGATGTCTGGCTGCACAAAAGGATGAATAAACAAGATTTACGCATGAAACAACCCCTTGACACAAACACACGCAGACAAATGAGGGGAGAAGAAACACACACACACACACACACACACACACACACACAGTGTAATGAGAACGGCTGGAGAGGGTGGAGGCGGTGCATAAGGGGGAAGAAGCAAAGAGGGAGGGAGGGATGTTCTCTGCCTCTCACCTTGACTCTGCCAGATCACCTCATCGCACGTTTGGGGTTTTTCCAAAGGGAACCAGAGATAACCTCTACACTATCTCTTTCATCTCTCCTTCTTTACTCATCTTTCTTCCTCCCTTCTTTTTCCTCTCTTTCCCTTTTAGTATCTGCCAACCTTCCCACACATTTCCTAAAGGAGGAACATAGTCACACCTTTGTATGGGCATGTGTGTGTGTGTCTGAGAGAGAGAGAGAGAGAGAGAGAGATCAGGGAGGGGGGTTAATCAGATAGTGAAAGAGGGAGAGAAAGACCAAAGAGTGAAAGCAAAAGAAAGGCAAGCAGAGGTAAGGAAACAAGAGTGCTGACTCAAACAAAAAGAGACAAGCAGATTCTGATTTGGTGGGTGGATGGGGAAGGTCAGAGGACAGGAGCTGGAGAGGTGACTGTGTGTGTGGTTGTGTGCGTGTGTGTGTGTGTGCGCACACGCACTGAACTACATGTCTTGGAGAAACCGTCCTGACACACTCTCCCTCTCACACACTTCATCTCCTCCGGTCTCTGCAGAGAAAAGACCTGCTCACTGTTATGCAACACAGTGCGATGATGAATGTGGTAACTCTCTATATCGCCGACGACCATCCATCCCAATTAAGTGCTTTTGTGCGACATGGCAGCGGAATGGCACCGCATGAAATTTATTAAGAACAACTAGACTCAGAGGAAATAATTTAAAAAGCTTGTGTACTTGATTTTCTTCTACCTAGTTATGTCTTTGAAAATACCTCGACGCATACACCTGCCTATGCAGCACTGTGACGCTGCGTGTTTATGGATTGTTTGCACTGATCAGAATGCAGAACGGGGCTCTGCCCTCTCAGCTCGTTGGGACAGCTGTAACTCTTGTCAAAATGCAGCAAGGCTATTGCGTTGGCTCTGGATGCAGCTGCGGCATTTTTAGGTGGATATGAAATCCTGTCTTATGTCCCCTCCTCTCCTCAATGCCTCACATCTTTACCCTTTCCCCTACCTTGCCTTTTCTCATCTCTTCCCTATATCACAGTTCCCTTGCTCTCCTCCTCCTTCCCTCCATCCCATCTCACCTGAGTTGGTCATGTGAAAAAGAGGTGTTCCCTATTTAGCGGCCAGTGCCTCCATGCATCCCTAAAGGAGTCCCCAGTGGAGCGCCTAGAGGAGGCCACAAACAGAGGATAGGCAGGGAGGGAGGGAGGGGAGGGAGAACAACAACACTAAGCTTCCTCTGCAGGCTCGGTGAGGACGTGAATACTCAGAGGTCGTTGGCACACTACTATAGCTGGGCAGGATAACTACAGCCAGTCAGGACCGTGGTACATTAATATACAAAGTGTTTCAACAATTTACAGGGTTCCTATTTTTTGTCTCTCCACCACAACTGTTTTTGAGACAATAGGCTTTTATTTCTCCCTCCCTTGCTCTCCATCAGTGATTCTCTGTGCTGGGTCATGAGTGGAACTGTTTATCCTCCAAGAGTAAAGATCCACAATGTCATCTGGCAGAGTAAAGTTTTACTTTTCCCAACTTTCCCCCTGTTAACTGCAGAGAGCTGGCCAGAGCTGGACCTGGGTATCAGAGCCCGGCCCAATTATGTCTGCCTGCCTCTGTCGGATTGTTTATACCTGGCTGAACATGTGTGTTGTGGGGGTGTGGAGGGGGTGTTTAAATTGCACAGGGAGTGTGTGCTTGTGTATGTGCCTTTGACTGCATATCACAACACCATGCAGACCCCCTCCACCGCACCACTGCTCCATCCTCCCTCCCGACCGTCTCTCTGCCCGCAAGGCTTTTCTAGAGCACACGGCTAATAAAGTGGGCCAGGTCCACAACTGAGCTCTATTTTTATCAGAAAGCAATTTTCAGGAGGTGCCCACAGGTAAGCGGGTCCCAGAGCGCCAGACAATGGAGCCATGACAAGGAATTTCCCCCTACCATTAACCTCTGCTGAGCTCCACACTAACACCCCGGTACTCCAGGAGCACCAAGCAGCCACCACTGAGGCCTGCATGGACCAAAAACCCATTTTTTTCAGTTTAAATCACCAGGACAAAATAGATACATAACTGATGACCACTGCATGTCTGTTATTTGCTCTTTAGTTCCCTCTGTGTCTTCAGATTTGCAGGGCGTTCAGATGTGATGGAAACTGAGGCAGTTAGTGGAGAGTAAAGACAGATGGGTAGAGACCAGATGAATAGAGGTACTGCAGAGGTGAAGGCGACAGGGGAATGATGAAGAGGAGGTGCGTGTATCGGGGATGTGTAAAGACAGATGGATGCACACGGTCCATCTGGCCTCTTTCTTCATTCAGCTGGTTGTCTTTCTGGCTGCACCAAGTTTCTCCTCATCACAAAGTCACTAATATCTGATGAGTTTCCTTAACTGCAACAAAGTGAACATTTTAAATGTTAAGTCAGAAAAATTTCAGTAAGAATTTATACAATTTTATACCCTGAGTTCACGTTATTTTTAAACATGGGTCCCTGGGTTTAACTGATTCTGGAAAGAGACAGCGTGCAGTTTAAGAATCAGTGACATAAAGCATTGGGGTAAAAGTGTGTGAGAGGGTGAAGCTGACTTGGAAAGGTTTAAAGGATGAGGAATCAGAGGACACACGGAGAGAGGGGAAAGGAGAGCAGAGAGGTAGAGGACAGAGCTAGGACAAGGACACCAGATAAGGGACACAGGAAGATGGGGATATATATTCTGAATAAAAGAGGTTCATGGGGTGACAGAAAGCAAGGGAGGAGGGACATGGTGATGGTGGCGGGGAGAGAAAAAGGCAAACCACATGAGAGGCCAGTAGACACAAATGGCTGGACAGGGAGCAAGACAGACTGACAGGCGAGTAAAAGCTGTACAAGTGAGACAGAGGGGGAGAAAGAAAGATGAGCATGGCGGCGGTTGTTGCTCCCAGCGGAGACGTTATGTTCGGTATGAGTCTGGGCCTGTCAGGCCATCTTTCTCTCTCTCCCTCCTAGCTTCCCACTTCCTCCCCTTTCTCTTCCCCCCTCTCAAGTCAGCGACAACAATCAGCTCTGTTTGTTATTACTAGTGCTAAGATCCGCCGCACCGTGTCAATCATATTGCCCCGCCACGCCCTCATCCTCAGGGAGTTTGACGAGCCCCGGTCTTGAATATAGATTTGCATGTGCACTGTAGGTATACATGCCAGCCAGATTTACATTTCATGTATTGGAAGGTCAAACATTTTTCATCTGCTTCATGCTGGTTTATTTTATACCAGCTTTTCATTCCACTTTAAACTAACTTTTTATGTTTGGCTGTCAGTAAGCGCCTCGTTGGGGAGAAAGCTCCAACCCTGTCCCTCACATTTTTCATCTAAATGCAGAAAAATGAAACGCCGATGCTTTGCAGTGACTCACTCCCGCTTCTCTCCTCCTCACCTCTATTATCATGTTGTTCTATCCTCCCGAAACAAGAGGCTCATGTGAGGACAAAAGAGAATTCGCTCCATCATTTAGCCTGTCACTCCCACACTCATCCAGCTTGTGCACTCACAAATCCTCCAACATCCTTATGTGCCTCTCACGGCATGGAGGGAGCTGTCTGGCAGCCTGCTCCTTCACTAGAGGTAAGCAAGTTTTTTTTTTTATCTTGTGCTGGCAGGAGCTACTTTCACTGCTGCAGTGTCTCTGGAGGTTTAAGTTGTGTCATCTGGTTAAACAACACCAAACAGGGGAGTTTAGGGATTTACTACACTTCACATGAGATCAATTATTCATGGTGTGCATTTGCAGGGGAAACACCACAGAGCCTATCAAACGTCATGTGCATTGATATTTAGTGTGCGCAAGATTGCTAACTTACAGAACACACAGACATTCATAAGAGGTGTGTTGATGAATCTTGATATGCTGATTGAATTATATTCCCATCACTCTCACGAGGCAACTGCAGATAATGCAAAACAAAAGAATTATAACAACAAAGCATCCAGTGAGAACGCTACTGATAAATAAAGATAAATGAAGGGTCTGAGGAAGGCCGAGGAGGGAAAAACTACTTTTCCCTTTTTCTCAGAGCCATTACTGGCAAATGTACAGCAGGGAGAAGGCACTTTATTTTCAAATCCTTTAAATAAGTGTTGTAATTATCTGCTTGTGTGTGTGAGGGTGCAGAGGGGAGAGGGAGGCCCATGAAAGATTAATGCTGAGTAGCCACTGGAGCACTGCCGTAGCCGAGGTGAGCCTTTTCTTATTGCTATGGAAATAAATAATAATTATAGGAAACACCTCTTAACTATGGTCACACTCTTTACCTCAAAATCACTGACCATATTTGTATATTTTTACAACATTCTTAATTCTATGTTTCTTGTGTATTTTATCCCCATATGTTGATATACTACTTCAAAGTGAAGTCAAAATAGGCCAGGACTCCAAGGTATCCATGAGGAAATCCCTGACTTGTTAGCACTTAAATGATCTACTAGTAGTTACTACATAAACAGCGTGGGTTAAAATATTGGTTTTCTTTTTTATGTAAACTGCAGCATATTGAGTCCAGAGGGTGAGCCGCGAGAGCAGTGAGATTTAAGTACAACAGTAAAGTTCTGGGCCGTAAAACAAAAATGAACTTAAGTGAACTGCAGAGTCAGGTAATAACTCTCTATGTGTTTGTTGCCTTTTTCCTCTCTCCCTGCAATGCAGACCAAACCACCCGCCAACCAACAGCCATTATCTCAAACGTCCTCCTTAATTATAAAACTTTAAAGACAGCATACATAAGAAATTAAACAACAGTTTCCTCTCATCCCATGGAGCATTTTTTACTACAGACAGCAGAAATCAGGAACCAAAATGGCACATGCACCGAAATCCTCTCTGAAATATTCAACAGATTCAAGTCAAAATATTACCTTCAAGTTCTGTGAACCCTGCAAACATTTCTCTGACACGTCAGGGAATGATGCCGGGGCCTAGTTCCCTGCACATATACCACTTGCATAACAGGACTCAGGACCCCGAGGGCAGCACCGAACATGCCTCCCTTCTCTATTTCTGTCCTCCAGCTCCATCACTGTGGCGCTCACATTTAATACTATGGCAGACGGTGGTAGCTGGATTTTACAGGGTAAAAAATAAAACACTTTGCCCTCCCTCCTTTGTCATCTCTGAGGTATTCTCTCCAAAGGTTCTCTTCTTCCCTTCGCTGCCTCTCTCCCTGTGGTTCTTTCCTAGTGTGAAAATGGGTCACCTTTCTTCTGTCGGGAGAATGCCTCGGAAAGTATAACCTCTAAATTTGTGTATAAATGTGTGTGCAAGGTTTTTACTGTCTAGAGGGGTACCAAGCCCTGGAAAAGTCATGTTCAAGGACCATTTTCTGGGGCTCATTAAAGGGGAAAAGTTTACGTTTCGATTGGGGTTGCAGTCCCAGTAAGATTATATTTATGTTTTACATGTGGATCGAGGCGACATTGAAACATTTTTTCAAGTTCCAACGACAGCTGTTTTGACAGGACTTCAGTGTATGGGTTCTTTCCAGGTGGATCTTTGATTGTAGCCAGCATTAGACAGACTTTGAAATGAGGGTACTAATGCACTTCAAACAAGATCTCCCACAAGTTTGCCAGTGTGCCAGGAACAAGAACGCTGAAGAAAGAGCTTTTCTGTGCATCCTGACAGAGTGCACTCCATGATCCATGGCTCTGTCTGCATCTACTCCTCCATCTGCCTCTCAAACGTGCAGCTCTGCCGCCAAACATCAATGCAAAATAACTCCCAGGAAACATCATACGAGCTGATTCGCAAGTTGTAGCATGGAAGTGCTGCTGCTTTTCAGCACTTGTTTGAGATAAAAGAAACCAGGTCGGGATGAACAGAGACAGACTGGGATGACAATTTGTTATGTGATGCTTCAATGTGCATCACTCCCAGTGTGCTTAGGTGTGTGTATGTGTGTATGTGTAACATTTCGCCAAAGCGATAGGAAATTCTAGTGTACGCTCCATGCAAATACATAGAATCACATCATCACTGAGGCATTGTTTCTTTGCATTAGCTGACCGTACCGAAGTGTAGAGGTAGCCCTCGCTGTTCATCGCGACATAGAGCCCTGTCTTGGTGCTCTGGATGGCCACTATCCTGAGCCCCACAGGAATCAAGTTGAACTGCACTGTAAAAAGAAGTAGACAGGGAAAAGGGGTGTTAGAGCGATCAGTCTTTCTCTTAAATGTTCACAGTGCTTCCTTGTGGCATAAAAAGACAATTGCTTTCCAGCTGTCTCTTATTTCATCCTCCCTGTCGTACAGTATATCTGTCAAACACGGAAATGGGAAGTGGGTGAAAAAGAGAGGGAGGGAGGGATTAGGTAAGGGGGATTTAGGAGGAATGAAGTCTGATTGCTGGTACACTGGAAGGCAGACACACTTGGGAGTGACTGTACGGAGAATTCCCCTGCAGGAGAGAGAGATAGAGACCAGCTTAACTGAGAGCTTTCGGAATACAGTACATTAGAAAGTGACATCTCCTGAGCCTGCTTTGAATTCATTGCCTCTGTCCCGTCACAGTAAACAGCACTTTGCGCTGGACTTTGCAGAATTCCCTCCAGAGGAACCTTGGATTTCTTATGTGCATAGCTCTCCATATAAACTATGTTCAACCTGGCCACTGGCGCGGTGCTCACACACCAGGTTTGTGTGTGTGACAGCAGAAGCATACAAGCATATAAAACCGTTTCTGTATATTCTTTATCCCATTTTTATAATTGCATGATGCCTGAAAGTTTCTTTTGTCTTTGTATTTCTTGGACAAATTATTGTTGTGCATTCTAAAGTGGCAGCCTTCTTGTCAATATGACAGATCTTTCATACAGATAAAAAATGTAGTCTCAGGAGCCTGTTTTCAACTCATGGAGCCATTAGTTGCTATCTGACAAATCAATTTCAAATCAGAAGTTCTGCCAACATAATGGATGGAAGTGTGGCTGTCAGAGGGCGATAAGGAGCCAGTGCTGGAGATAGAAAGTCAAACTCAAACAAAGTTCTAAAGAAAAAAAACTGAAGCAAAGATCCGGTGCCACAGATTCCTCCCAAGTTTCTTAATGTTTGCTGTACCACGGCAGAAGGTCCTGCATTTCTTTGTCTCACCACCGGTATAAACCACAGGCTTCTCTGTTGTCAACCACACCAGTGTGAATTAAATAAAACAGTCAGGACAGTGGTGTGTGTCCAGTTTCAAGGTTCAAATGTCAGAAATAAAAACTGCACACACTTCTCCCCCTCTCTCTTTCTCCCTCTCTGTCCTCAGGGCCCAGCTTCTATTTGCTCGATCGATCGCTGCATCTCAAACAGTCGGTTTCGCAAATGAACAAAGTGTCACCAAAGACCATGGCTGGGATGACAAATAGAGCAGGACACGTGCACGTGCACACACACACACTGCTTCCATCCACATATCAAAACCTTTGCTGTGGTGATGACCGCACATAACCCGCTGCACACTGAGACACAATGCCTCTACTCTATGAAGATACGAAGATTTCTCCTATATTGTACTTATGTAGCTGTAGTACATTGGTCATGATCCAAAACCAAAAAAGTGTAAGCAGGATAAAACAGGATAAAAACAACAAAGAAAATTCCATACACAAGTGTATAGCTCCACCATTCGTCCCTCACTAGATCCTGAATCTAATTTGGATTTGCTCAAAATTGAGCACACTCATTAAAATCAGCCCCCTAAGCATGTCTGAAGTGGTTCATTAACATTCACTGAGACAAGAACATGTTGGAAAAAAAGAAATAATAATGATTAATAACAATTTTCCCACACCAAATTCAACTGCGTATGTATTGGGTGAAACAGAAAGTGTAGCATTATATCACAAATGGCTTGGCAACCAATTAATTTCCAATTCCTTTATATTCACTACACTTGCTTCTCTGTCTGAATATATCTCTTTGCATTTCCCCTTCCAAGAAGAGGTTTGCTTTGCATTCTCGACCTCAATCAAAAAGAGCTTTGCTTATCTTATAGATCACATAACTTTGTGCCTGGATAAAAGAGGCATGCCACCTTCCTTTTGTCCTCCCGATTTTCCTCATCCCTCCCTCTGTCCTTCCATTTGACTTCCTTTTCTTCTCGGCGCTACTCAAAGTGGCTGCTAGATTAATCAAAAGTCGAGGGGGAGACAGAGGGAGGGGGGGGG